>JASCZW010002481.1:0-577283 GCA_034211315.2 Aedes japonicus
GTTTTATACATATATTTACTTCAAAAATCAAAAGAAAAGTTAATCGATGGAGCCTTGAGTGTAAAATTGAACGCATTTTTGCTTGATGCCCTCCATCAAAGTCTTTACAGTGTCATCCGGTACCAGTTTCTCAGTTTTTTTTCCATTTTCTTAACATGTCCTTCTCGTCTTTGACTGTCTTCTTGCTCTTCCGAAGTTCCCGCTTCATCATTGCCCAGTACTGCTCCACCGGGCGCAGCTCCGGACAAATGGACAGAATTGGCCTCATACCACTCCAGGACACTTTTAGAATAGTGGCATGATGCCAAATCTGGCCAAAATAGCGGAGCTTTGTCGTGCTGCTGCAAGAACGGCAAAAGGCGCTTCTCGAGGCACTCAGATTTGTAGATCTCGCCATTTACTGTGCCCTTTGTCACGAAAGGCTCACTCCTCAGTCCGCAAGAGCAGATGGCCTGCCAAATGAGATATTTGGAGGCGAACTTCGACATTTTCTTCTTCTTAAATTTGTCGTCCACATAGAACTTGCTCTTGCCGGTGAAAAACTCCAACCCCGGAATTTGCTTAAAATCGGCTTTTATATACGTTTCGTCGTCCATCACACAGCAGCCATATTTTGTCAGCATCTTCTCGTAGAGCTTCCGTGCCCGAGTTTTAGCCGTCGATTGTTGCCGCTCATCGCGGTTTGGGAAGTTCTGTACCTTTGTATGTATGTAGTCCAGCTCTCTTCTTTGCATTCTGGACGTAGCTCTGCGACATGCCGATCTTTTTAGCCAAATCACGGCTTGAGACGTTGGGATTTGCTTTAATCATCCGCTTCACCTTTCCCTCCGTCTTTTTGTTCTCCGGTCCCGGTTTTCTTCCAGCTCCTTTGCCATGGTCCAACGTCAACTGCTCCTGGAACCGCTTCAACACTCTGGAGACGGTTGAATGGTGAATGTTCAACATTTTTCCCAACTGCCGGTGCGACAGGTCAGGAAATTCCAGGTGTTTGGAAAGAATCTGTTCTCTCGACTCGCGTTGTTTCACCTCCATTTTCGTTGAATCGAAAAACACGACTTAGAGTTTGACAGCATGTAAACAATACACATCAATGAGAAAGTGTGAAGCAATTTGGTTGATTTTTACCCAATGGTAAAAAATGTATGCCCTGTTGAATGTGTCGCAATAATTTCGTGTTCGCCCTTTATTCTATGTTTCATTGATTCTTAATCGCTTACTAATAACTATTCGGCTTTTAATTTGAATGTTGCAAACAAACTAATCAAAATATCTAAAATTTAAAACATTAGTCTATAAATCTACACAGAAAAAAAATAATTTTAACAAGCGCGCAAAATTTCGCTTCGTTTAATTCCAAACCAAAGGAGGCGTAAAAAATGTTTTCATACAACAATTTTTGCAATCTTTCATACAACAGGCTAGATTCGGGCGTTATCTGGCTTAAATTTACATGAAATATCCTATTATTTTCTGCCAAATCTAGCATTCCCTTTATGTGCATTAGAAAACGCAGAAAATTGAAAAAAATCTGTGCCTTTATGTGCATGAGATAACGTAGAAAATTTAATGTTTCTTTTTATCGGTGTACTAAAGCCGCTCCACGTGAAATTTCGGTCACCAACATATTAGCAGCAAATAAAATTTACACATACATCAACAAAACCGAATGTTTATTTCACAATAATAGGGTTATCTACATAAGAAATAGTATTTTTTTCATTTTTTTTCTACAGAAGAGAAACCCGTAGGAGTGAAGCTTCAGTAAAGCCTCTTCTCCCATAGGTACAAAACCTTCGTATGTTTTAAAACTTTAGAAACAACAGAGTGCACTTCCAGTGAATTTTAGCTCTTACAAGGAAGTGCGAAATTCTAGGTTTAAGAACTAACAGGAAGCATGGTTGATTCTTTAATGCATATATAAATGACCTATAAATGACGGATAATTGTGCATGGGTGACAGAAATTTGATGAATAGTCCTTTTGGAGTTCATAAAGCGATGATAACTACTCTGACAGGAGGTTGATGTTCGGCAGACCGGTGTCCGGCATCCTTGGTATAGCTGACAGAGATTTGATGGGCAGCTCGTATTTCGGGTATCCACATAGTGATGACCGAGTGTAGTGATTGAAGCAAAGCTGGAAGGTTTGAAGATTTTTGGGCGCAGTACCATTGGTGGTTACGGCCAGACATATACAGCTCTATCTTACCTAACAGAAGGCTGGCTTTGGCCAGATCGAAGTCCAGAATCTTTGGCGTGGCTGACAAGAACCTTATTACCAGCTTGTCGTTTCGAAAACCACATAGCGATGACGGCGTGTTGTGAGGGTTTCAGAGAAGACAGAGAGCAGGTTTTCACCAGACCGAAGTTCAGTACCCCTGGTACGGCTGACGGGAAGTTGATAAACAGCGGCGTTCCGGATTCCACGTAGGGATGATGGAGTGTGGTAAAGGTTGCAAAGCTGGAAGGTTTGTAGAACATCAGGGCGCATTGCCATTGGTGGCTTCGGCCAGACATATACAACTCTATCTTACCTGATAGAACGCTGATTTTTGGCCGACCGAAGTTCAGTACCCTTGGCTTTACTAACAGATGAACAGCTCGGCGTTCCGAAATCCACGTAGCGATGACGGAGTGTGGTAAAGGTTGCAAAGAATCCTTGGCATGCTTGACAATGAGCTGATGAACACTTTGTCGTATCGGGAACCATAAAGCGATGACGGAGTGTTGTAAAGGTTGTAGTGTATTGTAAAGGCTGGAGTTCACCAGACAAAGTTCAGAATTCTTGGTATGGTCTGGTATCTTCTAAGGAAGATACCTAGAGATTTGATCCTTCATGAGTTTTGTCAGAATTTTCTTGAACATGTATGGACCAAGAACATTTTTACATCTTGGTGGAAGTTCGTTGTACAGTTTGCTGCTTATATACACAAATTTTCTTCTGCCATACTCGGTTTATGCCCTCGATAGCGCTAAGTGTCCTTCCAATCGTGATGTTTGATTCAAAATAGTTCTCGTAAGTAAGATGTTATGGTGCGTTGAATTATCTATTAGGATTCTTCGAAAGACGTAAGGATTTGCTGTTTACAGACCCAAGTAGCACACTACGATCATAATTGGTTTTAGCAACTTGATTATGACTTAACATGTCATATTTCTGTTATCTCAACCAAATGGCAACAAGTGTGCTACTATGGGAGCACTCTAATAGGCATGATAGAGGCGTTAGCTTGTTTATTGAGTTCAACCGTAAGATGTACCTAAGTGTGGCTTTCCAAATATATTCTTCAAGCATCTATTCTGAACGACCTGCTGCTCTTTCAAATGAAAACTACTGGCTATACCTCAAATGGCTACTACGTATTGCAAACGAGAGTTAAAGAGCGAGAAGTACAGTTTCAAAAACAAGGCTCGTGGAACAAAGGCTGATATATTTCTCTACACTCCATTTATTGGGCTAAGTTAACTCTTGAGGTTATTGACATGTGCGAACAGTTTCATACTGAAACCTAGCGTTGGGCCAAGAAACGGATACTCCAAATGAGATGAAGGCGTTTCCACGGCGAGTGGAGTCAAATTCAACGAACGGACGTTAACTCTGAAGAAATCCTGAAGTAAGATTATGTCCTTTTTTATATGACGGTGCAAGTCTTCTACAGTTTCACCATGATAGCAAATTGATGTGTCGTCAGCAAATAGTCGAATTCTTTCATTCAGTTGTAGCTTGGATAGGTTGTTAATGAATACTACAAACATAATGGGTCCCAAATTGCTCCTTTGAGAAGCTCCAGTTGTTATTGGCGATGAAATGCTTCTGTATCCTCCGATTGTTAAAAACTGGGGGCGATTAGTGAGGTAGCTTTGGAACAACGACTTGGATAGTACTATTATTTCCAAAACTTCCGTCTTTTTGATAAGCAATTGATGGTCGATGGTATCGAAAGCTTTTTTAAAATCGATGGCAACAAGTGTGCTACTAGGGATTCTGTTAATATACTGGAACCACGCTGAAACTCGTATTGATAATTGTAGATAACGTGAAAGCGTTGCGTATACTCAGTCAACCTAGTAGCCAACAGTTTTTCGATCAACTTATCAAGCACGGACAAACAAGAAATTGGTCTGTAGTTGTTCACGTCGTCCCTAACACCTGATTTAAAGATCGGAACGACTCGAGCTTGTTTCAGACAGTCTGGATACTGGCCGGTGGTAACGGCTTTGCTAAAAACGTCGGTTATCAGCTTGGCAAAAAATTGGTGGTGTAAGATGTTAATACTTCCTTCTGTCAAATTCTCAAACATTCTGTGGTACACCCACCATCAGTTTCCGTATGGTATCCTCAGATACGTCCCCGTGAAGATTCTCCATCTTCTCTTGAAATCACCAGTACTATTTGCTTTCTTCTTAGTTTCGAAGAGTTTCCGCTGAACTAGAGCCCAGTACTTCTAGATTGGACGAAGTTCTGGACAGTTTGGTGGATTGGCAGTTTTTGGTACTTATTTGACCTCTTGTACCTTACACCATTCTGGGAAGGATTCCGTATAGTGACAAGAGGCCAAATCAGGCCAAAACAGAGCTGGATAGTCGTGGCTTCTGACAAATGGTAGCAACCGCTTTGGTAGACATTCTGTCTACTACACATCTTTATTAATAGTGCCAGTAGAGACGAAACGATTAGATTTTCAACCACAACTACATATGGCCTGCCAAATCAAATACTTCTTAAGGAATGTTGACACCTTCTTTGTCCAGAAACGGCTCGGCGTTTCTTTGCATTGCGGTATAAAAAACCAGACCCGGAAGCTGTTTCAATACTTCGAATCCGTATGTTTCACCGTCCATTATGAAACAAGAAAATGTATGGAAGTTTCCTTAGCACGACTTTTTGCAGTGAAATCATCACGGTTGGGCAACTTTTTCACCTTGTACGCCTTCAGTCCTTGCCTCTGCTTCACTTTTTGCACGTATGATTTTGACTTCCCAACTCCCAACTTTGCGAGCTACATTTCGCACAGAAGGTTAGGATTTTTGTTCATAATGGCTACCACCTTTTCGTCCTTTTTTAGGGAGCAAACTTTTCGGTTTATTCCACTTCCAACCTTCCGATTAAATGATTTGCCAAACCAAACACGGTAGTTTTCAGTAGTTTTAGTATCTTGGCAAGATCGCGTACCAATTAACTCGGACTTTGCTGCCGTTTTTACGAAATGCGTTTGCGTACTTTCATTTGATTCGACGCCATTTTACTGAACGTAACAAGAATGTAAACATGTTGTGCCACGAAATAACGTGGAGAGTTTCAGTTGTCATATAAGTGAAACGTTTCAGCGATCCGTGAAAAAAATCACAGCAACACTGAAAGACCGAAATATAACGTGGACAGGCTTGAAATTTCTCAAAACCTTGATCTGTTGAAAAAATGCTATGTATTCTATGAGATAATTCGATTCAATCAAACTACTTTGTAATACTGATATTGACACTGATACTGATACTGATCGTTCCACAACTTTGTCAACAATCTTTAGTCATTCACATTAAAAAGTCGGTGGAACGATCAAAGCCGAAGCGTTTCATCCTTTTAACCTGTAACTTGAATGCTGTAACTGTGCATACAAATGGTTCAAAAGCTCTGACAGAACTCAACGGACTGTTTTGAATGATTATGTTTCAAGCAGGGATGCCATATTTACAGACATGTCTGTAAATTTGCAGACTTTTCATTTTTGTTGCAGACTTTTTCAATGATGCTGACATTTAGCAGAATTTTTTTCATATTGCAGACTTTTACAGACATTTGAATTATTTTTTAAATTTCAAATAAAGGTATTCTCTGAAGTTTGGATTTAGAACGTACGAGGATCTTAACAGTATAGTAGATACGATAAGAAGCTTTGTTGAAATATTTTAAAATATCGTAGGTATCATATCTGAAGAAACAAAGGTGGTGGGCCACTTGGAGACACATTGGGCCTGGGTATAAGTATCCTGTAGGCCCTTTCCGAGGGTAACATGGAGTCCCTACTTATAATAGTGTTCAATCAAACGCGTGCGAAAAATTACAGTCCAAGCGTTGGTAATATTGGTCCTTTGTCATTAAGTCACAACCAAAATCAAGGTTCACAATTGCCATTTTTTTATAACTGAACTTAACCGCCTATTCAAAGTATTGTTATTTGCAAGGGTGAGTCTAACAGTGTGCCCGCCACGATTTCTCACACACTAGACGAATATGTTTCCTAACAGCGGCACGTCAATTTTCAATCCATACCACATGTGTGGCACATTGAGGCACACTTTTGACAGTTGAGCTAATAGAAATATGAAACCAGCAACCTTGCCAATATGCATTGCCTGGTTGCCAGGCTCAGCAGAAAATAACAATTTGGGCTGTCAACACATCGGCAACTTCGGCACATTACGGGAACTCCCAGAACATTGCAACGCTTGTTGACACACTCAAAAAAAAAATAACACAGACGAAAAGTGTGCTGAACGATTCACCCCTTGGTTATTTGGCCTTGTACCATCTGACACAATGTTAAAAGTATATAGGAGATTGTTAGTTTGTAGTTGTCATGGGTTCCCTTCCCCCTTGCCTACCACGCACTGTGGTAGCTAGGCAAGAGATTGTCTGCTTGATCGGATGCCGCCTTTCAAACATGCCCTACGCCCAATTTCAAGCAAATTTCAGCAAACTAATGCTTAGCAACGTTGTAGGCTATTAAAAAGCAGCTCGAGTAATTTGGAGCACCAATACGCCTTGGGCTTTAATAACAATAAGTAAATTAATCTTCTCATTTGAATACTATAACTTTTGTGATCCTAACATTTGCTCTAAAGCCCAGTCGGTTGCCATTCGGGGACAGAACAACAGTAAATGTTATTAAGCTATTCAATTGAATCTGAAAACTCATTTTTTTCCAAAGTACTACTAAATGCATCACTTCAGTACATTTGCACTAGGAATTTAGAAATATACCCATGAATTAATACTAGATTCCTAGAAGTATAGTAATAAGACCCAGAATTAAGGGGAAAACCCTGGAAAGTTTTGAAGTAGACTTCCCAGAGTTTTGGAAACATAATTTCTAGAAGTTCAGGAAGAGACTTCCTTGAGAAAAAAACTTCTCCGATGGTCAGGTGAGGATGGTCAGGAAACTTCTCAGAAATATTGGGTGCAAGCAGTTGAAACATGAAGAACCTTCAAAAATTCAGGACCGAACATTACCGAAGTTCAAGATCATACTTACCTGAATTTCAGGACAGAACTTCCCCAAACAATCAGGAGAGAACTTATCAGAGCTTCAGGAAGAAGTGTCGGGAAGAGGACTTCTTTGAAGTTAGGAGCTTTTGGAGTTTGAAGATTTAGGAGTTCTTCCCAGAAATTCAAGATTGAACTTCCCAGAAGATCAGAAAATTTTCAGACGGGAAGTAACCAAATTTCAGACGGGAAGTAACCAGGAAGAGCGCTACCTATAATTTCTCAAAATATCAGGAAAAAAATTCGTCATAGAAGTTGAGGAGAGAACTTCTCTAAAGTTCGGGAAACAACTTACCAGAAGTTTCGGAAAAAAAACTTCCCAAAAGGTGGCTGGAACATCCCAGAAGTGGTAGGCAGCTTTTCCTAAGCTCAGAGGAGATCATTTCAAAGGTTCAAAATAGGGATTTCTCAAAATTCTTCAGAGAGAACAGAATGAAACTTTCCAGGAGCATTGTGGATGATTTCTTCTAATTTGAGCATGAATTTCCCAATATCTCCGGAACAAACTTCCCCAAAGTTCTGGAGAAAACTTCCCAAAAGTTCAGAAGAGGAATTCTCAGAAGTCCAGGAAGAAACTTCAAGAACAAATTTAAGGGAATTTTCCTAGAAATTTTCTAGACGGCTTTTCCAAAATTCAATAAAATTTTCCTCGAAGTTCAGGATGGGACCTGTCAGAAGTTTGGAAAGAATAAGTACGATTCTTTGGAAAGAATAAGTACGATTCTTGGTGGGAAATACATCAAAGAGGAGCAGAGTACCAGTAGGTTACCAAACTCTCTTTATCAGCTGATTTGAATCAGAAATTTGTCCGATTTTTATCATAACGCTATCTCCAACTTAAGGTTATTAAAATGAATGACGCAAAAATTAAACTGAAGTGCTATCACGTAGACAACATGAGGAAGTACAAGAGCAAAAAAAACAACTAAATTGAATGGTCATAACCTATCCCAATAGAGAAAAGACTCAAAACAAAATTTCAAAACAGACAACGACCTTCTTTGCGGTAGCTAAATTAGGCAATTATTAACCATGCAAAGCAAAAGAAAAGAATACAAAAAATGAAGGAAGCAATAAGAAAATATGCCGGCATAAACTGCCAACCAGTATAAAAATTCCACTGTTCAGTGCATCCATCATCAGTTCACCCATAGTTCTCAACCCAAAAACCCACCAAAACACAACATGTTCAAGGTATGTTACATCGACTTCAACACCGTGTTGTTAATCGAAGAAGGATATCAATATTTTGTTTTCTCTCCCAGATCGTTGCTTTGTTTGCCTGTTTGGCCATTGTTGCCTCTGCCCCGTACTACGGAGGAGATCACGATCATCATGAGGATCACTACCATGCCCACCCGAAGTACAAGTTTGAATATGGTGTTAAGGACGGACACACCCACGATCACAAGAGCGCCTGGGAACATCGTGATGGAGACGTTGTGAAGGGACAGTACACTCTGGATGAAGCCGATGGCACCCACCGAGTTGTTGACTACAGCTCGGACCACAAGGGAGGATTCCAGGCTCATGTTCAACGCAAGGGGCACGCCCATCATCCATACGGGGAGAGTTATGTCAGCATCGATCAGCACTATTGAAGATTTGAAATTTATGAAATGTCATTGATTTTGGATTTTTGTAAATAAACTACATGAAATGTGAAATGTTCTTCTTCTTTTTCTAGCATTCCAAGCTTATTGCTTGCTCTCAACTAAGTGTTCTAAATGCACTTTTACAATTTTTAATTGAGAATTGAATTAGTATGATTTTGTTGCCAGTACAACCTCATACCCTGTGTCCAGAGAGTCGAAAAAATTTCCTTAACGAAAAATGCATGGACCAGACTTGGAATCGAACCCAGCCCAGCTTGGTGTTTGTTTTGTTGTTTTGCCTTTGCCAACTTAGCTAGGACAGGACCGAGTATGATGATTTTTTAGAATTTCCAAGATTGTGATGCGGTGAAAATTCCTCAAAATTGATTAAACATTTGAAAGTATTTAATTTGTTAGTTCTCGTTTTGATACGGTACCGAAAAGTTGAAAAAGTTGTTAGAAGTTTAAGTTCTTCTTGAAACTTATATACCCTGAGCATCTGGGATGTTCCCTGAACTATTGGTTTTTCATACTTTTGGGAAGATCCCTGAAGTTCTAGGAAGCTCCCTAAACTCACGGAAAAAATCTTGGAATGTAGCCCAAACTTTTGAGAACGCTTAAAACAACCCTTGAAAGTATTCTGAATTTCTGGGACGTTCTCTGAAATTATTGAAAGTTCCCAGATCTTTGGGAAGTTCTCTGAAATTCTTGGAAGATTTCAAAACTTCTGAGACGCTTCCTAAATGTCTGAAAAGTGACCTGAACATATGGGAAGTTGTTTGAGCTTTTGGGAAGTTTCCTTAGCTTCTAAGAAGTTCTCTGTTTTTCTGGGAAGTTTTATGAAGGTCTTTGATGTTAGCTGAGCTTTTGAAATATTGTTTGACCTTTGAAGAAGTTTCCTGATTTTTGTGGGCGTTTCATGAAGTTCTGGAAGTGTTTAAGTGGAAGTGAAAGTGAAGTTTTGAATTTCTTAGAAGTATTCTGAACTTTGAGAAAATCCCTTGAACCCCTACGAGCAGTGTTGACAAAAGTCATCGTCAAAGCACATAAAACCACAGTAGCGACGAGGTCTGTTACCTTCAATGTCGCGTAAAAAGAAATTTTGACTTGCAACGCAAAGCCTGTCGTCGTGCAACAATAAAGTTGTAACGGCATACAAGTTCGATGATGCCAACTAATTGTTCGTCACAAACCCTTCCTAGTCACGCAACAAAAAATATGCGAAGAACCATAACTCATCGTTTTGATGATGCATGAATATTTTGTAATCGTCACACCTTAGATGGTGCATGAAGAAAACCGGTATGTTTTGGTCGCTAAATCTAAGAATGGCGAAGCACCCTTTACGGCTGTAAATGGTTATTCATAAGTCACGTCGACTAATTTTTGATATTTTCAGAACCATCTCCCCTTATCGGCTTTTTCCAAAGGCCATTTTAAACATTTAAATGAAGCGTAGATTATGGCCAGATCTTAACGTGAACTTTTGATTATTCATATTAAAATGTTCTATTATCTATTGATTAGATAAGAAAGCAGAAGACATTGTATGATTTTTATAACCGACGTACCTTCAAGAATATCTTCGCTAAAACATAATTCAACTGAAATTCTTATTTATTGTTAAAATTTCAACCTTTCTTTCATACGGTTGAAATTTTTAAAGGGACAGCAAAAATGGAAGAAATATATAAACATTTACTAGGCTCATCCTTTTCGGTAATTTTAGCTATTGAAACAAGCTGACATGAAAGCGTTCGAAGCGAAGAAAATACTTTTATATTATACCGAAATTTTGTCCGAAGGTGTTATCATAGCAGTTTTAACCAATTTCAAGTTAGAAATCCTTTCTGCGACTAAATTCAGAGAATTTGAACCTGTTTGGGTAAAATCATGCATTGCTGGCAAAACACACGTGTTTGCCTCCGTGTTTTTTTCCACTAGATCGTGCAAATAAAACTGTTCATGAATCTTTTTTTTTTTCAAATCGCCTAACAAATTGTATCACAATTACCTCCTGAGGCTAGAGTTCACATCTATGGTGACTTCAACCTAAGATAAGCTGACGTTTTCCAGGACTCTGAAAATAAAAGCATCTTTCCAGTTGTTGCAGACAATGAAACACTGCAGTTTGTTTTCGACAAAACTGCTAATTTAGGTTTAAATCAAAGTAATAACGTCAAAAATCAGCAGAATTTTACTTGGGCTTTTTGCTGACCAATGCACTATGGTCCAGATCACGAATTTACGAGGAAACATGCTTCCAGTGCCTAAACTTGACACTTTACAGCAAAGTGATGTTGTACAACATGGTTTGTATTACTAAGGCCCATTTTTTTGTGTTAGTTAAAATTAGGGTGGTCCCCATTTTCACAGAAATACAAAAACTAACTTTTTTATTTGCAGAAATAGACGTTTACATTTTTGGGCAAAATTGTAGTGCAAAAAAAATCATGGAATTTTTATGTATAATTTTTTTTGTAGCTTGAAAATTGACCGATTTAGAGCAATTTTCCCTCATCAACCTAGGGTGTACCATAAAAAAATGGTTTTTTTGGCCTCGCTTTTTTATTTCAATTTCCACCGTACACTTGTATTGAGACAAGTTTTAGAACTTTCAAAGACGCCTACTTTGGTATATAAACTTTGCCGCTAGCTTTAACTAGTCAATAGTAATTGAAGTTTTTCTAAAAATAATACGCCCTTTTCAAATGTTGATTTTTATGATTGGGGCAAACACAAAAAAAATTAAAGACGTCATTTGAAAGGACAATTTGTATTGTCTAACATATGTGAAAACTAGAGATATGTTATTTCTGTATCTTGAGAAAATTACATTTTAATCTGGGATGGTTTTAGAAGAAAAACTTCAATAACTATTGATTGGTTGAAGCTAGCGGCAAAATTAATATATCAAAATACGCGCCTTTATAAGTTATACAACTCGTCCTTACAAAATTTTACGATGGAAATTGAAATAAAAAAGTTAGGACAGAAAAACTTTTTTTTATGGTACACCCTAAGTTGACGAGGGAAAAGTTGCTCTAAATCGGTCAATTTTCAAGCTACATGCCTCTAAGTGTCGGATAATAACCAGATGCCTCTAAGTGTCGGATAATAACCAGGAACACCTCTCTCGGCATCCAGAAACGACGCGTGTCGCTAACGAAGTCCTAGAACAGCCTTCTGATGACCGAAACAACATCACAGTCGACTTTGGGGCGTCTGACAGGATGCAACCCTTTCCATTTCGACTCTTGTTTTTCCGCTGCAAAATTACAATTGCCGATTACAAATCAGCATTATTTAATAACGTTTAAATGAAATGCATGCATTCACAAATTTACGTTTAGCCAAACAAAATAGCAAGTATTCATCTTCGTCTTCTGACGGTAAAAAAATTTGGTCAAAGCAATTCATGGCTAAAAGTTTGCGTAAAACCTTCTGTCTCTGATGTTGAATGATTGACAAGATTACATGTGTTGGCGGTACTAATAGCAAGAAATACAACACCGGTGCGGGGAACGCAACGTTGGTTTATTTTAGCTGATTCGATTTGAGTTTTGGTGATGCAAATCAAGTATAAAAACAGACCACCGCTGAAGATGCCCTTAGAACATAATTTGTTGTTTGATTGGCGCAAAATAAATATAAAATTGAACCGATCTAAAAACAAGTATTCGTAAAACGGCTTTGCGGCAGAAGATTAAACACAACATTGGGCCTAGACATTGCTGAATCGGAACAATGTCTAATTGGCCACTCACTTTATGTGCATACAAGCAGGCTCAAAATTAACATGAAGGTTTTCTAAGTGTGTATGCTGAAAAAACATTCTCAGGACCACTATACCTTCAAAAAAAATATTTTCATAAGCTTAGTCTTATTTGGCGAATCAGATTAAATGCTAAATTATTACGTAGATCGTTGGTCCCAGGTCATGTGTTGATGAGTACGATATATGAGGTCCAGGTGGTGGAGTCATCTTTCTGGCATTGGTGGTTGTCATCACGTTGTGATGAAGTAGGCCGACGGAAAATAAACGAACATATAAATAAAAACATCTTCGTAGTGAAATAAAGTAAATAAAGATTTCATGTAAAATAATGTCGTTCCATACCATTACAATCAGAGTTCAGCGGAACATACGCAACTCTTTTGTTCCTTGAAGACGCTAATTTTGACGGGCTGCTTTTAAATCTTTTGAGCTGTTTGATTCGTGATAACCATTAATATTTTCTACTTCCAAGCACTCTTATATCTACCAATTTTACACTAAGCAATTATTTTGTGATTGATTTTTGAGGTAGTTCAAATAATGTCAGCAAAGAATCCACGTAAAATTAAGTGTCCCAAATCAAAATCATATGCTGCTCGACAGAATGTTTGTTTGGGTTGATTTCTTAGTATTTTTTCTGATTCTTATGTCCCAAAAGCCGTTTGTATGAATCTTTTTCAGGATACCCAAATCTACATGACGTTTTGTTTCTGTGTTGTAAACTAAAAAACAAATCTAAATTCATTTAAATTCAATCAAGTGGTTTAAACAAACCAAACAACCTGTTGAATTTGGTACAAATTACAAATAACAAATAAGAACGATAATGTTTAAAACCAAATTTTATTTTCAACAGTCAACGGTCCATATCATCAACAATTCAGTAGTGCTGATCAATGCTGACATAGCTCTCTCCATAAGGGTGATGGGCGTGTCCCTTGCGTTGGACATGTGCCTGGAATCCTCCCTTGTGGTCCGAGCTATAATCAACAACGCGGTGGGTGCCATCAGCCTCATCCAGAGTGTACTGCCCTTCACGACATCCCCATCACGATGTTCCCAAGCGCTCTTGTGATCGTGGGTGTGTCCGTCCTTCACACCATATTCGAACTTGTACTTTGGGTGGGAATGATGGTGATCTTCATGATGATGACCGTGATCTCCTCCGTAGTACTGGGCAGAGGCAACAACGGCCAGACAGGCAACCAAGGCGATGATCTGGGGAGAAAACAAATATTCTGCTTCAATCATCAATGGGGCGTTGAGATCTGGTCAATATACCTTGAACATTTTGGATTTCCTGTGTTTGATTGAATTTGAAATGCTGATGTTGGTTGGAGAACTTGGTGTGAACTGATGCCAGATACAATTAGCAGTGGAATTTTTATACTGTCGGGTGGCTTATGGGTTTGTTTTCTATTTTTTTTCGTTTCTTTTGCATAGCATGTTTGCTTTCTGTTTTATTTTGGCTGCATTGACGAAGGTTGCCTGTTTTCGACGCATGTTTTGATTGACTTGGATATTAGGGTAGGTTGTGTTTCGTTTAATCGTTCATTTTGCTGGTCTTGAAAAAAATTTCAGTTTTAATGAGTGCTGAAAAAATCATTTCGAGCAATTTGATAAATCTACCGTTGTATGATAAAATTAAAGCTCTTAAAAAATTCTACAACTTTGTCGAACAAAGCATCGCCCTTACTGGTATACAAAAAGTATTATAGCCACTGCCATATTCAGATGATATTCAATGATGAATATAATTTGAATGAAGTTTGCAGAAGCAGATAATTTCTCATCCTCATGCAAAGCGCTAGGAGCCGACAGTAATTTTATTGCTAGAACGCATAGACATAAAGAGAAAGTGTATTGATAGTACCATATAGGGCAACGGCAGGCTTTGAAATTGAAAGATACAAGTTTGAAAACGAGCGGAGGGCATTTGAATTCGTTTTCAATCTTGTATCTTGCCTGAATTTTATCGTACCCTGAATTTTACAGAAAGAAGGACTAGCATCTTAATCAACTGATTCCAATATAGATATAATTCAGGACAGTTCACTCCTTAAAAGGAGTTCATTCCCTTACTCAGCGCGAGATTTTTGTCATTTATAGCATAAACCTGGATCCCAGGGATTAAGTGTAATCTCTCGGTAGGTTACTTGTCGTTGGGACAGTTTTAATAAGACTAGCTTGATGTCATAGACTGGAATGAAATAGTTAGATGTATGATGCTCTAGTGGAATGGAGAAACTACCTATTATCGTCTCAAAGGGTGATCGGAGATCGCCTTTAGAAATGATCGTTTTGCGATGTCCGGAACGAAGGTCAAGAACATTAGAGCGGCCTATCTGAGGAATAACAAATGCTTTTTCATCCACTTTAATTTAACCCGTGGAAAAGCGAGGTTGTGTAGTTTCTGTTTATAGTTTTGCGATGTGCTTTTCGAGGTAATGTTAACGTGAGAACTGTCTAGGTGCAGTAAAGTTAATTGTTTTTTTTTGTTGGGGCGTAGAACCACTGCGTCCACTGAGTTGAACTTTTGTGGTATACCCCTGTTTACTATACTTATTCGCATCTAAAAGCTAGATCACCATTTGTCAAGAGACCAGCCTAAGACGCGTCTCCCAGTCAGGCAAAATTGAGTTTATAAAACCCACCACCTTCCCAGGATTTGCAGTCCAAATTTTTTTAGGTTGCATATAGCCACTGTACAGAAATTTAAGTCTGCTCTTGTACAAAGCATAACAACTGCAAAGCAGATGTTCCGAGGTTTCACGTTCCATGTTACAGAAACGACAGATATCATTCTGAACCTGGCCAATGTTTTTCAAATGATATCTACTCGGGCAATGTCCGGTTACCAGGCCAGTATAGGTACAAAGAACTCTCTTATTGAGCTCCAGAAGCTTTTTACTAATTGTAACATTTGGAATTATAAACCTTTTCGCTTGAGAACACTTTGTGGTGACCAACCAATTGGTCATCACCCTTTGCTCTTCCCAAGATTTTAATTCCATTTTTATGGCACAGTATGATATACCGCAGAATGGTTCTGGGCCAATAAACTGTGCATTTGAACCTTGTTTAGCAAGCTCGTCTGCCCTTTCATTACCTTCAATGCCACAGTGTCCCGGAACCCAGAATAAATTTACCGAGTTCTCTTGGCACACCTTTCGCAATGAAAGAATGCATTCCCAGACAAGTTTGGATGTACATTTATAATTCCTTATAAATGTTATAAAAATGTGACATCCAACAATTTTGCATTTGGTAATCTAAATTTATCAGCGTTAGCACGAAAACAAAGGCGTCAAAAAGTTTGAGTGTAAATGAAAATACAAATTTAACTTAGTTGTGTTAGTGCAAATAATTATTTACTGTTGGCATACATGTTCTTATCGTCAATCAGCACGAACCGCACGAGCTGTGCTTCATTCTGAAACTTCGTCGAAGTTTGATTTTGTTGAAAATCCTATTGTGTTCATTTTTGGTTGCGTTGAATTTTGATTTGATTCAAACGCTGGTCGATGCATTTTGTCGTGCATAGCCGCTGCGCAATTAACAAGCCAACCGTGGTGTGTGAATACTGGCGAGATATAAAAAACGAATCCTATTGTGAAGAACTTTTCAAATCGAAAATTAGCACCTTGAAAACGGAATCTTCGAAACCGAAAGAAACACTGAAGGATGGAGGGAATTGTTAAAAAATGTTCCAAAAATACCACCGGATGAAGGAACTCCAGCCTTTCAGTTCTTCACAAGCTCCTCCGGATTCGGACAAAAAGTTCCCTCTTATTTTGCATGTCCTAAATAGGATGCAATTTCCAAAGAATTGGAGCCTGCTGATTAGAGAGCGAAATGACATGCTTTCGGGTATACAGAAAAGACGCTGTCTGACCTGATCAACCGCAAGAATGCGCTAAATATGGCCCTAGAGAAGAAGAAATCAAATCAGCAACGTCAAGAGACAAGCAGATTGAACCGAAAGAAGATTCTTGAGGAAGAATTTGAAACAAACGCTCATCTTACCAAGCGTCTCAAGATGCGGCCTGATAAAGGACGACCTCCGATAGAGAGTAACCAAGCATATAGACTGTTCCAGAACGTATAAGCACACTGTCAAAATAACAAACAAGTCATGTTTATTTTTAGTTTTAATAAGTTTATTTGTGTTTTATACGATATTTTACTCTCGTTGAATCAAAATATTTAATCATAGTCAAGACTCCTAACTTTTCATCGAACATGACCCATTAGCTTCTACACAGTGGTACTTCTCACCAAAAAGTCTCGATTGGCCGTGCCTCCAGGCAGTTCGGCGGATTCATGTCTTTCGGCACGAAACATAAATTTTGACATTTGTACCATTCTAAAGTGTCCTTTGCATAATGACATGACGCCAAATCAGGCCAAAATCACTTCTGGAGACATTCCTTAACGTATTTCTGAGTGATCATCGTCTCTGTTGCGATGTACGGACTAGATGTTTTATCACACTCACATATTGCCTGCCAAACCATCCTTCTTACCGAATTTTTCGGTAAAAATGGCCTTCTCCGTTTTGGAGATGTCTTTGTCTTCGCTTACAGTATAGAATTGTGGTCCGGGAAGCGTTTTTTAATCTAGTTTCACATACGTTTCATCGTCCATTATTATACACCCAGAATTTCTACACAATAACGAATAGTAGAGTTTGCGGGCCCGTGGTTTCACGGACGCGGCCTGTTTTGGGTTCCTTTTGGGTTTTTTCTGCTTTCGGTATGTTTTTATCCCAAGTCTTTCTTTGGCTCGCTTTACGTTACTCGACGAGGTCTCTAGTTTTTTCGCAATACCCAAACGGAAACGGAAGTCGCTGGTTTTCGCTTGTAGGCATCCCTAGGACCGGATTTCCGACCACTCTTCGGCACATCTTCATATGTACACTGTTCTCTATATTTTCTAATCGCAGATCGTACCGCTCCGACGCTTACACCCTCTTCCTTGGCCAATTTTTTCAAGGAGAGTCCGCTCACAGTGCACCATTTGTGCACGATACTTTTTCGTTGTTCCGGAGTAAGACCACGCATTTTAATAGGTAACACAAAACTGAGAACTTTTTTGATGCTTTGTAATTCAGAAATGTGCAAACAAAAGGACGCAGCCAAAACCTGTTGAAATATTTTATTATATTCAAAATGACCGTTAAAATAAGGTGTGCATATACTTTCTGGAACAATGGTTAGTTGCTGAAGACGTTGGTCGATCTTGGTCAGCATGGAACATCAGCTGGGCAGAGAGGTGACGTTGAGAATTTGGAGTAACATGAACATCTACTAAAGCAACAATAGCATTGTTAAAAATAAATACGTACGCGAACAAACTTTTCAGTTAGCATATTCTTTTTTGAATGTAACAAAAATGAAATTTATGAAATTTTTTACAAATTTGCTAACTGTGATTTAAAAAACTAATTCGAGAACTGATCGTCTTACGAAATTCTTGTGGTGGAAAGTGCTTTAAATTATCTCAGCAAGCTGACAAATTATGCAATTGCAAATTTTTTTCACAAAAGTTTCTAGGGCTTAGGGAAATCGAAAAATAAGTATACCAAAATTGACCACAAAATTGAAATATTGATTTCTTGAAACCCATGTCAAGGTGGGATCATTTCTTGATCTCCAAATTGTATGGTTCTAAAAATCAAATTTTGCAATTAAAAACAATTATTTCTGTTGGAATATATATGACTCCATTTCTTTTTCACTTTCTGATCAAATTCTTTTTCGGACTTATGAGTAATTTCAAGATTTTTCAAAACTTTTTTCTACGAGTCATGATGTTTTGCGCATCTTCTTTACAAGAAAAAATACATATATTTTCATATACTTTTCCATATCTCGAGAATGGATAAACATCCGATATCGATATATCAAAATTTTCAATCGCAAAAAGTTGGTTTTAATTTTTTCGCCATACAAACGGTGTTTTTCTGGGTGTTCCTACCAATTTCCCAGAACCGTGAAATAATGTTGTGTAAAATATCTTTCCAGACATCTTTTTCTATTGATTAGAACATTTCAAGCACTTCTTACAACTCAATTTATGTTTTACAAAGTTTGCACTGCAAACTTAAATTATTCACCTGAGCTGAAATGCGATCAGTCAATTGTGTTTAAACCAGATTTTGCCCGATTATGGGGTAATTTTTGCTCAAAAATCTGTTACTTATGCACAAAAGTGAGGAAAAAAAACCGGTTTCTACATTAGACCCGGGGTTACCTCATAGATGCGTAATTGCATCTTAGAGTGTGGTTCATGAGTTATGAATTTTTAAAATAAGAAATAAGAAAAACTAAAAATGTTATAAACTCAACTAAAACTCCCCATTTCTTAAATTTTATCCATTGTAATCTAGTTAGTTCGATGGTTGTGAAGATGTTAATGTAAACCACTCATACCGATGTGATCTAGAGAGAAAGCTACGAATCAGCATATTTTAGTAAAGCTTTGTTTTTGGATCTTCAAAAACTATCGCACCTTTAATATTTGAGAAGAGTAATAAAAATAAACATTTCTAATAGGCCTGAATCAGAATCAGGCCAGGGTTTTTTACTACTTTTAACAAAGATTATTTCAATCTCAAAACTGACATTTAAAAAAAACTACGTTTTGTGCAGAAGAAAACATGTCATACGATAAGTTTTGTCCATCTGTTACGAATATCTTGATTTATCCCTGCCAGTTATTTCCATCAAAACGCACTTCACCTATCCGTGGACAGAAGAACTTTACACATTTAATTATGTAAATAATTCAATTTGAACTAAAATACACGTTATTATTGAAATCGACAAAACCAATATGCATATATTCTTTTTTTCAGAAGTGTGGATGTCACAGGGGGGGGTAATCATATTTGTGACAAAGTGTGACAGAGGGGGGGGGGAAGGGGTTTAAAAACCTGAAATTTGATGGACGTCATTTTTGAATCACCCCTTTGTGAAATGCTCAGGTGACCGACTAAGTCACCAGACATGAATGTTTTCAACCGTTTGAGTCTAAGCATACTCTTTTCCGCTTCTAGTTGCACGTATTCGTGCAAAGGCAGCAGATTTAGCATTGCATTCAACGCATTTGATGGAGTGCTGCGCATCGCTCCTGTAATAGCAATGGACACTAGCCGTTGAAGTTTTGTAAGCTTTTTCTGTGCAGAAGCCTCTTTTGTTTTTGGCCACCACACAAGAGAAGCATACGATAGTTTTGGACGTATTATCGATGTATAAATCCACATTATCATTTTTGGTCTTAGTCCCCATTTTCTGCCAAATGTTTTTGAGCAAATCCAGAAAGCACTGGTTGCTTTACCGATCACACACTCAAGATGAGCATTCCAGTTCAGTTTGGCATCCAGTATCACTCCTAAGTATTTAACCTGTTCACTAAGATGGATCTTTAATCCTCCTAGCTGAAACGTTTTTAGACTAAACTTCCTTTTCCTAGTGAAACATTTTTCCTCTAAGCTTCTTAGAAACTCGTCTACAACTAAGGACCACATAAGTGGTGAGAGAACTCCTCCTTGCGGACAACCTTTTGTTGCCCGTATTGTAATAGACGAACTTCACAGCTCTGAAGTGATTTCTCTTTCTGCTATTTCTTTTACCGATAGAGCTTTTTCTACCTTTGAAACCACACTATGCAGTGCCGTAACTGTTGACTTACCAGACTGGTAAGCAAACTGGAACTCAGATAGTGGACACTTGTTCATGTAATTTGAATTGATATAATCATTCAACACTTTTTCCATAGTCTTTAATAGGACTGATGAAAGACGAATGGGTCTGTATGATTTAGGATGCGCCTTGTCTCGCTTTCCTACTTTAGGTATGAAGATAACTTTTACTTGCGTCCATGAAGCTGGAATATGGTTGAGTCTTAAACTTGCCTTAAAAATCTCAATTAATGGCGAGATCAACACTGCTTCGCCGTTTTGAAGTAATGCTAGAAATATCCCGTTCATTCCTGCAGATTTGTAAGGCTGAAAAGATCTCAACGCATTTTCTACCCTGGTTTTCTTAAAGATTTTGTCAGCCAAGTCATTTGCAGCAATTTTAGCTCTAACAGACATTTGAGATGTCCTTGTAGAACTTTTTTCAACTTCAAGTGATCCATCTCTGATTGGATCTACACACAAAACTGATCCAGGAAAATGTGTTTCCATAATCAGCTTTAAAGTTTCACTAGGAGTTTTTGTAAAAAATCCATCCTCATTTTTCAGATTCCCAAGTTGAATTGTATGATCCTTTGCAAGAGCCCTCTGAAGTCTTGCGACTTCCGGACTATTGCTTATGTTTTCACACGTTAGAACCCAGGATCTCCGTTTAGATTTTCTTATTTCTTTTTTGTACTCAGTAAGGGCACTCCTATAGGGAGTCCAATCTGAGGTTCTTTTCGCTTTATTAAACAACTTACGAGATGTTTTACGCAGACGTTCCAACTTAGAGTTCCACCACGGAACATCCCTGTTAGAGGACGATTCCTAATACTAATATGGAAAGAATTTAAAATCGTGTCATTTACCTTTTGGGAAAATGATTCAAATTTTTTTACTGAATCAATCTTTCCACCTTCTGTAAATAACTCCGAGTTTAAATGTTGTGCATATTGATCCCAGTTTGTTTTCCTCGGATTTAGAAATGTAGAAGTTGACCGATTTCCACCACTCCATTCGAACACAATGTGTCTATGATCCGACAATGACGTTTCCTCAGAGACTTCCCACTTTGAAATACGTTCATAAATTGCACTATTGCACAATGTCAAATCCAAGACTTCTTGTCTGATAGCATTTGAAAAGGTAGGTTCGTTTCCCTTATTGCATATGTCTAATATTGTTTGAAGAGAGATATTCCAATAAGCACTCCCCTCGACTGTTGATATCCGTACTACCCCACACGGTATGATGTGCGTTGGCATCACAGCCAATTATGAATGACTTATTATTTGCTCTGCAGTACTTGACAAATGAGTCGATCTCAGGAGGAGGCACCTCAGGAGCATCACCTGGAAAATAGGCTGAAGCCCCTATGACCTCAGTTTTTCCTCTGGTGGTAGGCACCTCAACCATGACCGCAACAATATCCCGTTTGAAGAATTCTGTAATGGGATAGCAATTGAGTGTTTTATCAACCAAAACAGCAGTTCTTGGCGTACTCTGATTTTCATCATAGAACAACTTACAGTCCTGTGTTTGAATACCCAGTATTTTTCCTTTATTAGTCCATGGCTCTTGAATTAGTACCACGCCCAGCCCCTCTTTTCTAAACCTCCGACTCATGACAGCAGAAGCTCCTTTTGCATGATGGAGGTTCACCTGCAGGAACTTAGTTGGTTTCATTTCTAAGGGTGGCACGCTCTTTCTTGCTTGTGCGGGGAGCGATAGACCCATCGATGTTTTTAATGGTCAGAGCAATAAGCTCGGCATTTACGTATGGAGTAAAATACTCTGTTACACCTTTTAGCCAGTTTGCTGTAATTTGAACCTTGCATTCAAGAGACAAATCACCTTGCCTGTAGCTACATTTTGTAAACTTAGATTTTACGTCATGTCATTGCTCCTCTACTTTTTGTAGAGGAGCTTCTTGCAGAGCATCGAGCTGCACTGTCAAAATTTCGTTTGTTTTGGAAAACCGTTAATGATTATTCCACTCTTTACCATTTTTGCCGATTTTTATGTTTTTAAATTTTAAAAATAATGAAAATAATTTTAAATTGGCGGTTATTAGTTTCGATTTCACTTCGGTTTCAGTGAAACTAGCATCACTGGTATTATATTACTTTCACGCAACAATATTTATGCGCTAGCTTTTTAGCAAGTTTGAAAGCTTCCCTTGCAAGTTCGAAAACCTCCTCATGCAAGTTCACAAGCCAAAACTTGCATCCAAGTTTGCAATGAGGTCTTATTCAAACCAAGTTGAATAAAAGTTTATTCAAGCTTTTAATGCAACAGCCTTATCGTACTTGCCGCGTTTTATTTTCTTTTCTTTTTCCACTTTTCTATATGGCACACAGTTTATAAAAGATAAATATCTTTTTAAACTGAATTTCACCTGATACACTTAACTTTCGTCACCGGTATTGTTTCAACTATAACTTTTTCACTCACTTTCGATTTATCGATTCGTTACGCACTTGAAAAAGCAGAAATATACATGAACCCGAAGACAAAGGTAGTGTAAACAAATCCAGTGATGCCAATTTTTTGTTAGTTATGTTTCAATTTTGAAGTATATTAATAATTTAATTAGCTACAAAGTTCAATGCTGTGCGTGATCGAAAGAAACCAGAAAGGCAAAACAATTAAATTCAAAACTTTGATTATTGTTTTTTGTAATTTCCCATGCGTGGAAGTAACGATCTTTGATGAAGTTTGTCAGAAGCAGATAATTTCGCATATCCATGCGAAGCGCTGGAAGTGGACGGTAATTTATTGCTAGAACGAATAGATATAAAGTGAAAGTGTATTGATAGTTCCGTATAGGCAACGGCAGTCTTTGAAATTGAAAGATACAAGTTTGAAAATGAGCGGAGGGTATTGAGCGGTAGTATCCGGCATGGGGTAGTATGGTAAAGGGTTATGTGCCTGATTGGGATACTACCGTTCAATGCCCTCCGCTCGTATTCAAACTTGTATCTTTCAATTTCAAAGACTGCCGTTGCCTATACGGAACTATCAATACACTTTCTCTTCATATCTATTCGTTCTAGATAAATTACCGTCCACTCCAAGCACTTCGCATAGAGATGAGAAATTATCTGCTTCTGACAAACTTCATCAAATGAATTCTGTTGATTTGTAAGACAATGCACTTATATAATTGAACAGCCGTGCTACGGCTTCTATAGCTTGGTACACCTCCTGCTCGGCAGACCGCACCAACAATGTTACCACTACCCTGACCCCCTTGTGCCAACATTAAAGCTATCAATTTCGGCTGGAATTGGAAGGAAGCTGTGATCGTTGATAACGCGCTTCTTGAGAGCAAATTTCCCACCCTATCATCGGGAAATAACCACATCAAGGCTTTTGGTGAACGACGAGTGAACTCAACTTCACTACTCGGTGTTCTCCGTGATGCAAGCGTGACACAAGGGTGACGTGATGGCGATAAAGTAGACGTCGATAAAGAAGAACGAACGTCCGCATGTATGGTATTGTAAGCAATCTAAATATAGTCTCTTCCAACCGGACAGCTAGAGAGTAGAAGATGTATAGGCTAGGATGTCCTTACGGCAGATGTTGATAAATATGGTTTGTTTTGAAAATCAAGAAATGTCTTTTTCATATGTTTGTAAAAAATTTAGTTAGTTGCATTAATTGGGTTTAAAAGTTCCCGTCATATAGATGTACTGAACACAGAGGGTTTCTCCCGTTTCGTCGTTTTGTAGTAGATTTTGTTGTTAGTTGCAATCCAAGTTAAGTTGCTTGGGAATCTCAGCCCTCTCTCTTGTATTGAAGCTTGTGAGATCGAGGTGTTCGAGAAGCACTTGACCTGTGATGAGAATAGGCATCCCGTGCTGCTTTCGGTGAAAGGTTTTCTCTTGATTTGTTTTTTATACAGTTTGAATTAGTTCCTTCTGGAATTTGAAATCTTTCCGTCTACTAGTTCATTCCATGCATTTGTGCTTCATCTGAACTCGCCCTGAGGTTTGAGTTGCTAGGCACCCAAAACGACAAGTGGTCCTCTGTTGAAGTGGTGGTTGAGCCATTTGTTTTCTAACTTTTAAAAACTAACGAAGACAATTGAATATAAGGGTGCACATGTTCCTTAAAATTTGAAAACAGTTCAGACAATTTCTATGAAAATTAAAGAGAAGAGATGTTAGTTTTGGCACAGCTGATTTTTCAACCAATTCAAAAACCTCTAATCCAGTTATCAAAATACTCCTCTTTATACATGCATATAACTTTTTCTTAAGACCTTAATTTAATAACGATTCAATCAATTAGCAGCTGAAAAATCTTACCTTTCATAACGTTCCACTTATTAAATTTTATAAGTGAAACATATGGAATTATCGCACTACCTTGGTGTGACTTCACCTATGTATCGCCATTGTAGCAACCCTGTTGTATTCAAGAAAAAAAAATTGCCACGTTATCAGTTGATTTGCAACAGTCATGGCGAAAACTGCCAAGCAACTACATCCGATACTCTGTTTGTTCTGTCAATATTCTCAATTCAACATTTACAACATCCTCTTGCTTCTGGAGACTGGTGAGAGCGTCGAACGAAATCCTGGTTACAGCCGTGCGCACGACCGTAAAGTGCAACAAAAACTTAAGAAGAAAAAGACAGAGCGCAAGGTGGCCTCCTCGTTTTGCGCCTTGAGCCGAGAGGTTGATAGAAACGGATTGAAAATGGTCCACATTTGAATTTAAACCTCCTCGGTATTTTTTAGAAGCAGATAACACGGTGCAACAAAAAAAAGTGAAGGAACTCTCAAAGTGACATAGTAGAGATTGTTTATCTGGTCAATTTTAACACATAACCGTGTTCAACATATTTGTAACACCCTAAAATTATTTATTTATTGTTGAAAAACCGTTTTCGGAACTTTTTTCCGCACAAAATTTCCTACACGGGCATTTTTCAACTGATTTCAAAATTTCCCTCGTTTTTTGAATAAATTTTTATTGTGGCTTTAAGATAAAAAATTATTTCCGTTTGTTTTGAACGAGAAGGAAAAAATATTTACGAAAAAATCTGAAATTTTGGTTTTTTTTTCGTGTTTATTTCGATTTTGACGTCATTTTTTGTACAACTCATTAAAGTTGCCTAATGTAAAACAAATATTGTTGTGGTATAATCAGTTTTGAATAAAACAATGTATATTTCATCTAAATATTATGAACATTTTCAAAGTAACGCCGCTTTTCCCAAAAGAAAAAAAAATAAACGTTGAGAGCGCTCCGAAGCAAAGGGTGTATTCGATAAAAATGGCACACAGAAAATCTTCTGTAACTTTTGAATCGTATGAGTAAAAAATCTAGAAATTTGAGTAGATCTTATCCATAGTGTATTATTCACATCTGCCAAGTTTCATAGTTATACATTCAGTAGTTTCAGTCATGTCGTCGAAACAAGAAATTGTCCGTGAGAAAATTTTGTGCACTCACAATCAAAATCCAGGGGCGTCCCACCGGTGGATTGCTAAAAGGCTTGGAATTGCAAATACAACTGTGTCTCGTGTAATAAGAACCTTCAAGGAGCATCTGAGTGTCCAAAGGAAGGAAGGGAGTGGTCGTAAAAGTGGTCCAATGGACAGTAAAATGGCCAGGAAAGTCGTACACCAATTCAAGAACCGTCCAAACATGTCAATTCGAGATGTCGCTAAAAAGTCTAAGATGTCAGTCGGTTTTGTGCAGAAAACCATGAAACGTGCTGGGTTACATGTTTACAAAGTGCAAAAAGCCCCAAACCGGAATGAAAAACAAAACATCACTGCGAAACCCCCGCGCCTGGAAACTTTAGACGAAGCTGCTCACCAAATCCGGTTACATCGTGATGGATGACGAAACATACGTCAAGGCCGACTTCCGTCAACTTCCTGGGCAAGAATATTTCGTTGCCAAGTCGAAGTTCGATGTTCCCGAGGATGTTCGAAAGAAGAAACTATCGAAATTTGCAAAGAAGTTTCTAATCTGGCAGGCGATTTGCGGATGTGGTGAAATAAGTGCTCCCTTCATCACTTCCGGAACAATAAACGGTGCAATTTACACGGAAGAGTGCCTTGCGAAGCGTCTCTTACCATTCATTAAGAAGCACAAAGGATCAACTCTGTTTTGGCCTTATCTAGCATCCTGCCACTACGCTCGAAATGTATTGGAGTGGTACCGAGCCAACGGAGTCAATTTCGTGCCAAAGGATATGAACCCACCAAATTCACCGGAACTTCGTCCAATTGAAAAATTCTGGGCAATTATGTAAACGTAACTTTGCAAACATCCCAAAACTATAAAAACAGAGCTAGAATTGAAGAAAATTTAGGTAAAAACAACAAAAACACTGGGAAAATCGGTTGTACAAAATTTGATGGGTGGAGTGAAAAGGAAGGTGTGAGCATTCGGGATAGGAGACGAAATTGAATAAAACAAATGTTGTAAATCAAAACTCATTAATAGTTCTTCATTCCCTGAAAATTTCAAGAAAATCCAATAATCAGTTTAATTTTGATGAGTATATATGTGTGTGCCATTTTTATCGAATACACCCATTAACAATGTATACAGGAAAGGAATAAGCAAAATGGGAGAGCCATTTGGACTTTCAATGAAAAATTTACAGTCCGGATTATATTTTAAATGATTTTATAACATACTATTTCTCTTGTTTTTTTTTAATCTTGTCTCTTCAAATTCGCACTCAAAGCAGAATGACAGTGAATATTCGGATAGATTTAAGTTAAAAATATTTGCTTGATCTTCTGCGTTTATAAGACGAGTCATCGGTTTCACGTTTCAGTGACTAGCAGTAGTTAGCTATCATCCTAACTTGGTTCTTTCCTGTAAACCTTTTTTCAATCCTTGATACTTCTTGGTGGAATCGTTCACCTTGTTCGTCGCTGAATCAACCGAGATTGTCTGGGAAAAATTCCAAATGAGATTGAAAAAATGAATTTCTATTGACATGTTGCATCCCATCTCTCCATAGGCTTCCAAAAACTCATGGACACCTCAACGTAATTCGAGCTTCTGACGTTTCCAAGAAAGTTTTGGCACAAAGAAATAAAACTAAGCCATGCTCTTTTCTCTACTTGGTTCAATTTCTTTACAAAGTCTTTATCAGTCATAAGCTTACGAATCTGCGGTCCAACGAAAATGCCTGTAATTCATAATAATCAGAACATTAAAATACATTGGGATGATTTTTTTTCGAAGAATGTGTTGTGTTGTGAAATTTTTATAAGTACCTTCTTCATCTTAGCGTCACTTAATTTGGAGAATACATTGTCAGGTGAAGAAAAGCCTCGCTGTTCTTGTCGAGTCATTTAACAAACTGTTTCATGTATCCCAATTTCAAGTGTAATGGCGGCAAAATAATATCATCAGTCTTCACTAATGGAATGTTAAGGACATTCTTTTTGCCTATTTGAATCATCTTTCGAGGTGGCCAGTTGTTACACTTGTAATGATTTTTTGCCCAAGTGTCCCATTCACAAAAATAACATGGATATTTAGTGCAGCCTCCCTGCATTCCAAGCAAAATTGTCAGGACTTTGAGGTCCGAGACAATCTGCCAGCGAAATTTATTGTAATTTATCAATCGTAGAATTTTTTCCATCGTTTGATACGTCTCTTTCATATCAGTAGCGTATGCTACTGGAAATGGTAGCAATTCATTTTTGTTGTGCTGCAATACTGCTTTCAGACCTATGATGATAGTAATTTGAAAACGAGTTTCAAAATTTTACTCTAACTTCGTTTTCATAAACTCGTAACACATTAAATACTCACTTTTGCAAGAACCGTCTAGAAATAATCGCCAATCTTGTGGACAGTGCTTGTGGTCGAGTGCATCAAACAATGTATCCACATCAACGCAATACACAAGGTTGTTATCGGTATCATCAAATTCAAAAATTTGTTCGAACGAGGATAGGTCTCTATCTCGTGCAGACGTTACTTTGAAGTCACTGTCTACTATATTCCACTGCTTCAATCTGGAGGCCAGAATCTCTGTTTGTCTTAAAGATAGTTCCAAATCACGCACAATATCACGATAATCCTGATTTGACACGAAATGTCGTTCGGCTCCTATTGCTCCGGTTGGAATATAAGGTTCATCATTTCCTTCATCGGTAGGTTCGTTGCTTGATTAAGAAAAATTTGCAGGATTTTTGCCTGGATTTTTGGATTTTTGATGAGTAGTTGACTGATCTTGTTCTCTCCTTGCGACAGGTTTCGATACAGCCAACACATCCGCATATTTTATGAGGTGGCGAGTTTCCGGCTTGTGATATATTTGATAATGCCAAACCATGGGAGTCACGAATGGCAAACGCAGGTCATCACATTTACCGGTTTTCCATTTTTTTAATGTTGTACAGCACACCGAACAAATATATTCGGGTTCATACCAAGCACTTTCCACGTATAAGCATTTGGAAAAGAGGTTGAACACTTCAACCACAGTTTTATTTGTTCGTAACTCAAATCGATGGTTCTTGTCAACCAATAAACGGCAGACGTAACAAAAGTTGTTGCGCTTATCACACATCTTGCCTTTTTCTTCGAGACACAATTCTTCACGTGTTCACTAATGCGATGAAACTGGACGAATTTCCTCCGTCAATGTTTACTGTAACACCTTCCGAGGGAAATAACGGCATGGTGTTACGTGCTGATCTTTTAGACAGCATTTATGGTCAAAACACGATGTTTGCGCAAAACGGAACGGTAACGGCAAGTTTGACAGTTGTCGGAAAAGCGTCGTAACTTTGTCAATTCTCATTATTTTTGGATGAAATTTACCTTGTTTTATTAAAAATTCATGCGACAACAACGATATGTGTCCTACATTACGAAATTTTAATGAGTTGTACCAAAAAAATGGCGTCAAAATCGAAAAAACACCAAAAAAAAAGCCAAAAAGTCAGGTTTTTACGTAAATATTTTTTCTTTCTCGTTCAAATTAAACGGAGATATATTTTGTTCTTAAAGCTACAATGCTCCTCATGGTTTCACCCACCGAATGGCTACAAATACACCATTGCCATTGCCACCATTGGTCGCAGTGCACTTTCTATGGTGTTTGCCACCGCCATCTGCAAATCCAATAGCACAGCTCCACCAAACGAATAGGAAATTTTTGAAGGTGTGTGTATGTGTTGCCACATTATTTTTCGTTCCCATCATAATTTTTACCAAAAAAATCGTTTTTATCTGTGTTTAACTGCAAAAAACTGGTAAAAATCTTTACTTCAAAATTTGTGTTGTAAAAGGAAAACAGATCAGTATGCGAGGAATTCATGTTCTCGGGGGCAATCAATCTTTGCACTTAAGCCCTTATGACAGGCTGATAACATGATTGACATGATAATGAATCATGAAGTGTTTGTTTTGATTACTTAAAGTTACAGGATAGGTGAAAAAAAATCGAAACGGAACTAGCGACCAATCATTGTTATGATGCGTGTACATTATTTGGATGAATTTAAAATTTATTTGTGATGTTAATATAAGCTGATATACTCCGTTTTTTCCTCCTTTGGCATCCATGATATCCGTACTCAGGCGGTTCTGGATTTGGGACTTATTTAGATTGTATGGCGAGAAGCGAGTGCTCCACTTCTGAAAAGAATGCGGAGTAAGTGAAAAGTTTGCAATGAACTTCCTTAGCAAGTAAAAAGCCAGCTTCCCATCTGTTCGTTTGAAATACAGACGTTTTTTTCAACAACCCAACAAACATCGGTGTTGAATTAGAGCTTGTTCAAACAAATTTGGAGAAGCTACTCAGCTATTCTAGAAGAAACAGCTGAATAGCTTCTCCGAATTTGCTTGAACAAGCTCTAATTCAACACCGATGTTTGTTGGGAAGTTGGGAAGTCTTCTGATTCTTCAACTTCGTTGTCTTTGCATAAGACTACCGCCTTCAGCTCACAAAAATCATTTCTAATTGCGTGTTCCTCACCACTTTCAAATAGGTTCGGATATTGTTCAATTATCGAATTGAACTCCTTAAAAGGGCGCAGCTTCTTGGGGTCAACGCTTGATTCAATAGCCAGAACTGGATCGTTCAGATCATAGCACTCAATGATCTGTTCAATCAAATCGGTATAAAGCACAGCAGATCTAGTAACATGCTTCCTTCCTGGTCTCATAGAGAGTCTCGGATCTAAGCATTTCTCCTGCAGCTACCCTCACATACATTTCCGACTTTTTACGAAGATGTTTCTTGAAATTTCAAAGTTCGAAATCCGTCAGCTATTTTAGGTAATCATCCTCACAAAAAATTGCAAGGAGCACCATCAGTGAGGCTGCAGCAGATTGCACATGTTCAGGAATTCCGTAGTTTTTGATTGGAAGATATGATTCGCTTTGTTGATTAGTGGCAATATGAAGCATAAGGAGAAGTGGCAGCGTCATTTGGTCATTAAGATGACAACAATCAAACCGTTGTCTCAGTTGGATTAGAACAAGAAAAAGAACACGAGTTCCGGAGACCGTTCCACATTCCATTTATCAACTGACACCTGTTGGCAGACGGATGCATAACTGTGTGATTTGGAATTTATTAGGTCGTTTGAGGCTGCACGACAAGTAACTGCAGATAAATCACATCATTTGTTCCAGGTACAATGGCAGTTTTTTGCATACGTAGCGTATACAAGGAGCCAGTGCATTTGATATTTGATAACTTTCAAATTAGTACAGTCACATTTCAGCAGTTTTTTGACGGATCCTTCAGAATCCACTATTACCGATGCTCCATCTGATCCAAAGCCCACAAGCCTTTTTTGTAATAGGTGCCATCAATCTGGCACTGGTAAACAATTGTACAAAATATACATAGGTTTTCGCACTGTAAGTTTATATTAAAGATAAGAATAAATTACGTTTGAAATAACTATGCTTCGAAGAGAATAAAAGAACTACCAAGAACACAATGCTAACTTCCCAAAATTGCTCTGCATAAATTCATAAAGATACTTCTAAATTAGAAAAACAGTATTTTTGTAGACATCACTGCAAGACATTCTGCCAAAATTTGAGAAACAATCTCTTGGGTAACTTTGAAACAAATAATTTTCTATCGGAATACCTAAAAAAACAATCTAGAGAACTATATGTAAGAATCCTTGCAGACATCCTAGACAAAATTTGAAAAACAACAACAGAGCCTTATTTTTCCAAAGTTAAGAATTAAATATCTGAGATTATAGAATTCATGCAAAAATAATATTTCAAGGTTTTTCTCCGAGAATTACTTCAGGAATATCGAATAATTTTTTGTAGTTCTTTCAGGTGTCCTTTCAAATGATAAAACTTCACAAAATCAGGGATCAGGAAAAACATTCACCACAAGAAAGTTTGGAAAAACTGCCAATGCAATGCCAAAAGAAACTCCTGAAAGAATCCCTGGAGGATTGCCTTCAAACGTCTGAAGAATACTTATTGAAACGCCAGAAGAAATGTCTGAGAATCTTTGAAAAATTCTATAAAATTCTCTCCAAACATTTTCTAAAAAAATCACGGAGAAACCATTTGGGGCACATACACTGTCATCTGTCACCGTAGTTTTAGTTTCAATTATTTTATTTTCTTTTCTTCTTAGACCTAAAACAGCACACTGACAGTGGCATTGATAAAAATTTGGATCCTAAACTGTACTCATATTTTAAATTGGAGCTCTTTGAGTGGACAAGCAATTGCCAAAAATCTTAAAATTTTTGTTTTTCTCAAAATTTGTAATCTTTACATACAGATATCTGTGTGAAAAAAATGAAAAAAATCTGTGTCAATCTAGATAAATCTGTACATGTGGCAACCCTGGGCGTACCTCTTCACTATCGTTTACTTCTGTATATGAGACCTCTCTTGCAAGTCTTTGAAATCTGTGATAGGAAAGTACTGTGCATTTAATAAATTTATAATGAAAATAAAATAAACTATAAGACATCTCCTTTTATTATCGTTATTTTCAAAAGTTTACAATTTACAAAACGATAATTAATGATAATCGACTTGAGACGCGAGAAAATCTCCAACCAATTGATTTAAACATCTTGAAAATCTATCGACCATAAATTAAATTATAAGCGTTTCATTTGTCACCATATTTCGTGATGGACGCTATTTTCGGATTTTCATTTGACACCCTACCCTTGCCGTGAGACGTAGTCTATGTCAAAAAACGACTGTGATGGGCGCCGTGCCTTTGATTGGAGAAGGCTTTCTCTATTAGTTAAGTCGGTAACCGAACTAAGGTAGAAACTACCGGTTCAGGCCGAAAGACTGACAGAGTGAGTTCTCGGTCAAAGATTGAACTTTATTAAAACAAAGTCATTCATTTATATATGCTTTTTACAATTTGGTCTTAACCTATGTTTGTATCTGGGTGAGCGAGACGGCTGGAGTGACTTTTGGAAAAGGTTCTTGACTGCTGCGTCTGTTAGAATTTCGATGGACTATCGGACCTATTGAGTTGTGCAATTTGATGCCACTCGTTCGAGTGCACTTGGGTACGACCGCACAAGGGGTGGAAAGGAAAGGATGGAATAGGGTCTATCGATGTTTGGTGTCGGTGTGCGGCAATTGTCACATATGGTTGCAATTGCATTCTTTAGCATTTTTGGTGCTATTTGGTTTCGAAGTGGATGGTTAATGATTTGTGTTTACCAGGGGTTCTCAAGTCATGCGACACCTTCCCCTTTTAGATGAATAATGTAATGGAATAAAATGAAATGAAATTATTCAATGGTTGTCAGTCTCCAGTAAAATTTTATTCACTTTTCTTTTCCTTTTTTTTTTTTTCATTTTTGTCACTTAATATTAGGTTATCTTAATATTAGGTACCGAATTTCTCACGTCTTAACACGAGGTTAGACTTTTGACGTATCTCTATTTTCACTTATTTTTTTTCATTTCTTATTTTTTAGAGATTAGGCTCGAATGTTTGTCTTACGTATTATGTTTGGTTACATGGTCTTGTATTGCGTTTGGTTGAATTGTTAATTTACAATTCTGTTTTTGTGTACTGTTTGTGTTTCACTTGTAATTTGATTTTTTAAAGTAACATTTGGGTGTTGTATTTGGATAATTGTGAATGGTCCTGTGTATACCGGATCTAATTTCCTACGGTTTTCTTTCTTTAACTATACCTGGTTTCCTATTTGAATATTTATTGGATTGGATTTCTCTGATTGATTTAAGATTCTTCTATCTTTTGATTTGTCTAACAGAATTTTTGCTTTTTGGGCTGCTAGTTGTAGTTTAAATTTTAGTTCTTTGTGGTATGCTTCATAATTATAAATCGGATCAATTTGGGATTCTACTTTCAGTTGTGTTAGATAATTTACTTGTGTACCAAAGACAAGTTCAAACGGTGTAAAATTATGTTCTGTATGTGGCGTTGTATTATAAAAGAATGTAAAAAATGATAACCATGAGTCCCAGTCATCATGCTGTTCATTGATGAATTGCCTAAGATATTCATTTAAACAACGATGACTTCGTTCGAGAGCTCCTATGGTTTCCGGATGGTAAGCTGTTGCAAATGTTTGGTTGATTGATAGAATGGTACATAATTGTTGGAAAACTTCGTTTTTATATGCGGTGCCCATATCGGATTTAATTGTTTTGGGGCATCCGAAAATTAAAATAAAATTTTCTACTAGTGCTTTTGCTAAAGTACTAGCTTGTTTATCTACTATTGGTACTGTTATGATATATTTCGTTAAATCACATTGTACTGTCAATGCGTAACGATTTCCTTTTCTTGATCTCGTTAATGGACCTACTGTGTCCATTGAAATGAGTTCAAATGGTTTTATTGGTGTTGATGTTTTTTCAAAAATTTCCTTAGTTTTAATTTTATGTTTATTTTGTCTACATGAAATACAATTTTTAACATATTTGGTTATGCTGTCTTTCATATTAGACCAGTAATAGTTTCTTCTTAATTTTTGTAACAATTTGTTAATACCTACGTGTCCTCCCGAAGGGGTGTCGTGGTTTTCCTTTATCAATTGATTTATTTCATTTGTGTCTTTTATCACCTTTGCTGGTGTGTATAGGATAATTATGACGTCTTTTAAAATTTTATTGCATACTTCTTTAAATTTTTCCCGGGAAATATAATTAAATATTGGATCCATTACATTGATCGCAATTTTTTTTATCTTCATTGTCTTGGGCATTTCATCTATCATTTGTATGCATTCTTCAAAATAAATTGTTCCTTTATTATGGAATAGTTGCGCCTGAGCAAGGATTCCTTTCAGGTTTTTATTTTTAATTATTATCTTAAAATGGTCGAACTTAGGTACAAAAACGACTTTCGGTAGATTGAAAGCGTCAATATTGTTAATTGAATCATAAGCCTTAAGGTGATCAATCTCAGAAGCTGTAGATTCGTTAATTGGGTTTTGTGTCGCTGTTCGGGTCATCGATCTTGTCTGCATAGGCAAGATCGACATGTTCTTCAGGTCTTCAGAATTGATTTCTATACGGGAAAGAGCGTCGGCGCCAACATTTTCTCTTCCTTTTACGTATTCGATATCAAAATTGAATTCTTCTAGGTCAAGTCGCATTCGTGTCAGTTTTGACGTTGGATCCTTCATTGAAAACAGGTGTACGAGGGGGTTATGGTCAGTTTTTACTGTGAATTTTCGTCCATAAAGGAAAGGTCTAAAATGTGATATTGCCCAATGTATGGCAGTTAGTTCTTGTTCTATTGTAGATTTATTGCTTTCTCCCTTTGTAAATTTTTTACTGGCGTAGGCTATTGGTAACCTTATGCTGTTGTGTTCTTGTTCTAATACAGCACCGCAAGCTATTTTTGAGGCGTCTGTGCTGAGAATAAATGGTTTTTTAAAATCTGGAAATTGAAGTATTCTAGGACTTAAAAGTTCGTTTTTTAAAGTTCCAAAAGAATTTTGACAATCATCAGACCAAATAAAATTAGCTTTATTCTTAAGTAGAGCATTTAAAGGAGCAGCTTTGTCTGAAAAATATGGAACAAATCTTCTATAGTAATTACAAAATGCAACGAATCTCCTAACATCGTCTACATTTTGTAGTTGTGGATAATTTAGGATGCTTGAATATTTTGATTTGTCGGGTTGTATACCCTGAGCTGAGATATGATGTCTTAGGTAGGTAACGTCTGAACAAAAAAATCTACATTTGGCGGGATTTAATTTTAGGTTATAGTATCTTAATTTTTGAAAAACTTTTTCCAAATTATCTAAATGGTGATTTACAGAGCAGCCGACGACAATTATGTCATCGATATTTAAAAATGCGCATTCTGGCGGTAGTCCACTAAGGGCTATTGTCATCATGCGTTGAAAACTGTTTGGTGAAATGTTTAGTCCAAATGGTAATCTGTTGAACTCGTAATGACCTGAGTTCGTTGAGAAAGCTGTGTATTGTTTAGATTGTTCTTCTAACTCGATTTGGTGAAATCCTGACATTAGATCGAGCGTAGAAAAATATTTAGCTCGACCTAGTTGGTCAAGGATATCGTCAATTCGTGGTAGGGGGAACTTGTCTGCTATAACTTTTTTATTAAGCTGTCTGAAATCTACCACAAGACGCCATTTTTTGTCATTGTTAGTAGACTTCTTAGGGACAAGCAAAACAGGGGAATTGTATGGAGATATTGAGGGTTGTATAATTTGTTCAGTTAACATTTTATCAACATGTTTGTCAATTTCTGTTTTGTGAACCTCCGGTATTCTATAGTTCTTTATGTAAACTGGTGTCTGGTCATTCAAATTAATTGTCTGCTTATAAAAATGATTACATGTCAATATGTCGTTCTGCAATGCAAATATGTCGTTGTATTTAGTACATAAGTCTTTTAATTTGTTTTTAACGTGTGCATTTAGGTTGAGTTCTGAGATACATTTTTCTTTACGATTTGACTGAGTCGTTTCATTGAATGTAAAAATGTTAAAATTTTCGAGGGGTTCAAGACGGTCTATTAAATTTTCACGAATTTTGACGGTATGGTTTGTAGTATTGATAAATTTTACAAGAGAGTTATTAGCATTTATTACTGAGTTTGCGCAAAATACTCCAGGTTGTATCTCTTTTGACAAAATAACGTAATCTTGATGGGAATTTGGAATAAAAATTTTCCTAAATACTTTGCAACGGGGTGGTATCAAAATATCGTCATTTAGTTTATCTTGAATAGGAATTTAAATTAACTGTGAATTTATAAAGCTGGAAAGAGTCCATGTGTCATAGTCAATAACGAATCGAAATTAAGTCAAAAAGTCTCGTCCTAAAATTCCGTCGGTGGGTATTGGTAGATCTTCAGGGATAATATGGAATTTATGAGTTACTGTGCATTCATAAGGTAAATGTAAATGTACACTGATTGTTCCAAGTGTATCGAGAGCTTGATGCTGTATTCCTGTAATTGAGCATATTTGTTGAGTGTCAATATTTATCGCCTGTTTCAATTTTATGGGTTTCAATACTGAAATTTCAGCTCCTGAATCTACTAGGAATGTACATTCAGAGTGTGTAGATTCAGTTCTCAAAATCACAAAATTTGAAAGAGCGGTTAAGATATTAAAAATACCTTTTATCTTTGGCGTTGCATGTTCGCTAATGCTATTTGAAATTGTTGTTGTTGGGGTTGCTGCTGATAAGGTGCTTGCTGCTGAATTGCTGCAGGGATAATTTGTTGGCCCCCAACTGGCTGCTGGGGGACCTGTGGGTTTTCCGAGACCATGTAATAAACATTTCGACCTCGGCCACTTGGTCCAGGATTAAAATTATTGTTATAATCTCTTCCTCTATTGTTTCTCTGATTAAATCGAGAGTAACCTCCGCGGTTACCTTGGAAATTTCCTCTGGTTTGATGGAAATGTCCACGGTAGTTTTGAGAATTTCCACGGTTGGATTCTGAGTTCCCACGGTTGTTTTGATACTGATAATTGTTGTATGTTTGACGAGATGAGCCACGTCCACGATTGTTTCGGTAGTCATATTTTTTTGTATATTGATAAACATTGGCTGAACTACTTGACGGTTTTTCCACTTCGTTTTCTGAGGCTCTTTCTATTGCCTTTGATAACGTGTCAAACTGACCTGCCTTGAGTAATAATTTTGTTTCTTCGTTTTTTATGCCATTAATGAGTGCTTTGACACCGGCATTTGTGGCCAGCTTTGAAGCTGTGTCCTGGGGAACTTTTTCCTCAAGATATACTTTTTCTAAATCAAGAGTTAGTCTCTCAATTTCATCAGCAAATTTACTGAAATGTTCTCTTTGTTCGGTGGCATTTAATTTTGCCAATAAAGTATTAGGAGATGTAGTGGAACTACATTTTGTTTTCAAATTATTGATAATCACATCGATGCTTTCAGGAGTTTCGGTCACTGAAGCTCGCGCTTTGCCTTCCAACTTGGATAAAATAGTTTGGATGGCTGCATCTTTATTGTTATCATTTATTAATGCTTTGCATGCATTAAGAGCTGAAAGCACGTTAACTAATTTATCTTGTCTTCCATCGTATGATGAGACTAATGAGGATATTGTTCTTATGATTTCTATAATACTCGCCATTTTCACTGAATTATTGATTCTAATACAAAACAAAATGCAATTAACAGCCCTTTTAAATTTAAAATTATCCTTTACTCTTTTAAGTTTACTATTTATTGTATCAATAAGTTCATTATATAGTGTTCTACTAAGTTTTATGAAAAATTCTAATTGGTTTATTTGTAATTTATCTTCAAATTCGACTCAATGGTTTGTAATGTTAGTGTATATTTCTTTTGATAAATCCAAATGTTTTACTAAAGTTATACGTTTATAGTTTCTATTGGGATTTTTAGTAAAATAAGCCTTAAGTTTTATCAATATAAGGATTTGCTCTTCAATTTTACCTTTAATGTCCATAACCTCATTTTCCGAGGTTCATAAGTTACAACATTCAAAGCTTATAAATTTTAAAACAATGCATTTTTTTTTATACATAAATACCTTATTGTGGCGGAGGCGCTCTCCTCAACCCTCACTTCATATTGCACTGCTGCTGTTACTGCTGGGTATAAGATGGTTGACAGGGAGGCGCTCTCCTCAACTCACGTCAGAGTACACTGCTGCTGCTTCATGCTGCTGTTGGTTTTATTTGACGAAACCAAGAATCTCTCCTCCTATTCTGTGTTTGTAATTTTGGCTCCATTTTTAACTTTTAACTGTTCTTCATTTCACAGGTAAACTCTTCTTCTCTTAACTGTTTATCACACACTGCTGTTATTTAAACGCACTGCCAAATTGACTACGCGCTCCGCTTGGCGTTTCTGGTGGTTTTTTGTAATTCGCAAAATGCCATAAATCAGTACCACTAACGCTATTACTGACAGCGCGACAGTTTGTAAAGTGTCATGTGTACTTGTGTTAAAATTGTTTCCTATCTCGTCTGAGCCAAACCAGCCCATGATTGAACGAGAATTCTTGACGGATTTGAATTATATTTTTTTTCACTGGTCGACGTAGAGTCGCGTTTTTCGATTTTTGTTTTGTCCCTTTTATTAGGGAAAAATAAACTGCTTCTTGATACGTTTCACTTGATTTTTGCACATCGCTTTCACACGCGTTTGTTTTTGAAGTCACTAAGTACCGTTTTTTTTTTTACTTTACATGCACTTCGCGGTCGGGTATAATTCACGCACTTTTCTAACTAGCAGGGTCTACTTTTGAAGTTAGTAGATCACCTGTCCACGGTATGCCATGTGATGGGCGCCGTGCCTTTGATTGGAGAAGGCTTTCTCTATTAGTTAAGTCGGTAACCGAACTAAGGTAGAAACTACCGGTTCAGGCAAAGTACAAAAGACTGACAGAGTGAGTTCTCGGTCAAAGATTGAACTTTATTAAAACAAAGTCATTCATTTATATATGCTTTTTACAATTTGGTCTTAACCTATGTTTGTATCTGGGTGAGCGAGACGGCTGGAGTGACTTTTGGAAAAGGTTCTTGACTGCTGCGTCTGTTAGAATTTCGATGGACTATCGGACCTATTGAGTTGTGCAATTTGATGCCACTCGTTCGAGTGCACTTGGGTACGACCACACAAGGGGTGGAAAGGAAAGGATGGAATAAGGTGTATCGGTGTTTGGTGTCGGTGTGCGGCAATTGTCACATATGGTTGCAATTGCATTTTTTAGCATTTTCGGTGCTATTTGGTTTCGAAGTGGATGGTTAATGATTTGTGTTTACCAGGGGTTCTCAAGTCATGCGACACGACTCTTTATTCTAATAGCACGTAAATCAACTGGTTTCAGATAACGCCTGAATCTAGCTTGTTGTATGAAAGATTGCAAACATTGTTGCATGGCACATGAAACGTTGCAAACAGTTTCGTTGTTGAGGCCTCCTTTGACTTGGAATTAAACGAGAGCAAATTTTTCGCGCATGTTAAAATTGATTATTTTTTTCTGTGTAGTTTATGTACAAGGGGCCCGCCACGGTAGATGCCACTGGGTCAGGACTTGTATTTTTGTTCATCCTTCGCACCCCCTGACAGATCAGCTAGGGGTTCACTATGGCAGCAAGATACTCCCCGGGCGTACACAGAAAAAAATAATGAATTTAACAGGTGCGTGAAATATCCTTCCGTTCAATATCAAGCCAAAGGAAGCATAAACAACAAAATTGTTTGCAATCTTTCATGTACCATACATGAATGTTTGCAATCTTGTATACAAAAACTAGATTCAGGTGAGTTGGCTGAAATTTACACAAAATATCTGATTGTTTTCTGACAAATCTATCGTTTCCTGTATGTGCATTAGATAACGCAAAAAATAACATGTTATTTTTCCAAACTGTGTAGGCCATTGGGTCATTTTTTTGTCGAATTTTTTCACCCTTCCCCTATCGGACCAGCTAACAGCTGCTTGAGAAACGTAATCTTACGCAAAAAAATCTTATTTGATTTTATAACAAAGATTAAAATTAAAATTCGGGTTTCTAATACGTTTGGAATTCTCACACAATCTAACATCATTATTTTATATCCTTTCTGATGATATTGTTGAATTGCATTTGAATGCTAGTAATTTCAAGGAAATTATGAAACAGATTTTGCCCAATAAATAGAGAAATATTGAATTTCTCATATTGAATCCAGGATTTTAATACTTCACAAATATCCCGAATTGATGAAATTTCCCCCAAGATATGTCTAATGAAAACCAATCGAATTTAAAGCGCGGAACAACAAGAAACATTTATTACAAAAAGTCTTCTAAATGGCTGCAGTCGACTCAATGGTGCTGATCGATGTTCGCGTAGCTCTCTCCGTGTGGGTGATGGGCGTGTCCCTTGCGCTGGACATGAGCCTGGAATCCTCCCTTGTGATCCGAAGTGTAGTCAACAACTCGATGGGTGCCATCGGCTTCGTCCAGGGTGTACTGTCCCTTGACGACATCTCCATCACGGTGTTCCCAAGCGCTCTTGTGATCGTGGGTGTGTCCGTCCTTGACGCCATATTCGAACTTGTATTTTGGGTGAGAATGGTGGTGGTCCTCATGATGGCCATGATCTCCTCCGTAATACTGGGCAGAGGCAACAACGGCCAGACAGGCAATCAGAGCAATGATCTGAGGAAGAACGATAAGGTTAATTTTTTAAATTGTGAATTTATTTCTTTTTTAAACATTGTTATGGTAAAACAAGAAATATTAAATGTAGCCCTGTACTTGGTCACTTTAGAAAATACTAAACACATTTTTCCAATTATCATTTTTGTCCCTCAATCACTCGATACTTAAGAAGTCAGCATAGAAGACAACGCCTATTTCTATTCGAAGATAAGCTTTTTCTAGTGAGATATTTAGGTACTTTCTTGTGTTCACTTATTTTTATTTTTTATTTTAAGTTTTTTTTAATTAAGCGTTTCAGTTCTTATCTTTTTTTTAAAAGCGAACTTGTTCTGTCTTATATTAAATTTTCCTAGTTTACTAATTGTGTGAGTAACTTACTTTGAACATCTTGGATATGATTTGTGTTTGCCTGTTGAACAACTCTTTGCACACTGATGGTTCATCCATCCGATTGTAGAACTTTTATACACAAACGAGCGATTTCCATTTCAGAATTTCAACCAAGCTTAGTTTAACACCCCACAAAGCTGAAAACCCGAAAACCTCTAGCATGCGTCTAATTGGAAAATTCTCACCCCGGTACAACACCGTTCGTGTTCACCGACAAAGACCATTTCCTCCACTTGCTTCGGTCGTATTAGTTGGCGACCTTGCGCATGCCACTCAAAACCAAAAGTCCAAAATTGCCAATCCGCATGATCCCACCCTGCAGTTTGAATGCTCGACTTCGGTTGATTTATTTTTCCTCTCTCGCGTTCGTTACATTATAGTGAAACCACTTGACCGGCCTAAATTAACTTGAACAATGCCCTCATTACGGTAAATGACCGTCTCTTAATACTCTTGGTACTTGGTCTGCAACGCTTTAAACTGATCAATTAAGTAGCTGACCGGCAGTTTATTAAATGACATAATTTTAAATCAATTACCCAAAAACTTCGCCAAAAATGAACATCAAATTCCGCGTAAAATTTCACCTTCTGACACCGAGGGAGGGCAATTGCATATAATGACGACCTGTCCGTAATATGGGACATTTCGTAACGAAAATTGACCCGAAATGTACGGCCGCTTTGATCGAAGGGCCAATTTTCCTACCGAACGTGAAAAACGAAGAGAAAGCGAATTGACTGACCGACCGACCGACCGACAGTCAGTGAGATGACCAATTAACCTGTTATCACATCTCTTTTCCTCGGTGGCGTCTGGCTTGGGTCATTTGGGTCTCAATCCGTCGATGGTATGCTACAATTCGACGGCGTGGGAAAAATTTATGACATAATCTAGCATGTTCATATTTTCGCCGATGGAACCGTGCGTCACAAAAAAACTGATTCCGACAAAAAAAAAAAGAAGTTGTACGAGACGTCAAGCGACGAACCCGGGGTCAAAGTGTTTCTTATTTTTGTACTTTTGCTACTCGGAAGGAGATGAAATGCAAAACTCATTTGTTTTTTTGCGGGTTATTAATTTACTTTTTCTTCTTTCTTTTCAGTACTTCGATGTGCCAAAACAGCAGTACGTGTTGTCGAGTGTTCCTCCGAAAGCTGTGCATAACGTTAACAGTAATGGCAGTCCCAATCATCTGTAGAGTGGCAGAAGGAGGCAGCAGAGTAGGAGCTGTTGGGTAGCATTTACGAGGAAACGAGAGGAAATTTTTCGATTAATACAAATTTGACACTTACCTACTACTAAGACGATGCACTAAGTAACCCACAGACGTACGAGCTCGTTGAGTGACTGACTAAAGAAGCAAAACGAGCGCATTTCAGCTGCACATTTTAATTTTCTACCTAGAGGTGGATCATTTTGACGATGACTTAGATGAGTAAGTAGATGCTAGTTTTGAATAGAGGTTACCTTCTTCATTGGAATATAACCAGAAGATTAAAATATATTTTCGTTAGTGTGTAGGTTACATTGGCATTGGAACGAAGAATGAACCAATCAAAAGGGGTTAATTAATTTGTTTGTTTCAAAAAATTTGGATGCTCATACTACAATTTACTAGAAGAAAAAAATACATCAAACTGATGAACTTAAGCTGCGTGTAAAATGAAATGTATTAACTTAAAGAAAAAAACCCTGTGTGTTGTTTGAAAATTAAAAATTTGTATTTTGGGCGGAAGTTTATATTGTTAAGATTTCCGATATTTGTAGCACTTGCATTTAAACGATGATTTATTCTTTGATATTTCCGTCGTTGATAATATTTTTTGTGCTGCTACTCTGAATTCTGATCCACTTAGAATTCGGAACTTTGAAGTGAGCTCAATCTTGAGATTGATATAACGAAAGGCCCAATTTATTTATTCTACACGGAAAAAAATCCGTGCCCGGATCCGTGAACTGCAGTCATGAATTCGAGAACAAGCAAAAATACACCGTGAACTGAATCACGTAATCATGAACTAAATCACGTTTTTAGGTAAAAATCCTGAAAACGTGAACTAGTTCACGGTCCGTTTTCATTTTCGTGAACGCTTTTGTTTCTGTGTAGTGAACTTTTTCGAAAAATGTTTTGAAAAATATTCCGACGCATTATTGACCCATGGCAATCACTAGGTCGTTTCAATATTTATTAATAGTTTATTGATTTTGTCAACTATTTGATAAATACATATCAACACTTGATTTCAACTTCTCATAGATCGCACGGAAAAAACAAAAAATCTAAGAGTTCTCCAAGTCATGGTTTAGTCAACAGATTTATAAATTCAGATAACATCGTCTTCCATATATTTTCATGCAGTCAACATAAAAGTGCAAAATTGTAATACAATTTCGCATGAATTTTTTTCAATGGATCCTAACTTGGAAAAAAATTGCAACATTGGTTCTGGTCAAAAACGAAATGCATTAATTTGCTTCGAAATTTTCTGTGCATACTAGCATGGCTTCGTTAACTTTATGAACAGCTTTATGGATCAAAATCGGCAAAAACCACCTTTCTGGATAATGCGGCTTTCTCAAGAAATGATTGCAACATTTTCGTGGTGCATTTTGACTTAGAACTGAGTCATTTTTTTCTAACTGGGGAACGATTTAAGAAAAAAAAACAAAATCGCATTGCGGCCGTCACGAAAAGTGGTCACATTTTGAGCGTTAATATCTCTGTCATTTCTCAAAAGATTTACTAAAAATTTTCACCAATCGTTTGGAAACATTTTTACGCACCCTTTTGATTAGAGAACAATGTTGATTTTGGGCCATATACTTTTGAAAAATTCATAAATGTTATTTCTTGTCTTAAAACATATTAACCTCTTCAGTACTAAAGGGTCATATATTGCTCCATAAGGAAAATGGCTGAATAAAAACATAGACTTAATAAAAGTGTACACTGTCATGAGCAAATTTGTTCACATCAATACATCAATAAAAAACATATGAGTTTAAGGTCAATAAAAAACATATGAGTTTAAGGGCTATATAAGATTATGAAAGGTTTTCAAACATATTGAATGAACCTTTTGGAAGGTCGAAAGTGATTATTCGATAATTTTGTGATGTTCTAGGTCATCAAAACTGTCCTTGAGCTCAGTACTTAAAATCTACTATAGTAACTATTGCTTTGGGCTATACAAAGGAACGCCACGTTTTCAACCATATCAAATGGATATCTTAGACTGTATACAAACATGACGAGATAAACTGTGATGATCAGGGTCATCCAAACTGTCCTTGAGTTCAGAACATAAGATCAACAGTTGAAACAGTGGGATTTTGTAGTATGCAAAGGAACAATTTATATTTAACAATATTCATTGAATAGAGTAGAAGGTCAACAGATATAATGCGACAATCTTGGAATACTCTAGATCATCCAAACTGTCCTTAAATTTAAAAATAGAAGATCTACAGTTGTACCAGTTTTGGGCTACTAATGGCTTATTTATGAAATATCTTGGAAGACCAACAGACATTATGAAATAATCTTTTAGGGTATCCAAACTAACCTGGAATTCAAAATTTACGGCTGTAATTGTAGCACTCTGGACCGAACAAAGTAACAATATTTGTTTGACCAGTTTAAGTGAATTTTCTGCAAGGTAAACAGATAAAATGAGATATATTGGGATGTTCAAGGTCGCCAAAACTGCTCAATATTTCTAAATGTTTTGTAGCCATCTGATGATTTGTGCATGGACCTGTCTTTCTAGAACTGGTTCTCATGAAACCTCAAGAGACCATGAACATACAGGGTGCGGCAGAAAATAATGCGAAAATTTGTTCTATTTCTTTTAAATTCCATTTTCAACTAATTCAAGCAATAATATCAATATTTTCGAAACCAGTAATCTTTATATAGTCCTTTAAACAAATTTGTTCAATGTGTCCTCTATTTTTATTAATATCATCCTTGAGCCGACGCCGGAAGCCAGAGCATGCCTTTCGGACGTAGTCCTCCGTCATTGACTGCCATGTGCGTGTTATGGTTGCCTTCAGGGTTTTCACAATAGGATGTGATATTTTGCAGGCTCATGCTTCAACATATGCCCAAATCGAATAATCCAACGGATTAGGACTGCTAAGGGGCCCACAAATCCATCGGTCAAAACTTCATGTTATCGTTCAACCATTTTTGGGTTCGATTGGACGTGTGATAAGACGCTCCATCCTGCTGTAGGACAACGTTTTGGTCCTCGGAGAAGTTGGCATTCACTCAGGGAAGCACTTGGTCCTTTAAAATACCGATATACACTTCGGTATTGATTTTAACTCCAGCATCAATGGAAACAGGCAGCATTTTCAAACCGTTGGATGCCACCAAGCCAAACATCATGACACCAGCCGGATGTTTGGTGTGAAATTTGAATTTCACTTTTTCCGGAACGTTCTCTGATGTTGGCCAAAGCATCGATGCTGAGACGGTCCATAATCAAGTGGCGTTTCACTTTGGCTCTGGAAGATGCATGCAGGTCGTCTTTGATGATTCTTCGCATGGATTTCTCCGAAATATTGGCTTCCTTTGCAAATTTTCTTATGGAATGCACCGGGTTGCGAACAATTTTTGCACGGACCGATTTGATCACGTTTGGAATGCGTGCACAGCGCGGACGTCCGCTTTCCGGCTTCTCTGCTTAGGACCATCCTACAGGGACTTTTTTATACGGTAAACTGTTGTCAAATGGCACCCTACCACCTTGGCAATCTCTTTCGGCTTCTTCTGGGCGAGCAACAAACTGGTGATCACTGCTTTCGTGAACATTTTGCCGAATTTGCAAGAGAACAAATAGAATGTTTGGAAGCAGCACTTGAAAGTAAACATAAATAAATACACTTTCGACAGAAATTAGTCACTAGTCAGAAATTAGTCACACAAATAAACCCAATACTCAAGTTTGAACATTTTCGAATTATTTTCTTCCGCACCCTGTATCTTGGGATGTTCAAGTTCATAAAAACTGACTTGAATTCAGAACTTAAGATATACAGTAGAAACCGTAGCCTCTTAGGCTATACAAAACTACGACAACCGTTCAAACAAAGGGGACAATTACAGAAGTCGAGTCAACCGTCACTATGATCGGCAGATCTATTTTGCTTTTGCAAATGTCGAGATCGACGAAATTTTGTCAAGTTGGTCGACTCAATCGACCGCTTGGAATCTTGTGACTGGTATGTTACATTTTGTTGAGTAAAAGTTTGTAGTGATGCATGTTTTTCATCGGTTAGTGGTGATTGGCTTAGTAAGGTAAGAAATACACTAAACCATTATTTGTTGCCGTCGAATAAACAGAATAACAATATGTTAATAGCAAAAAAACTATAATCCTATTCATAACAAAACAAACGACCGTCAGTTCGAATGGTTCATCGAACTGATTAAACATAATATGGACATCACCACAGGCTTTTGTGGCGTGAAACTAGGAAAACTAATTCTAAGCAGAATTGGTAGAAAATTTACCAAGAGCTCGATTCATTTGGACCATTGCTCGGGTCGGAATAACAAAGAGTAAATATTATTTTCTCGATTGAGTACTATAATTTTGGTAATCGTAACATTGGCAGCCTAGTTGATTTCCTCACTGAAACTCAGAAAAACAGTGCAAGTGATGAGCTTTTGAAATTAACATCAGAACTCTGATTTTGTTTTTCTAAAGCACTTCTAAACGCATCATTTCAGTACATTTGCACTTGGAAATAAGAAATTTACCCTCGGGTTAAGTGGTTTATGAAATCAGTCCTAGATTTCTAGATGTATAGAATAATAATACCCTGAGCTTGGGGCACATTCTAGAGAGTTCAGAAGGAGACTTCCCAGAACTTCAGGAAGAGATTTTCTGGAAAAAAATAAGATCATGCAGAAACTTCTATGCAGTATAGGGAGCACTTGTTAGAAGCTCATGCAGGAATATTCCCTAAAAGTCCAAAGAACTTCAAGATCACGATTATAAGAATTTCAGGAGACAGCTTCCTCGAAAATCAGAAAAGGGCTCCTCAGAACTTCAGCAAGAAGCTTCAAGAAGAGGAGTTCTTATAAGTTTGCAACTTTCCAGAGGATCTGGAGTTTTCCCCAGAAATTCAAGATGGATGCAGAAGTTTAGGAAAAAGCATCCCCGGAGCGGAGTTCAGGAAGAAACTAACATTTCAAGAAAAAAAAAAACAGAAACAAACTTCCCCATAGCTCAAGACGATACGTCCTAGAAGTCCAGGCGAGAACTTTTCTGAAGTTCAGATGAAAACTTCCCAGAGATTCCGGAAGAAAAACTTCCCAAAAGATTAGTTAGAACTTTCCAGAAGTGCTAGAGAGTTCTAACGATGCCCGGAACAGAATATCCCAGAATTTCAGAACAAGGATTTCTTCAAGTTAAGAATTTCTCTCAAAAAAACAGAAAAAAAATATTTCAGGAACAAAGGAGGTACTGTCTAGTAATGTGAGCAAACATTTCTCAGAAATTAAGGAACAAACTAACCCGAAGTTCAGGAGGAAACTCTAAAAAGAGGACATCTCAGAAGTTCAGGAAGAAGCTTCGAAACAATGGTATGGAATTTGCTTATAAATTTTGGAGAGCACTTTCCCAAAGTTCGTGTAGAATAGTTTCCTCGGAATTCAAAATGCGATTTATCAGAAATTAAGAAAGAATATGCTCAGGAAAAAACTTCCCAACCGTTTAGTTGGAGCTCTCCAGAAGTGATAGAGAGCATTCCTTAAATTCAGAATCGAACATTAAAAAATTTTAGAATGAGGTTTTCTCAAAGTGCAGGAATACCCAAAAGCTTACGTTGATATTTCTGAGACAAACAGGAAGAAACTTTCCAGAAATATACTGATAGTAGTTCAAACAAGAATTTCCCCGAAATTCAGGAACTAACTTCCTCGAAGATCAGGAGAAAACTTTCCTTCAGTTCGGAAGAGGACTTCTCAAATGTTCAAAAAGAAACATTGAAAATATTTAGAAAGGTTTTCAAAGATATTCTGGAGAAAATGTTCCTAAAGTTTTAGAAAAAATTTCCACGCAGTTTAGGACGAGACTAATTAAAAGCTAAGAAAGTAGCTAAGTTCAGCAAAAAAAAGCTTAAATGATTCTGAAAGGTTAGACTGGGTCTTTAATTTCTCTCAAAGGATGTGAATTTCTTAAAATTTTAGCATTTTTTCATTGAAATTCTAAAGACAATCACTGACAAACCTTAGAAGCAGTCCATACAAAAATCATTCATTTGATCATTATAATATTTATTTTTCATGACGACATATAGAAACATGGTAAACACCATCTTTCCTTCCGTTCACGTCGTTCTATGGGCTGGTACACAAACTCTGAAAGAAATTTCAATTCCTTAGTTTCAGCAAAGGAAAAAGTTGAATTGCTTTATCAGAAGGCCAAAGAACTTCGAGATAAAATTGTTGAAGTGTCGTCTGAATGTAAAATGTTAAAAGAAGGAGTGTTTGCAATAGCTTCAGTATAGTCACGCATGAATTAGTCGGTGATAATTTGATAATAACTCCTCTTCTAAACCATCATTGAAATTGATATCGACACTTGTCGCAGTTAAATTTATGAAGGTCCTGAATAATTGTATGATGAAATATATCAATGCCATTCAATGACTCCATGACAGTTTGGACGACCTTGCACATCTCAAAAAAAAAAGTCCTACTTGTTTCATTCATACCTATGTTATTGAGCACCAATTTCATAAGAACACACCAAATTGAGTAGGTGTCCATGCAATTTCACTTCATTATTAAGGGTAACCCTATCCGAAGTGGCAGAGACAGATTGACAATGGGCATCAACTAATTCCAAGTCTCGAACTCGATGCGAAGGAATGTACACCGCACAAAGAAATAGTTTACGGCCTCCAAGCTGAATTTCTATCCAAACTTGTTCCACGGATATCCAAAAATTGTCTTCAACTGCACTTGCTTGTAGCCTGAAACTAACTGCAACGATAAGGTTGTTTTCGAGAGCGGATGGGTTGAATGAAGGAGCGCCATTTCGCCTTCGCTCACATGCGCGGAATCGCACTCATACAATATTGTTAGTTTATGTACAGATTGTGGAGCTGAAGAAAACATTTTCATGATCGGAAAGCATTTCGCATGCTTTTAATAAGTCCCTGCAATAAGCAACTTTATTCCATGGCTATGGAATATTGTGAGGCTTATGACCGTGTATGAAGGTTTGTTTCGGTAGATCAGAAGTGAGCAGAGGGATTAACGTCTAAATGTTCGCAATTCTAATTATAGATTTCATGTAGCTTCATCAAATGTCCCGGGTGCTGAATAAACTGCTTAACATCCATCCCGTACCCTATAACGACTTGAGATGTAATCCGAGAAAAGCGTAACCATACGAAGTTTCAATCGTCTTTAATGTTTCTGACATGGGCTTTGATACTTTTTTTTTTTAAAAAAAAGGTGAATCTGTGGTTTACCTCTTTAGACCATGGTAACTCGTGAGAAGTTACTTGATTGACGAGTATGAACTGGAAACTTTTGCCAGCGCTTTTTTTGTTGTTCTGGGATAAACCAATGATTCTCGCCCACTCCAGCAACAACACCAATGATAAAGATAAGAGCGTAAACCGAATTAATGAAAAATATTTTTAGTGGATTCTATTTTATCTCATTCATTCTTTGCTCGAAACTGTTCATTCACTTCTTCGCGTTGCTAGGGAGTTTGATTTGATCTACGAATAACTCATCTTTGGAGATAGAAATTGCGAGAACCTTTGTTTAAGGTTCAGCACAAAAACTACAAAGTCAAAGTTCTAATTATCATCCAAGAAGCAATATTATTTTATGCGAAAATGCAATTAAAACATAAGAGCCGTCGAATATATGCGACACACTGACCGGAATCACAGCAGTTTCTGAACAATCTAAATATTATAAACACGACAAATTTTGCTCAGGCTCCAGCTGGTCTCTGTCCTCCAATAATCTCTTGGCATGAAGGGCTGAGGACAGGTTTGGTCAATAAGCACATCCATGTGATAATCCTGATTAAAAACGGCAACTCCTTGCATGCACTTCATACCGTATTCCCGTTCACCGCAAGCCCTGAAGGAAAGGACAGCAATTTGAACATTAACTGCTCGTTGATCATCAGCCACAGGAGAACCTTCTCCTGTGAGGGACGTAAATACCCGGTTCCCTGCCTGTCGAAAATGTCAATCGTTAAGTAGGTTTGAGCACCCATTATGAAAAAAGTTTATCACCAGCACCTTCAGCCGCTTCTTGTGGGCAATTGCCTGCTGCTCAAAAACTGACGTTTTTGCATAACAATGTCCATATTGCTCATCTACTTTTTCACCGTAGAGCCGCTCTCTCCAACCTCTCAACGATCGTAAAGGTGTGGCCACCTTGCCGTCGGTTTTTCCCGGCAGTTTTTGCTGCCCATTACAGTCACGCAGCATTGTCAGGCTGTTTGAACCTGGCTTCCGTTCGATGCTCTCTCTTGTCTCCAGAAAAAAGAGGATGTCGTGAATGCCAAATTGGCTATATCCGGTGAACATAAGGCATTCTTCGCTCCCTGGAGCTGGCAGTACAAACAAACCCCTGAGCGCAGTTGCTTGACTGTTTTCGCCATGGCTGCTGCATAACGCTGTCATTTCGTTTCTGTGCACCCTGGTTGCTAAGTGCAAAGAAAAAAGTAAAGGATTTTAATAGGCTCGTAAAATTTTCCCTCGTTTAATTCCAACCCAACAACGAAATTGTTTGCAATCTTCCATGTGCCATTCAACAATGTTTGCAATGTTTAATACAACAGGCTAGATTCAGGCGTTATCGGGCTTAAATTTACATAAAATATCCCATTTTTTCTGCAAAATGTAATTCCCTTAACCCTTATGTGATCGACAGGGTTTATTTTAAAACAGGAAGATGAAATTCTGTGAAATCTAGTTCAAAACAATAGTTCAAAGGCAACTTTTTGCATAAAAACATTTCATATAGAAGCAAGAGGGGCCGAAGGGGAGGACTTCGATTTTTTACCCCTTGAACGACCAAATTTCAAAGATTAAAACTCTGCCAATTATTGACCGATTTTAATTCTTTTTGCATCGTTAGATTCAAAAACTTATTCGCTTTAAGAACATAATCAAATATGATCATTTCAATTCATCTGGTTCCTGTTAATCCGGATGTCCGTGGCTATGTTCCGGTACGGACACATAATATCGGAACATCAATTGAATTGCCGGGAATGAAGGTCAAAATCTTTTTAATAATCCCTAGAAACTATTTCTATTCTATTGTGGGCCACATTTTGACTTGTTCCTGGAACGGGCATTCTGTAACAGGTTCCCGTGGGGCCTAGAGTGATCATAAACATATTTAGAAAGAAACCCTGGCAACATGGGTATCACAAATGATGAAATTTCGCCTGTAGGATCGTTTAGTGGCCATCTGATTATTTGTCCTCAGACCTGTCGTTTCGGAGCAGGTTCCCGTGGGGCCTCGAGTCGCCATGAATATTTGGGTATAAAAATTCATGAAATTTCGCCAGTCTCAACGCTAAGGGGCCATCTGATGATTTGTCCTCGGAACGTTCATCTTGGAACAGGTTCCCGTGAGGCCACGAACAAAACTAGTCACAAAACGTTGAGAAATATCCTATACTTCAAGAATTTTGATAACCACATTGCCACGGTTTCTTTCTGAAAATATTCATAACCACTCGAGGCCTCACGGGAACCTGTTCCGGAGGGACAGGTCAGAGAAAAAATCATCAGAAAGCCACAAAACGTTGAAAAATATCCTACTGGTTGAGTTTCATGAATTTTGATTTTGATAATCTTATTGCCAGGGTTACTTTCTAAATATGTTTACGGCCACTTTAGGCCACAAAGGAATCTGTTACAGAATGGCAGTTCCAGAAACAAGTCAAAGTATGGCCCACAGTAGATTATAAATAGTTTCTTGGAATTATTTCAAAGAGTTTGACATCCATTCCCGGAAATTCAATAGATGTTTCCAAATTGTGCCTCCGCACCGGACCACAGCCTCAGTAACCCGGATTTACGAGAACTAGATGAATTCGAATGTTCATCGCTGATTTTGTCCCTTAAGTGGCTGAGTTTCTGAAACTAATGGTGCCAAAAGAATTTAAATCGGTCAACAATTGGCAGAGTTATAATCATTTGAATGTGGTGGGTACCCAGGTACCCTGTCGATCACTTAAAGGGTTTTTTTTTCGAACACATAAAGGTTAATTTACATTAGATAACGCAGAGTATGAAATGTTTTTTTTTATCTGTGTGTATTCACCACCAGATGTCAGGCGGTTCATTATTATGCATGCATTAAACCCATTTCGTTCATATTAATATACGAAACGAGTAATTTGCACCTCACTTTTATTTACATCGAAAAATAAAACATTGTTAAAAAAAATATTGAATATCGGCTCCGTAAAGTGTTACACACACCTGAGCCTTTTAAATAAACGAACTTAAAAAAAAAAGCTTTAGCAACAAGAGCTAATTTTGGACTGTTAAAGCAAAACTTACACCTGTTATATGTTGTGGATGTTGAATGTGATATGATCTCACTGCAGCTTTTTATTGTAAGTTCGTTTATTTGTGGGGCTCATACGCGTGTGACACTTTGCGGAGCCGATATTCAATATTGTTCTTCCAATTATTTGCTTTTAAATGTAAGTAAGTGGGTTGCAAATAACTCGTGGCTGACTCGAGATTAATCCCTATTACATTATCTTTTGGTAGGGGCTTGAAAGGTTACTTATTTGCCTTTACTGAGTGGTCATGTCGCTGTCTACCTATCAAACATAATTGCTGAATAACTGTTTGTTCAAAAAAAATTTGGAGAAGTTGTTCTGCAAATGTGTTTGAACAAGCGGCTATTCGACACAGATGTTAATTCGGTGGCTACTGTGATGAAATTTCTGGCCACTCATTATTTAACTCTCCTAAGTTTTTTAGAATGTCATTTATCGTCTTTTGACAACACCATATTAGTTCCTAATCGTGCTGAAGAGGTAACGCTGCAATATATCTTTACCAAATGAAGCTCTATAGAGTTGCCTCAAATAACTTCATTTAACAATTAAAAAAACGTTGTTGAAGGCGGCAACTCCCTAAAGGCTCAATTGGTAAAGATAGACTACAGCGTCATCTTTGCGTCGCGAATTGGAACTTATCTAATAAGTTGTCCAAGTCGGAAACTTTTTACTGCTTCATTTGGCAAAGATAGACTGCAGCGCCATCTCTACAGCACGACTTCGAACTTGTATGATAATATCAAAAGATTTGTTTCGCAGTACAAAACTTTGCTGAAGATGCCAATTCTCTGCCATGAGTCTGGAATGTTTTATATTAATTTTTGTTAACACAGCCAAACTAAAACTTCTTTTCCATTGTATAAGATTCCAGGATCCAATTTTTTTTTCAATGTATTTTTTGAAATGCAATTTTTTTTTTAATTATAAAATGTTAAGATGTTAGAAGTCGAAAAATTTCAGCCCAATTGGTTTAAAAATAAAAAAAGATAGCGTACATTGAAGTTGAATTAAAGTTGAAGTTGAATTGACCCCAATATCTAAGGAAGGTTAAGCAATAGGAACGCCGTATATGAAAACAAGAATACTTAAATCGTGTGATCATCTTGCAGTCAGCATTTCGTAAAAACGAGGAGTTAACGGTACTACTATCGAAAGAGAGAACAGTGCATGGTGCCTATTGTACTTTAAGGACGATCGTTCCAATTTGCATTCTCGAAAACAGTATGTTCTGGTTTGTTTGAGGGATTAAATTGGGACTAGTATATGTTTGTTCGCCAAAAAATCATCGATCTTAAATACGAAAAGTGCATACCGTGAATACGGGTGAAATTGGCCAGTGGGATAATAAACTTACTGCACATTAACATTTGCTAAAACAAATCTTTTAAATTTTGAGATGGCTACAAAATTTGGCTAAGAAATAAATAAATAACGAATTTGCTTAATTATATTTCATCTAAAACGTTCCGTATAGTGAAATTCTTTGGATTTTTAAGTTGGTTCATGTGACTTGCTCACAAGTTGTTGAAAGAACGCCAAAGCTTTTAACATAATCAAAACACTTCAAAACATCCTCCTTTTGGTAATCCAAATAATTTTAACGTATCAACATCTTTGTTTCCAATTTAGAAGAACACTTAACGGGTAAAAATAGAAGATTACCACGAAAAGCGGTCTACTTTTGATCGTCAATAACTCATTAAAGATCCGAAATTTTGGCAGTTACAGGTTGAAAATATTTCTAACAATTTGTTTTATAGTCCACAGCTTTAAAAATTAACTTAAAACTTTTGAATATTTACTTTAAAAAGTCCAATCTTCTATTTGCAAAAATTGAAGAGTTTAATAAATGATTTAGAGAGTGGACTGCTAGATTTTTTTGACAAAGTGAAATTTTGAGAAACCGTTATATGTAGTTCTATTAATTGGGAACTTCAATCACATAAGCTTGTTTAGAAAATTTCATTATGCTAAGTAATGCAATTTTGCATCACAAATCTTTCAGTACAAATTTAAGTGACTGTAATAGACTGTAATAATAGTTGGCAAACGAAATAATGAGTGTTTTCAAATGCTTTAAACATCCTTGTCGATGGATTGGACTCAAATCTCTTTCCATTATTCCTTATACCATATCCTTAGTAGCCAAGGGGTGGATCGCTCAGCACAATTTTCTCCTGTGCTATTTTTTTTTATTGTGTCAACAAGCGTTGCAATGTTCTGGGAGTTCCCGTAATGTGCCGAAGGTGCCGATGTGTTGACAGCTCAAATTATTATTATCTGCTGAGCCTGGCAACCAGGTAATGCATATTGGCAAGGTTGCTGGTTTCATATATCTATGAACTCAGCAGCCAAAAGTGTGGCTCAGTGTGCCATGCATGTGGTATGGATTGAAAATCAAAGTGCTGCTGTTAGTAAACATATTCGTCTAGTATGTGAGACATCGTGGCTGGCACACTGTTCTAAGCGACTTACCCTTGCTAGTAGCACACTTGTTGCAATTCAGTTGAGATAACATTAATATGACTTGTTAAGTCATATCCAAGTTACTACAACTAATTATCTTCGTAGTGTGTTACTTGGGATATATTAAAAGCTAGTTATAAACAACAAGTGTTTGGAGATTGATTTTTTTTGTAGCAAGCAAGCTATTTCGCATTCGTTTATTGCAATTTTGAGCAGCCAATTGTGGTTTTTAGTCATTTGATATTGTTGCACACATATTAATGAACTAATTACTGCAAATTCGTTGTATTAAAAGCTCCTTATTGATTCTGCAAAAAGTTTCTTCATGAGTATTCTACAAATGCTGTTAAAAATGTATTCTCCCATCATGTTCTAAAAGTCTGACAATCAAATTAAAACAATTAAAAATGCCCGTTCTGAAGTTCTAATGCTACACAAACTATATCTACATTACCCGAAACGATGACCACAATTACAATTAGCTTAAAGACATACACACTCTAAACAAGAAACAGAAAAGTATAGTTTATGTGCGCATAGCTTATCCTCTTGACTGTTGGCCGAGCGTGGTATTGAATGACATACATAATTAGACTTCATAAAAGTGGCCAGAAGCTATTTTAAAATAGGCAAATGACCTTAAAGTGAAACTGTATAAATGTAAATTTATAGAAGCTGTAAATAAAATCTAACCGTAATATATGAAGCGTGTTTTACTCAACTCATCCGAAATTCCTGAGACATTTTTTTTCTCTCGCTTTGACGGAGAATGTTTGGTCCAAACCAGTAAAGTCTTGTGTTATGACAGCTTCTTTTATATATTTATTCGACCGTTGCGTTATAGTTCATATCATTTCAGTAAACTCGCAGTTATCGCATTTATTGCTGTGAATCAATCCTCATCTATGAATCTGTCTTTAGTCACTAAATGTCCAGTTCTCAGACGGTTTATGGTTGTTGTATCTTGAGTAGTTAATTTAATATTGAATCCTTCAATTCAATTATTTTGTAGTGATAAATAACTTTTTCTTCTGAAATCAGTTTGTATCTTTGAGTCCAGTATCAAATCATGTTTAGAAATTGGAATGTTTTCTATTTATTGTCTGTAAGTGCCCATTTAAGTTGCTAAGTATACTCCTTCGTTGACAATTAGCCTTGTGTGATCCGGAATCGATTGGATTGATTTAATGATTATCCTACGTGGTTCACATATCAAGAAAATATCGATGATAATTTCGTTTTTTAAAAGGTGAGTTGAGCTCTTAGAATCCCTTAGCATGACTACTGTATTAATATTTTTAGAAATAACATATTCTATGGCTTTGAATATTGATTCAACTTCTGCATGCATTACCGTAAATGTTTAGTCTACCACTATAGTAAACTCGCTCTAAACTTTCATACATTCCATAACCTGTTCTTCCATCAATCTTAAAACCATCCGAAAGAATAAAGTTTTTCTATCTATATATAATTTAAATCATTTATTATATCAATCGTTTGTGCAGTTCAGCTGAAAATTTTTTACTTCTTAATTGTTTGATTTTTGATTTAATAATTAATCTAATTGTTATTTCATATGGGACAACTGAAACTATTGTATAAGATGCTGTTTCCTTCATTGGCAATGGACCATTTTCAAAATAACATGGTTTATTGTAGATTTGAAGTATCTCATGCAGGTTTGTATATATTAATGTTGAACTGTTTCTAATTAATAGAAAACTGTTTTAGATGCTGATGCAGTTATTGTTAAATTATGGTGGTTGGACTATAGATTTTGCTACTTTCAATATTGTGGATGGGTGAGCTCCTTTTTCTACCATTTGCAATCATGTTAATGGTATTCATTTTTCTTTTTGCTTTCATAGGTGTTGCTTCAATTTGTGGTTTGTGGTCAATTTGAACTCCTTCAATATTAGTGAAATGGTTTAATTTCTATTTGATGGTTGTTAATTTTAATATTTGTGTTCGAATGAAATTTATTTGTAAGTATTATTATTGCACATTTATCGGGATGAACTATCATTTTCAATTCCTGCAGCATTGAAGTTATATCGTTTAATGAAGCATTATATTTTTCTGAAGCTTCTTCTAAATCTTGTGGCTATTACCATTGAAGTAAAATCATCCGGAAATTGAAATAATATTTTTTCCATTTTTCGCTACGGTGCGTAACTTGGCGGCATAAATATTAAAGACTACAGGTGAAAGAGGATAATTATGAGGTAGTCCTTTATTTGTAACTGCTATTACTTCACTACCATAGTTTAGAATGGGTTTTACTTTTCTTTTCTTAAGATAAAATAAATCAAGTTTACTTTTTCTACGGGATTTTATCAATCCACTAATATGTCCACCAGTGATTGTATATTAACATTGTTGAATGCTTTCGGTCAGTCTAAGAAAGTAGCTATCACTAGCTCTTCGATTCTTTTTCCTGCGTGAATATGTGGAATTAATGTGCTAACATTAATATTTTTTTTATTAAATCCAAAAAAGTAACTTGATATAACATTACTTGAGTCAAGAAAGGGTGTCAGATGAATTTGAACTGCAAAGTTTATATTATTTAACAAAACACAAACAAAACACAATTTAACAAAACACAATAGACCATGGTCTATTAGAGCGATTCCACGAACAAGTGGGAAATTTTTCCAGTTTTTATTTTTTGTATTTTTTGATTTGCATGAAACCTTGCATACAAGTTTTTGGGGAAGAAAAACGCCGTTTTGTATACTTGGTTCTCCATTTTGAATCTAGCCTTACCTATGAGAAGGGTCTATGAAAAATGCACATGACATCTTCAAAAAATTGTATCTCGGAAACGGTTTGTCCGATTGGTTTGGTGTCTTCGGCGAAGTTTTAGACAATTGTTGATGCTATATGGAGAAAATATGCACGGTAAAAAAAGTTTGGTTTTTGTGTTTTGAACGAAAATATAGATTTTACCTTAAAAGTTACATGTCAATAATTTTCTAATTATTTTTATGTTATAGCTGACTAAAAACGCTATCTATTGCACAGTGGGTTGATCTGGAGAAAAATACGTTACAATGAAATTGTAATTTTTTTTTAAAAAATTACAATTTTCAAAAAAGCTATTAAGAAAAGTCAAAAAAGTTTGTCACCCTAATTTTATGAAAGTGCATCAAATTTGCAAGCAAAAAGTACTGCAGTAACATTTTTCTAAGATGCACCGTTTAGAAGATATTACTGATATAATATTGACTTTTTTGATAACTTAATAAGCTTTGGCCCTTTTCAGATGTACTCCGTGTTTTTCCAGTTTCAAAAGTATTTTTTTCGACAAGAATGGAAAATTTTGAGTTAAAATGAGACTGACAACTTAAAGATTTGAGCGAAATTCTCTGCCTTAAAAGTATTTTGAAAAACAAGTTACAAGATCCCACTATCAGGATCAATGATTTCTTCAAGTGATTTTTGGTGCGTCGTGCTGAAAACGTGCTAACAAGTATTAGATACAGGTAATTAGATACCAGTTAGCTGTACTACGTACAATTGGTGATTGTAAACATGGTCTTTGTTGGAACTAGTCCACCATGGCCACGCTGGCCATAACGAGGCTAGCTCCGTCGATGACCGTTTCTTAATAATAAATAATTAGTAATGAAACAAAAGAACTGGTTTTGAATTTTTTTGAGGACGATGATATAAGCCGTGCAATGCCAGGCCAAAGAGATTTTGTTAGCGTAAAGACAGAAAATAAGATCTTAGCTGATCAGAAAAGATTGTTAATGATGACATTGAGAGAAGCTTTTAATCGCTCTAATGAAATGTACGTCAATGTAAAAATAGGGTTTTCATCATTTGCAAGCCTCCGGCCAAGGCAATGTAAACTATTGACTATCACAGGAACAAATAATGTTTGCGTTTGCACTACGCATGAAAATGTCAATTTAATTCTACATAGCTTAAAAAAATACAATGTCTTGAATGATCTAAAAACATTAACGAATAGATTACTTTGCGAAAATAAGACAACTCATTGCCATCTACGAAGATGTAAAAACTGCCCAGATACCTCAGTTTTAGAAGACAGTTTATTGACTGGAAGAAAACTTTGTTGAAAAGCTTTCATTCGAACAATGGGTTACCACTGACAGATGTGATTTAGAAACTATTGTAAAGGAAACCGATGAGTTTGTTTCATTTTTCAGCTCAAAATTAGAAAGTTTAATTCCGCATGATTTTGTAAAAAACCGAACAATCCAATTTTTTTAAAACTACAAAACAAAACTTGCAAGATGTTGAATTTTTAGCTATTTGTGACTTTTCTGAAAATTACAGCTTCATTTTGCAGGATGAAGTTCAATCACACCATTGGAACGTGCAACAGGCCACAATTCACCCTTTCGTAATATATTATACTGAAAACATTTTAGCTTCATTATAATTGCTGAAGAACTAAGACATGATTCAGTCGCTGTTAATTTGTTTATTGATAAAATGATAAACTTTTTACAAATTGATCAAAATAAAAACATAAAAAAAAATTATTTTATGTCAGATGGTGCTGCTTCACAGTATAAAAACCAAAAAAAAATCCTTCCTCTATCAGAAAATACAATAAAGGCAAAGCTTTATTCAAACTGTCCTGACAATGATGCCAAAATATTCGATATTGTTAAGAAAGTTGTGTAAACAATAATTTTATAAAAATACAGGAATAAAAATAAACTGATGATATCCAACATATAATGTTATTTTTTATTGCGCACAATCACCATCCCTGAAAAATAAGCTTAATTCGCTCTTTTGAATCTTGCTAATTGAGGAGCTTGCATTTGCAGTTCTCAAAAAGGTGTATCTCGAAATCGATTTGTCTCATCGGTTTGATGTCTGTGGCGATGTTCGGCAATAGAGAGAAAATATGCACAGTATGAACACATCCAGTTTAAATGGATTAAACTGTTAGGCGATATGCAAGAGTTGAATGCACATTTTCAACACAATACACCAAAAATAACTGGAAGAAATCATTGTTCCTGATAGTGGGATTTTGTAACTTGTTTTTCAAAATACTTTTAAGGCAGAGAATTTCACTCGAATCTTTAAGCTGTCAGTGTCATTTTAACTCAAAATTTTCCAATCTTTTCGAAAAAAATACTTTTGCAACTGGAAAAATACGGAGTACAAAACGAAAAGGGCCAAAACTTATTAAGTTATCAAAAAAATCAATATTAAATCAGTAATATCTTCTAAACGGCGCATCTTAGAAAAATGTTACTGCAGTACTTTTTGCTTGCAAATTTGATGTACTTTCATAAAATTAGGGTGACAAACTTTTTTCATTTTTCCAATAGCTTTTTTGAAAATTGTAATTTTTTTTTTAAATTTTCTTTCATTGTAACGTATTTTTCTCCAGAACAACTCACTGTGCACTAGATGCATAGTCAGCTTTAACATTAAAATAATTAAAAAATTATTGAAATGTAACTTTTAAGGGAAAATCTATATTTTCGTTCAAAACACAAAAACCAAACTTTTTTTACCGTGCATATTTTGTTCCATATAGCACCAACAATTGTCTAAAACTTTGCCGAAGACACCAAACCAATCGGACAAACCGTTTCCGAGATACAATTTTTTGAAGATATCATGTGAATTTTTCATAGGCCCTTCTCATAAGTAAGGCTAGATTCAAAATGGCGAACCAAATATGCAAAACGGCTTTTTTCTTCCCCAAAAACTTGTATGCAAGGTTTCATGCAACTCAAAAAATATGAAAATTACTCGTTGCTGATATGATATGGAACCGCTCTATAGGATTTAAGGTTCTTTAAATTTTTAGAAGCTTTTAAAATTGGCACAATCCTAGTTGTCACGAACAACAAGATGGTCCGAGATACCACTGCACAAGCGACACACAAAATACATTAATTGTATCACACAGCATATAATTGTAGTTACAATATACTCCAACCAATCAAACATACTCGATCCGTAGTTATATAACTCTCCCCACCATCCTATTGTTTTGTCAGTAAAAGTCACACACACACTGAAAAGTACACCTATTGAAACCTAACGAGTGCTTTTCTCTGTTTCATCCGACCGGAGCCAACACAAAGCCATTTCAACTGTCTTCTTCTCGACTAAAGAGTTGCAGAATTCTCTGTGGCTATCTACTCTGAACCAGTGACCAAATCTAGATTGTTCGCTCCACCGTTGCCAGGTGTTGGAGCTCATTGAAGAGGATTCCCGTGCACGGACACTAGTGTCTCGCTATTCATCTGGTATGACTCCAGTGTTGGCAACTATATTTAATATTTCGACTTTTTTACTAAACAATTTATGATCAATATTTTTTAAAGGTGAAATGAGATATTACCTAATCCTGGGGATGATGTATTCTTTTTTGAGTTTAATAATTTGCAGACTTGAGCATATTCAATATTTATCTTAGAATTCGTTTGTTTTCGTGTGTACATTGAGGTTTACCTTGTTTGTGGAAAATTTAGATTCATAAAAGCCAAGTTAGCATCGCTTAAAAATTGAATTTTATTTTTATTTGGAAGACCTCCATTTATTGATCTGGCTGTATTCCATAAAGCTCTATGATCCTTATCTGGGTTAATAGTGTCTAATAAGTTTTTCCAACTTGTTTAAGTTTAGCTTTTGATATTTTTAATTTCATTTGATTTTAGATTTTTGTTTTTTATTTTTAATAATTGTTGTATTTCATTATTCATTCCTACCTTGGATGAGTTATTATTGTTTTAAAGAGTTTATTTTACTTTTTCAACTTGTTCCTTAGTTTTTGGTTTCAGGTCATGTTGATCAGTTATTTCATTTATTCAAATATTATGAATTCCTTCTATTGCTTTTTCATATTAAAATTTTTTCTCTTTATTCTGTATAGTTTACCTGAGCTTAACAGTTCAATAGTTATAATTTTGTAGTGCTAGTTATTTCATCTCCTTTAACTTTCCATTAAATATTACTGGATATTTCTGGTGTTTCTATGATGACAGAGAAGACTTCATTAAAGTGGGCGCATCATCGTTAAGTATCACTAAGTCTTTGTTATCGAGTAAGTTTGAAAAAAGTTCTCCTCTTGGACAATCATTTTGTTTTGTGTTACAAATTTTGCTATGGGCTTCTGAATCTCCTACTTGATCTCCTGCTGGTATATTTGGTTTATCAAATGATTCTTTTACAACAACAATTTTCTTTAGTAGTTCTTTTATATTTTGATGTCTTATTGGTGTTGGAGGAATAAAGATGGAAATTATAATTGAATTTTGTATTGTTTTTAATGTTTTTATGGCTTTATAGTACGTTCACACTACTGCTTATATTACGTGATATAGAGTATCTTGATATCAGCAGCTATGCATCTACTTTTCACTGGAAATAATGTACATGTCATTTGATCTCAAGATACTCTATATCACGTAATATAAGCTGTAGTGGGAACGTACTATTAATTTCAATTGATTTTAATTTTTGCAATTTAATTTCATCAAATCGAAATTTGTTTTTGTGCGGTTTAGTGTGCGGTTTTAGTGAATTGATGAACTTGTAGCTTGGAAATGTATACTCTAGCTTCTAATGGCCTAATACTAGTTATCCCAAGTAGCATTGCCAAAACCACTCAGCTTTAATAAGCTTTATTAAAGTTTTATGAAAACTACTAGAAGTCAATTTGATTAAATTATTCCACCAAGTGGTGCCAATAGGTTTCATATTTCAGTCAGGTTTATGATATCTAATCAGTTTGTTTACAACGATCTAAAAACCTTGTTTTCCCAAATAACTTTTACTCGTATCAAAGGTTTTGTTTCAAATTTATGAACTCGTAAAAACCTGTTATGAAATTCCGTTTTAGGACTCATTCATATTATCCAATTATGATCAGTTGAAAAACTATTTTAAAACCATTTTGCCCCCTGTAAATGCATTAAACGGCGAACTGGTTTCTATAGTAGCCATTGTGTTGCGATGCCGCATGAACAGCCCTAAAAAATTGAACAGAGCTAAGGTGCAACATAGAGGTTGCTGCACCCAGTGGAAAAAGTGCAAAATTCATGGATGTCATATTTTTTCTCGTCAGCCCGTCACTTTTTAGAATGATCACAAAAGCTACGTCGGATTTTGTTTACTCGGTTTGTCTTTGTTATTAGTATTGTTGTAATGGTTAGAGACATCAGTTTTGTTTGATTTCTTTTGTTTTTGTTTTGCTTTTATAGTTTTGGAATGATCACAAATCGACCGTCGGCAAAGCGAGCTGTCAGCAATCTCTATAACTGCAACAGAACAGCCTGCGTGTGTGAGTATTGATAGAGTTAGAGAGAGTAGAGAAAGCAGCTGTTGGAGTTTTAGGGAGGAAAATAATCTACAATATCGGTTAAAAGGTAAACAAAGTTAGGTTCGCCATCGTAAACATAGACACAATTGTTTTCGTTGGCCAAAGTGCAATTGAGTGGAATAATTTAATTGAATTTACGAAATATAAGCAGACAGGATAATTTGTTGGTCTGTTGTTTCTAAAATCCAATGAGTAGAACCGATAAAGAAAATAAAAGGAGATGTATTAATGAAAAATTATTTAGCTCAATTTATTACCCGTAGATTCGGTCAATATTGGATAGTGGTGTTAAGAAAACCCCTGTGGAAAACCACCGTGAAATTGCTGTTCAAACGAAAAATTCTACACCTTACACCATCTTTTATCCAGTTCACTCTGCATCTTATTTTACGAGATATAGACTATCTTGATATCAGCATCTATACATTTAGTTTTCAAAAGAAATAATGTGCATGGCATTTGAAATCAAGATACTCTATATCAAGTAATATAGGTTGTAGTGCGAACGGGGTGTTAATGTTCGTCAGTGACAACCGTTTCTAAAGAATCGAAGCAAGCGGTTGCATCGACACTGAAGAGAAAACCAATAACAAAGGGGTGTCATACACATAATTTACCATGAAAATATTAAACAAATTTTATCCAAATCGTGTTCTGAGAAACTGCAACGGGAAGACAGCCAAGAAACCAGGATCGGTAGGTGGTACCATCCACCGTGTGGAAAAAGACTAGACGTTACGTAAGTTTTTCATTCGTTTTATATAAGAATTTAAGTTACTACACATTACCAATTAAAACCGATGAGTTTTCGGGAGTCTATCATTAGACAACTACCCGAGAGTTCGAATCACTAAGCCAAAAATGAAACAAAATTGTAACCAAAATGATTTCAGAAATCATCTTCATTGCCAGCAACCCAATTTCCAAGGATCTGACGTCCGCTTATTGGGATGTGCCCTTGCCATGCCGTCTCTACCTTCATCTTGTTCGTTAATTGGTACACATATGTGCTTTCCAAACCAGCGCACCTTGAAGATGACATTTAAAATTGAATAAACGCACCGACAGTCAGCTCCACATCCACCAGAAAAGCGGTTGGAGCTTTTTCTCTTCTTTTCCTTCTGCTATCATTAACTCATGCCGTACGGTTACCTCATGGGAAGGGGCTCGCCATCGCAGCATCTTTGACAACAGGATGGCGATGTGATGGGTAGGTACGTGCACTCACTGAGCCATCCTAGGGCCAATATGAAACAACCCACCATCCAACCACTTCTGGAGGTTTCAATGATCTATATACCTACTCGTTCTACCGCGGTGTAGAATGGTTTAAAGGGCAACTTGAGGCGAAGATTCCGCCAAGAGACCACACTGCTCCAAGGTCGACGTGGGTTCGAGAAATTGCAACGGAAATGTCAGATTTTCGGATTACTTGCGGAGACCCGCCTGTTCGCAGGTTGATTGCGCTTGAAAAAGGTTCAATGTATGAGTATGAGTTGACATTTAGGAAGCGTTGCGAGTTTGTTGTAATCATAACTGATAATTGATATGGCTAAATAAGGGCAAACATTTATCCAGCAAAAAATGATGCACCCTCATTGGTCACAAAACCTTCAATTCGATTCGATCAGTCCACCAGCAGACATGACGTGACTTCGTTTGTGACACAATCATGCATCAAAGCTGAATGACAAATGAGATGGTGTCACGCTTTCCGAATGCAGGTAATAGGTCTGTCGCGTAATTATACATTCTAATTTATAGCGTTCTTTTTTTTTTCATGGCTCCTCCTTCACATTCCGCATCCATAAAAGATGAAAAATAACCCTATTTCAATGATATTCGGTACTTCTATCCGGAGAATGGAGTGAGTGATCTTCACCGTTCCATAACTGTATCGAATCATAATTACAATTGATGATCGGCGAGACAGTCTCCGGCGAAACGCTATTTCATCACATTTTCATTTTCATCGCTCGTTCTCGCTCTCTTTTAGCACCGAGGACGTTACCTTCGTGTTACGAGTTTAGAATGGCTGCTAATTAGTTTGTTTTAATGTGATTCTACTGCTAGTTACACGGAGAGCAGTGGCGGCGAGGGTGGCAGCGGAGTCGTCACGAATGGGTTTCCAATTGAGTTCTTATAGCTTGTGTCATCATGGCTGCCGGCAGATGATGAATTGCTTATCCTTTCGTTGCTACTTCTTTCAGCAGGAATTTACAAGTCGTGATGAAAGTAGTCTGAAGAATTATGTCTTTGGTCAAATTAGATGGCTAGGATTCAAAACATCGGTCGTCCAAATTCAAGGTTGAAGTCTCATATTAATTTAAGTGCTTAGAACAAACAAGGTGATTAATTGGGGGAGGTAGCTCATCAACTCTGCCGGTCCGCCTCTAAGCATCTAGCTATGAGGTACCAGGTGGTTACACACCGATTACCTGTCGATCTTCCATGTTTGGAAGACGTCTGTATTGAATTATCTCAAATTATAATATTCCGCCCACTATATCACAAAACATTGCGATTTGTTGAGCGGATTGGAGATAAGGAAAGCATTGGGTAAAGGACCAAGTCTCCCCCGGCTGGTGCTAAACCGATGAGCTTGGAAATCAATAGAAGCATAAAGTTCACAGTAGGCGCGGAATGCTTCTGGGCGCTTATTTCGCGAAATACTTCAATCGTGATTCAAAGTGTAGATTACTCTTTGGGACGTTCAACTTGCTTGTTACAGATATCGGTTGCAGATGTGAAATGGTCTTTAGACTGTAGTTGTGCATGTTGACAGTTTGCGAAAATCAGGGAACCTGCGTCGGGCATCGGTTGTGAACAGTTGTGTCGAGGGTGTGTTGCGCAAGGTTTTGTTATCGGGCATATCGCGTTTTCTGTTGTTTCGGTTACTTATTGTTCTGTGGCGCGAGTGATCGAGTGAACAAAGAAGAACAATAAGGCTGCTTCCCGGTTAGAAGTGCTGGTTCGCCGGATGTGATGGGCGGGTGGTGGGGATCATAATTAATTGTGATTCATATTATTCGTTCGCCATACTCGCTGGGCCACGTATCTAGTAACCAGCCAATAACTATTCCATTTTGTGAGTGGCTGCAACAGCGTCTGTACTATTGGTGTAAACTGACCTAAATTGGCTCTCAGGCTTAAATATAAATTACCTTGTTTTCTCAATGAAAAACCATCATCACAATTTGTGAGTGGCCCCAATAGCATCCTTACTGTTGGTGTAAATCGGTTCAAATCGGAAATCGGTACTAATATGAAAATATTTAAGCTTCACACAAACACACGATAAGAAAGCGTATTATATATGTTACCACTAATGAATATCTTTATTAAGTTTGCTATCTTTTCATGTATTTAAATGCGTCCCGCACAATATACAAGCGGTAGTGGAAATCAAAGAGCAAGTTGGATGACAAAAACTTACAGTATCAGTGCAACAACAATCAATAGGAGAAGAAACTGATGAGAACTATTCATACTTAAACTTATCAATTACAATAACCACTAAATCATTATTTCGTTTTCGTTTCAGCATTCAAACGCCCCTCTCTCTCTTGCTTCACTTTCTGCCTCCTACTATCCTCTATGTAATCAATCTAACACTTGTTGGGACTGGTTAGTTAATAACCGGCGCCTGCTTGTGGAAGATCCCGGTGTGCTATATGGTCTAGGGCATATCAACGGGCAGGCTTGGTAGGTTCTCGCCTAGCCCAAACGCAGATGGGCGGACAGTGGTCTGCCAGGGCGGGAGCTGAGAAATTACAATTACAATTACAATTACAATTAGAACAAACAAGGTGATTAATTTTCGATCCTGCCTGTTGAGACTTTAAAATGAAGGATTAGTTACGGACGCACTTTTTGATTAACATGTGATTGCTTTAGAATTGGACATTTCAGATTCTTTTTTGTGACAAGCATGGACTGAATATTTTGAATTAAGCCGTTTTTAAAAACTGACATGCTGTTTTTTTGTTTGTTTTTGCAACGTTTCTTTTTCGAGTTTTATATTGATGTTTTGTTTGTTTTATATTGATTTAGATCAGTTAAAAATGTTTTGACTAATCATGATTTTATTGTCATAAATTATCATGTTTTGAAATGGAAATATGATTCTTATCAACAATTATGGGGTTAATTGTAGAAATCGAGTCGAGCAACTCAACTCGACACTTGTCACTGTTGAGTCGAGTGAAAGAAGCCGACTGAAACTGATCGAGTGGGCAACGGAACTCAACTGTTAACTGTAGCGTTGAAATTTTTCAAAAGGTCTTTGAAATACAACATCATGCAGTAATACATCAATTTAGTTGTCATTTGCGATAGTCCAAGAATAAATATTAACATTTTTCGCTCTTGTTTTGTTGATAACTCAAATGTATTGTTATGCAGAAATCCTCATGGGACGCTTTCCAAAGTTCGGGAAAGTTATTAATTAATATGTGGACAAGAGACCTTCTGGTAAAGCATTTAAAAATTTTCTTAAGCTTCTGGTACTCTAAGTTGGGTTTTTTTTTCAGAATCGAGGATTTATTTTAAATGTTTGGAGGATTCGATAAATTTTTGAAGAACTCTCGAGTATATTTTTTATATATTCATAAACTTCATGAACATTTTTTGTTCTTCTCTGCTAAACTTCAGGGAAGTTTTCTTACCGATCAAATCTCTTAAACGAGGTTAAAAAATAAATCAAGGGATTGTTATTCCTCCATGAGTTTGTGTCCTAGGCCAAAATACGATGTGAACGGAGAGATGATGTTTACCATATGTTGTTACGGAATTTATGGTGAATCCTGTGCAGCTTCAACGACTACTATTTTGACCTCGCTATTTCAAAACCGCTCTATCCCTCTTCCTATCTTCAATAAATTAACAATGATCTTTGTTACAACCCACTATTGTTACAACTAACTATTTAAGATAGAACACAATATACAAGAAACCAGTTGAATTTTAAAGCTAAAGCGACAAACTTGTTTATTTTCTTTCCGCCCGTAAGCCCTAGTTATCTTGGCGCCTTTTCGATTCTCACAAGAACATATGGTCCTTCGAACCGGATTCGCGTAAATTCTCGCCGTGAACCGCACAGTGTCGATTAACGTGTTTCGCGTGTGTTGGCATAGTCACCCGCCAATTGTGTACGGACATCAGTGGTACTACCAATCCGTGAAACAGTGATCGAATTAGTACTTTGTGACTGAAACAAGCGAACAATGGATAAACTAATTCGCGAAAGAAAATCGCTCGAGCCACGGATCAAGCGCGTGGCTGAGATGGTGGCAAATTTGACGCCAGAAGCGGCTGAAGAAATAGAGGTGCAAACAGAGCTCGAAGTGCTTCGTGATATCTGGGCTGCCTATTGCTCAGTGCACAAAAGAATTTTGGACGTTAGTGAGGACGATGTAAAATATGACGATGCTGTACAGCAACAGTGCCGTTTCGAAAAAACTTACATCGGTTTGAAAAATCGCCTCACGAAAGTGCTAAAATCAGTGCAATGTCGCGATAGCAGCCAAGAAGAGCGACCTTCGTCACAAAGTGACCTAATAAATCAGCTGGCACAGCAGCAAGCTGAACTACTCCGTATGATGTCGAATGGAATGACTGCTGGCTCAAACACATCTGTTGCTGCTCTCGATCCTGCCCATGCCTCTGTACCGCTTTCGGATCTCAAACTGCCACGCATGAATCTGCCTGTTTTTTCTGGAAACTATCTCGAGTGGCAGTCGTTCATTGATCTATTCAAAAGTATGGTTGATCAAAATCCATCGCTCAAAGATAGCCAGAAACTGTATTTCCTGAAAACAAATCTTTCCGGAGAGGCTTCAACTCTAATCTCTCATATAAAAATTGAAGATGCAAATTATGCTCCAGCTATGGAAAAGCTTAAGGCCCGCTACGACAAGCCACTCGAGATAGCTCAAAAGCACATTGAACGTTTTCTAAACCAATACGCCATGACATCACCGTCTGCTCAAGGTTTGCGTTCATTGCACGACGTCTCCGACGAAGTTTGTCGAGCTCTTCAAGCGATGCAGAGAGAGTACCGTGATACATGGCTGCTATTCATCCTCACAGAGAAATTGGACTCAGAAACTAAGCATCTTTGGTGCCAAAGGATGGCTGAAATGTCCGAAAATGAAGTCACCTTGAAAGCTTTCCTTGCGTTCATCGATTCACGCAGTTACTACATACAAGCTCCCTTTGAAGCCACAATATAAAGGAGCAACGACATTCGTCGCCACCAATACTTCTTTGAAATGCGACGTTTGTTCTAAATCACCTCATCCAATATATCAGTGTGGTAAGTTCATCCATATGAGCTCAGAAGAAAGGCTTTCGACGGTCAGTTTTCAAAAACTGTGTCGCAATTGTCTGAAAAGACATCCTGGGGAACCATGCAAAGCTGGAAACTGCCGCAAGTGTGGTTTACTGCATCACACTTTGCTGCACGCTCCAATAGCACCTTCAAACCATCTAACAGCTCCATCAACATCTTTTGTTAACCACACAAGTACTGGTTCGGCCGTTCAATCGCTGATTTCAGCCCTCGATTCCAGTTCTGATTTCGACGCTTCCAACGTCCTGCTCGCGACCGTGTCTATTGATGTTTTAGATAAATACGGACGACCACATGCCTGCCGTGCTGTTCTTGATTGCGCATCTCAAGTGAGTTTTATCAGCGAGAGTTTTTGAAATGAACTTGGTCTCGATTTGTTGGAAGCTGATATGGATCTAGAAGGCATCTCATCGACCCCAGCGCATGCAGATAAATGCGTGCAAATCATCGTAGCATCCCGATGCACGGACTATCGAACCACAGTCCCATGCATGGTGCTCGAGAAAATTACCAAAACACTTCCTGTTAAACCAGCGAACATCGACGATTGGCCCATACCAAGTTCCATAACACTGGCTGATCCATTATTTCACCGTCCTGGTAAGATCAGCGTGTTACTTGGTATAGAACTTTTCTTCCAGCTGCTCGAGCCTGGAAAAATTTCCCTCAGTTTTAATGACAATCTCCCACCTTGCAAAACACCAAGTTAGGGTGGGTGGTTGCCGGTCGTTATCGGGATACTGCCGTCTCAACATGCATGATGGCCTCAACGTGTTTATTGTCTACTGCGGACGATAGCCTAAACCAGCAATTGCGCATATTTTGGGAGTTGGAGGACTATTCTACAGCTACACACTACCTAAGCGAAGAAGAAAAACAATGCGAAGAACACTTTTATAAACACCAATCTAGAGACGCCCAAGGAAAATATACCGTGCGATTACCGTTCCTGAGATCTCCAGCTCTGCTAGGTGATTCAAAACAAATTGCAGAAAAGCGTTTAACTCATATCGAGCGAAAATTGAAACGAAATCCTCATCTCAAGCAGGAGTACCATGCTTTCCTTCGCGAGTACTGTGAGCTGGGTCACATGACACTCATCGATTGCACTGCCCCAAAGGGGTGCCATCTACCTTCCTCACCATTGTGTGGTTAAAGAAGCTAGTTCAACAACCAAATGTCGCGTCGTTTTTGATGCTTCCGCTAAAACCACTAGTGGCCTCTCTCTTAACGATGTGCTTATGGCTGGGCCAGTGCTGCAGGACTCGATAGTCAACATTCTTCTTCGTTTTCGTTTCCCTGTAGTTGTAGTCACTGGCGACATAAGGCAAATGTATCGAATGATCAAACTCGACGACAATGATGCTTTGTTGATCCTTTGGAGATGGTCAGAAGACGAGCCTGGAATGTGCGGGAATATCGGTTAAACACCGTAACTTATGGCACAAAGAGCGCGTCATACTTGGCAACCAAATGCTTGCAGCAGCTGTTGGAGTCAAACAGGCAGCAGTATCCGGCGGCGGTTGAGAAGGCAGAGAAGGGCACCTATGTTGACGATGTTTTGGTGGGTGCTGACTCTGAAGAAGAAGCGGTATTACTGCGGCAACAATTATCAACGATATTCGCCTCAGGTGGTTTCCACTTGCGGAAATGGGCATCAAACAGTGCAGCCGTTCTAAGAGATATCGCACCTGAAGACATTGAAGTGAAATTACCAATTGAACTTAACGATAAAAGCACCATCAAGGCCCTCGGCATCCACTGGCAGCCGTGCAGCGACGTATTCCAGTTTTTCAACATGACGAACAAGATCCTTCAGCCCACAAAGCGAATCATGCTCTCGCAAATCGCCAGAATCTTCGATCCACTTGGATTACTGGCTCCGATCGTCATCAAAGCGAAGATGTTTTTGCAAAGGTTGTGGGAGCTGAAGGTGGACTGGGACGAAATACCCCCCGGTGAGTTAGTTCAAAATTGGTTGAAGTTTGTGCAAAGCCTTTCCGATCTCAACTCATTACAGGTACCTCGTCGAGTGATAGGCATGCAAGACGCCTCTTGCATATATCTGCACGGCTAAAGGGCGATACGGTCAAAATTTGGTCAAGATCAACTTGACGTATTTCTTTCAATTTTGCATTTAAAAAACCTGAACACCCCTCATTTTGAAGGTGTGTGTGTGTAGAATGTTGCTCCTATTTTGATTTTGGAATTCACTCTTCAGTTGTCAAAATACCGTCCAAGCAAGAAGAGCAGCGTATCAAAATTTTGCTCGCGCATCGCGAAAATCCGAGCTACTCGCACGCAAAGTTGGTAAAATCGCTAAAAGTTGCCAAATCAACCGTTACAGATGTAATTAAAGTGTTTGGGGAACGTTTGTCGACAGCCAGGAAGTCTGGATCGGGGGGAAATCGAAAACCGGAAGCCGCTGAGACGACAAAGAGAGTTGCCGGTAGTTTCAAGCGAAACCCTAACCTATCTCTCCGAGATGCCGCAAATAAGCTGGGTGTATCGTCTACAACCGTGCATCGAGCCAAAAAACGAGCCGGACTATCGACTTACCAGAAGGTAGTGACTCCAAATCGCGATGATGAACAAAATACGACGGCCAAAGCGCGATCCCGGAGGCTGTACACGACGATGCTGACGAAGTTTGACTGCGTGGTAATGGACGACGAAACCTACGTCAAAGCCGACTACAAGCAGCTTCCGGGACAGGAGTTTTATACGGCAAAAGGAAGGGGAAAGGTAGCAGATATTTTCAAGCACACGAAACTGTCAAAGTTCGCAAAGAAATATCTGGTTTGGCAAGCCATCTGTACCTGTGGCTTGAAAAGCAGCATTTTCATTGCTTCCGGGACTTTCAACCAAGAAATTTACGTGAAAGAGTGTTTGAATAAACGTCTGCTGCCTTTCCTGAAGAAACACGGTTGTTCCGTACTGTTTTGGCCGGATTTGGCATCTTGCCATTACGGTAAAAAGGCCATGGAGTGGTACGCCGCCAACAACGTGCAGGTGGTTCCCAAGGACAAGAACCCTCCCAACACGCCAGAGCTCCGCCCAATTGAGAAATACTGGGCTATTGTCAAGCGGAACCTAAAGAAGACCAAAAAAACTACTAAGGACGAGCAGCAGTTCAAGGCAAACTGGCTTTCTGCGGCGAAGAAGGTGGACAAGGTGGCTGTACAAAATCTGATGGCAGGGGTCAAGCGTAAGGCCCGGCAATTCGGATTTGGAAAAGCGGAAGCCTAACTGAATATTTTTCCTGAATTTTATACTAATTGAACTTGAAAAAGAAATTTAATTTGATTTTTTAAATAAACGATTTCACCGATTTACACGCGTTTTCTCTTGACCAAATTTTGACCGTATCACCCTTTACAGTGATGCATCCGAGCGGGCCATAGGTGCGTGCGTCTACATTCGAGCTGCTGACAAGTGTGGCAACACATCATCACATCTACTTTGTGCGAAATCCAAGACAGCGCCTATTGGCAATGGACGAACAACATTGCCTCGATTGGAACTCTGTGCGGCAGTGATATTAGCTAGACTCATGGCGAACGTAATAGCCGCAATCTCTATGCCCCTTTGTGAGGTACGGGCTTATTCAGATTCAACCGTGGCACTGGCGTGGATTTATGGTGGTGCTTCGCGATGGAAAACTTTCGTCGCCAACCGAGTGGCCGAGATCACCAATCACCTTCCTGCAATCAACTGGCACCATGTAGACACACACCATAATCCTGCCGATTTGATTTCGCGTGGTGCTCTTCCCGAACAAATAATCAACAATACTCTCTGGTGGTATGGTCCAAGCTGGAACAATACAACCAACCATCAAGAATCTCTACCCAACTCTACACTCGATGTAACTCAGCAGCGGCAAGTTGTGAGGGAACAGCGTTCATCTGGAGTGGCATACCTAGCTGTTTATGAAAATCTCTTTCTCGACGGAATGCTAGCAAGGTACTATCCGAATTTTCAACTTCTTCTGCGCATCGCGGCACGAATGTTACGTTTTTCTTACCGTGAGCTCCGAACTAAGGGCCACCTGACACCGCAAGAAATCGACAATGCCCTACAAATTTATGTTCGACACGTCCAGAGCCAGCATTTCCAAAACGAAATAAATCAACGTTTCTGGATGACAATCACCTCCTCAGGGTGGGCGGTAGGCTGCAGCTTTCGGATTTCAGCTACGATACAAAGCATCCAATATTATTACCTCACCGCTCAACGCTCACCGCACTCATTTTTCACCACGAGCACCATGAGCAGCTTCACTGTGGTCCACAGTCACTACTAGCAGCTGTACGTCGGCGCTTTTGGATTATTCGTGGAACGAGTGTTGCTCGGAAGGTTTGTCGAACTTGCATTGAATGTGTTCGTGCGAGACCAGCACCACTACATCAGCTGATGGGTCAACTGCCTGCAGATCGCCTAAAACCGAATCCACCTTTCTCCATCACGGGCATCGATTATGCTGGACCAATCAATATCATCAATCGACGAACACGTGGCGCTGTTCCTAGCAAGGGATACATTGCACTGTTCATTTGCTTTTCTACCCGAGCAGTTCATCTGGAAGCAGTATCAGATCTCAGCACATCTGCCTTTCTTGCTTCCTTCACTCGGTTCAGTTGCCGATATGGATTGCCGAAGAAAATTTACTCGGACAACGCTACCAATCTACGAGGAGCAGCCAGAAAATACCGTGAACTGTATAAACAAATCAATATTGCCGAAAAGGATGATAAAGTAGCAGAGTTCTTCGCCAACAAGGGTATTGAGTGGATGTTCATTCCTGCTCGATCGCCACATCACGGTGGACTTTGGGATGCGGGAATAAAGGTAGCTAAATTGTTTTTGGGCAAAATTGGAGGGGATGCTCGTTTCACGTTCGAGGAGTTGAGTACCATTCTCGCACAAATAGCAGCCTGCATGAACTCTCGGCCGATTTCTCCGCTTTCCGACGATCCGAACGATGCTGAACCCCTCACACCGGCACATTTCCTCATCGGTCGACCGCTAAACGCCGTGCCCGAGATCAATCATTTGGAACGCCGCATCGGATCTCTCAACAGGTGGGAATACGTTCAACGAGTTGCGCAGCAATTTCGAGCTCGGTGGCAGACCGAATACGTTTTATCTCTTCAACGCATGGCAAAGTGGCAGCGCTCAGCTCCAAATATTTCGATCGGAGATTTTGTACTGCTGGTCGCTGACAATGAGAAACCTAAACAGTGGCCAATGGGCCGCATTGTCGACACATTTCCTGGATCCGATGGCTACGTCAGGGTGGTGGCTGTTAAAACCACCAACGGCATTGTTCGGAGAGATATTCGACGAATCCGTAGAATCCCTCTGGAAGACGACGAGTACGTGCCTAGACGAAATGGAACAGAAATTCCTTTGCTGTAATTTGGTGGGCGGTTTATGTTGTTACGGAATTTATGGTGAATCCTGTGCAGCTTCAACGACTACTATTTTGACCTCGCTATTTCAAAACCGCTCTATCCCTCTTCCTATCTTCAATGAATTAACAATGATCTTTGTTACAACCCACTATTGTTACAACTAGCTATTTAAGATAGATTACAATATACAAGAAACCAGTTGAATTTTAAAGCTAAAGCGACAAACTTGTTTATTTTCTTTCCGCCCGTAAGCCCTAGTTATCTTGGCGCCTTTTCGATTCTCACAAGAACAGAGCCTATAAGACAGACGGACAGACATCAAACCTGATTAATAAACTCGAGTACAACCAACTTCCTTTGGTTATTGTGTTTTGCTTATCATCTCGATTTCACGTCACTGTAATCTTATATGTTTACGGTCCGGATCGTTTCTTTGCTCTCTGCACTGTTGTGTGGAACTATCCCTATTTGTTTTCGATATCCTGATGGAAAGATTGGGATTGAATTTGAAAATGCTGGCCACTATTCTCTCTGCGGTCGCTGCGGCTTCCTGGTTTCGTTTTCCTCCTGATTACGGCTTCGTCGTCAGACGTTTTCTTGAACAACATTCGTCAGGGTTGATTCGACAACATTAAGTGACTTTGCCAAGTCAGTGTGGGAATAACTTGGATTTTCCCTATGCACGTGCACAATTTTGATACGCTGCTCTTCTTCCTCCGACGCCATTTTGACAACTACATAGGAAATAGCAAAATCAAAATAGAGACAACATTCCTTATGCAAACACCTACTATATGAGGGGTGTTCAAATGTTTAGATTAAAAAACGTGCACGATTAAAAAAACTAAGTCATATTTGATGAATTGAAAGTTTTTGACCGTTCCATCCTTTACAAGCCTTTTTCGATGATCTTTCTCTTGTCAATAATTATTATAACATGATTTCAGTCTGAAGATATAAGTCAAAAATCGGCCTGGGGTGTCATACAAATTCTGCGATTCTGACATAATGACAACAATCTGAGTATTCTTGAATGAAATGGAAACACGGTGTAATTTTACAAACAGATTTAGTGACTTGCAGGCAGGGATGCCAATGTTCCAGTTTAAACTGGATTCTTCCAGTTTTTTTTTTACTGGATCCAGTCAAACAGTTAAATCTTCAAATCGTCCAGTTTTTTTTAACTTTTGTCCAGTATTTTCCAGTTTTTTTACACAACCCTGTTTGCGAGATTGATTTTTATCCTTTGATTGTTGAACCTTTTTTAGAATGTGAGAAAGAATGTGTCTCGTACTAATAACTCATGACTTGAGTACAAGACACTGAAGAAGTCTGCACATTGTAGACGAAATACGCGTATCTGTCGAAGATAAGCAAAGGTAGTTGGAATTAAATGGAAGATACTAATTCTTCTTCTAATTTCTAGTTACAGGTATTCCACTAAACAGCTCAAACCCTCTAGGATTCGATAAAAAAGTTTTTGAAAGGTGAGCGGCTGGGCGCTATTTTCAGAAATTTGAAAAACCTCGGAATATAGCGGGATTTTGTGTACCGGAACCTTCCGAAGGTACCGTGACACCTGCTCGTTGGATGACCGGAAGAGATCCGGTCGTACTCGTACTGTGCGGATTGCACGAGTTGTTAATGTGGTCAGAGAACGGATTAGACGAAAATCACAGCGCTCTGTACGTTAAATGGCTACAGATATATACAACACAATATACTGCAAAAGGAACTTGGATTCTAAGCTTTCAAGATACGTAAGGTTCACGGAGTTTCGGAACTTTCCAAGCTGAATCGGCTTGAAAGGACAAGTCTACTTTTGTCACGGCACGGTGGGGAAGAATTTATCTTATTCCGACGAAGTTATTCGTCTTGCAACAATCCCACAATGTCCAAAACGACAGATTGTGGGCTCTCTCTTCGAGAACTGTTCCAGAGAGTGATAGGAATATTTCACGGTTTCAAAGTGCTGCGTCCGTGATGGTTTGGGGCAGGGTTGCGGCTTATAATTTTTGACTCAGGCATATTCATTTGCCAATATCTCCTTTCAGAGGGTCGATTTGATAATATGATGTATGATGAACTTGTAGTGCATGAGTAGACCTACAACTTTGTCTAACGGTACATTGCTCTAACTCCTATATCTTCGACATGGGAGCGTATATTCACAGTGATCTTCACGATGATAATCGCGTGATCTTCACCGCGAATATCATCGCGAAGATCACTGCGAATATACGCTCTTATTCCTCAGATATAAGAGATAGAGCTATGTATTTTTAGACCAAGTTGTAGTTCTACTCAAGCACCATAAGTTCATCATACATTATATTTTGAAATTGAGCTTCTGAGAAGAGCTATCGGCAAATGAATATGGATAAGTCAAAAATGATAAGCCGCAACCTTGGTTTGGGGATGAAATTTCAAGCGAGGCAAATTACCAGTGGTTTTCATCGAAAAAGGCGTTAAAGTGAATGCCGTATATTATAAAACGGAAGTTTTGGAGAAAGTTGTCAAACCATATGTACAAGAGGTGTTTGGAGATGATCACTATGTGTTTCAGCAGGACAGAGCGCCATCGCATACTGCAAATCTCGGTCAGAGCTGGTGCCGAGAAAATTTGACCGACTTTTTGGACAAGAATGAATGGCCTCCCAGTTCACCAGATCTGAATCCCTTGGATTATTTCGTATGGTCGTACATGCTGACGAAGGTAAATGACCACAGGGCATCTAATATGAACCAATTCAAACCCGTAATCCAACGAATTTGGGACGAAATGCCGATGGAAGTCGTGCGTGGCGCTTGTGATGGTTTCGAAAAACGTCTGGAGCTGGCCAAGAAGGTTAAAGGCGGTGTTATTCCAAAACATATGCTGTAGTTGATTAGTATTATATTGCAATATAATGGGTAAAAACATCAGTAAAATCTGGATTATCGATTTAAAATAAATAGAGTTTTGTTTTGAATGAGAATAAATTGGACACGCTGTATAAAAGCAGCATAGACCTGTCGAGCCAAATGACGATCGACTTCTCATCAATAATAGATTACGTACTTCACACAATAAAAACATGATAAGTGAAATGTATTCAATCCATGACGGAAATTCCATCAGAGCATGCTGTAAAAAGGATCAGCATACAACACCTCTCCGTGTTTCGCTCTGAGGTTGTTTAGTAAATGATGACAAGATGTGCATTATCGGTAAGATTAGAAAATTTCAAAACCTCTAATATAAAGATTGTATGCTTGATTGAATGCGACCTTTTCTAATTTCTATTCATAGACAATAGACAGTTCCGTTAGAGTACAGCAGTATGAAAATATGATTAAAAGTTCAAAATTGAGCCAACGGGCCATAAGCAGTACATATCGAAGTAGGCGCTTTTTGCATACCCTTCTATGCGAGGGGGGAAGCGGGTGACTTCCTCACCTCGACAGGCATAATCCTTAAATGTCTTTAGAAAATACGCTGCGGCCCGCCATATTATCCGCAAAATGCTTCGGGGCCCTCAAGCTAATCATGCTGAGGACCACTGCTTTAGGTGATGTCACATAAGATCTACAAAATAGTCGCAGTGATGAAGATACCCAACATGGATTAGGCGATGGAAATTTAGAGACTTCAAAGTGTAGAGAATACTACAAATAATTTCAGCTCCAATGACAAACAGTCAACTTGATTTCAACCGTACTATACGAACCTCAACTGTACCTATTAATGTCAATTGTTTGCAGCTAATCTATCATCATCAACGTATGCTTATATTAAGGAAACTCATTGTCGCATTATTCCTGCAACTTTAAAACCCAAAAAATAACTTGGAAAGGATTGCATTTAAGAGCAACTGAAAAAGACAACAAGCCTGTGTCATCAATTACTGAAACCACAACTCTGCGCCATGATCCACTTTACCCAGCGTGGTTTCTATTTTTCTACCTTTATCTTCAATCTCCAGCATTCAATCGACCGGATAGGCCGGATGGCGATATTGTGAGGAAATGGTACTGCAGCGCCATATCTCGTATAAGTTGTTGTCGTTGTCGCACCAAGCAAGAGACATTCCGCATTCGGTAAAGGTCAAGATCGGCAGCAGCTGCTTAAAGCACTAAACAGGGAATCGAGAAACCGCATCACTACTGGTGTCGTCGTGTTTTCGCTATTATGGCCTGTTAACGCAGACGGTCGTGGGACTTGGCCTACGGTGAGTAGCTACATCCTTTTACAAAAATAAGCACGAAACTGTCATGATCAACTTGTTACCATTTCGGATGCGATGCTGAACAGCAGCGATGTTTTGCTCACAATTAGTGATTCTAAAGATGAATGATTCCAAAGTATCCAATCGTATGTGATCCTGGGCAGAAAAACTGTAATGGGAATCGAACACCTGACCTCCGGAATGGAGGTCAATGCGCTCTCCAACTACGCTTCGAGGCTCCACGCACATCATTTGCATAATTAGTCAATTATGAATAATTGCCATTGGCAAAACCCCAAACAAATCGTTTTATCGCAAGTGTGAAATCTAATATTCATGTTGAAAGCGTTTGACGATTGAAACTCCAGGTGATGTTTTTCGCAAATGAAGTGATTCAAATCAGAAAAAAATGATCTCTGCTGATCATGCCTCAAAGGTTTGTTCCACCATCTCAATTTCAAATTAGGAACCTACACCCTAGCTAACACTCCCAACTGCTCGGTTAGTGTCAAGTTATGACACTCCGTTCTATCTCGATTGTGCGGTTGCAACACATTATGGACAAATGATGTGGTCATTTAGCATGGCGGCCGGCTGTCCGACACAGGACGCGAGCAACAATGTTTAAATGATTTGCTACCTTCGATCGGATCTTAGATAAACCGCTTTCCGATCGGACAGGCGTAAAATGCGCTAGAGTGGCAGAGACGGTGCTTTACGATTATGACCCATGGGTGTGCACTGGATCCTGTTGTGGCAGTGTACTTAGTGCATTTATCTTTTAGCTGGTGGTTTTTATCGGATTTGACAGATAACTGCATGGCATTTGAAAAAGTAAATGCAGTTGAAGGATTCTATCGACTGGCAGCGGGTTTCAGATCCAAAAGAACGGAAAGTTTTTTGTCGTACAAAGCATTTTCACATGTTCTGAGTAAATTTCAAGAAACGCAGGCCCACCTTAGCCATCAAGAACATTCTAGCTGACGTAGATGTAATTGAATCCCATGAACTATGATCCGAATTGATGTATTTGTTTTTACGAACAATAGTTATTAGTAGCTGTTAAGTGGGATACCTGTAACTAGAAATTAGAAGAAAAATAAGTATTTTCCATTTAATTCCAACTACCTTTGCTTATCTTGACAAAAAGACGAAATACGCGTATCTTTCAAGATAAGCAAAGGTATTTGGAATTAAATGGAAAATACTATTTTTTCTTCTAATTTCTAGTTAGTCATTATTCATCCACCATGCAAACAGGAGATTTTGTCTTATAGGATTTGGACTCCAAAATTTCTAACTAGTCTGAAAGAAATAAGCCGAACAATCATTTATTATAGATCGATTGAAAAAAAACAACATCATCACAGATCGTTACCCCACGTATGCGAGAATACAAAGAAAGACTATATCAGTGAAATTCTAACTGTTTCTTTTCACTCCCTGAAAATTTGGTTAAATTGGATTAAAACTCGAATTTTGGGAAAGATGTGCGGATTACATATGATACATACTTTAACAAAAGCTAATACAGAGCTACTTATTTCAAGCGGCGTGCATCAAGGACATCATGTTTAACATAAGATGGACTTTGCTTTTGTCATGATGACTGTGGCTTGTTTGACGAAATGGGCCTTAATCACGAACCGTGAGAGTGGCAACTATTCATCAATAGCTCCTCAAAAAGTTTAAAAGCTGTTTTGCTGCATAATGGAAATGACCAACCATTTATTCCAGTAATACATTCCGAATTGCTAAATGAAAATTATAAAAGTACTTAACTGTTACTAGATTACTTGTGTAATTTAAAATATTGTTGGAAAGTGAATGGTGATTTTAAAATGGTTGCTTTTATCGTGGGTCTTCTAGGTAAGAAATGTTAATTCTTTTAATAAACAATATTTGGCAAATGATATTATTTTGTCGCTTATATGAAAAGTAAAATGGTACTGCTGTAAAAACATTGAAAACATAAATGTTAACATTACACTGGTTTAAATGTTCCTCGAATATTAAATTAATTAAAATTTAACCTAAGGTTCACTGAAACAATTAACTGAAGTTCTCTGCATAACTTTCCTGAAGTTCTCTGCAGAACTTCCATATATTTCTCTGCAGAATTTCTATAAATTTCTCTGTGAAACTTTTCTGGAGTTCTTTGCTGAATTTCTCTGATGTTCTCTATAGAACTTCCCTGAAGTTCACTGCAGAACTTTCATAAAGTTCTCTGCAGACCTTGCAAAAAATTCTCTGAAGAACGTACATGAAGTTCTCCGCAAAACTTCCCTGAAGCTTTGAGCGAAACTTCCCTGAATTTCTCTGCAAAATTTTACCGAAGTTCTCTGCAGGACTTCCATGAAGTTCTCTGCTGGACTTCAATTAAGTTCTCTGCATAACTTCCATGATTCACTGATGTTCTTTGAAAAATGTCAATGAAGTTTTCTGCGAAACTTCCCTGAAGTTCTCTGCAGATTAGAGGTGAACCAGCCCAGGAGGCTGAAAGCCACTTTAATAAAGACAAAAAAAAAGTTCTCTGCAGAACTTTCCTGAAGTTCTTTGCAAAAATTCCCTGACTTTTTCTGCAGAAATTCCCTGATATGCTCTGCAGAACTTTCATAAAGTTGTTGGCAGAATATGCATAAGTTGCTCTCCTGGAGTTCTCTGCAGAGCTTCCCTGAAGTGCTCTGCAGAAATTCCAGGAAATTCTCTGCTTAACTTTCCTGAAGTTCTCTGCAAAACATCCCTGAAATTCTTTGCAAAAATTCCCTGACTTTTTCTGCAGAAATTCCCTGATATGCTATGCAGAACTTTCATAAAGTTGTTAGCAGAATATGCATAAATTGCTCTAAAAAACTTCCACGAAGTTCTTTGCTAAACTCTCCAGTAGTTCTTTGCAGAACTTTCCTGAAGTTCTCTGCAGAATTTTCCTGAAATTCTCTGCAGAACTTCCTTGAAGTTATCTGCAGTAATTCTCTAAAGTTCTCTGTAGAACTTGCATAAAAATCTCTGCAAAACATGCAAAGAATGATCTTTAATGATCTTCCCTGAAGTTTTGTAAAGAACTTCCCTGGAGTTCTCTGCAGAATTTTCCCGAAGTTCTCTGCAGATCTTCCCTAATTCTCTCTACAGAATTTTGCTGATGATCTCTGCAGAATTTTCCTCATGTTCTCTGCAGAACTTCCCTGAAGTTCTCTGCAGAACTTCCCTGAATTTCTCTGAAGAATTTCCGTGAAGTTTTCTGCAGAACTTCCATGAAGTTCTCTGCGAAGCTTCCCTGAAGTTCTCTGCAGATTTTCCATTAGGTTATCTGCGAAACTTTCCAGATGTTCGCTGAGAAACTTCCCAGAAGTTCTCTACAGAACTTACCTGAAGTTCTCTGCAGTACTTCCATAAAGTTCTCTAAAGAACTTCCATGAAGTTGTCTGCAAAACCTTCCTAAAGTTCTCTGCGAAACTTCCCAAAAGTTCTCTGCATAATTTCACTGATGCTCCTTAAAAAAAATCTCTGCGAAACTTCCCCGAAGCTCTCTGAAGAACTTCCATGAAGTTCTCTGCAGAATTTCGCTGATATTTTCTGAAGAATTTTCTTGAAGTTCTCTGAAGAACTTACCTGAAGTTCTTTAAAAAAAATCTGGAGATTTGTGCAGAACTTCGCTTAAGTTCTCTTAAGAACTTCCCTGAAGTAACTTGAACAATTTCCGTGAAGATCTCTGCAGAGGTTTCCTGGAATTCTCTGTAAAATTTCCCTGAAGTTCTTTGGAGAACTTTTCTGAGGTTGTGTGCAGAATTTCGCTGATGGTTTCTGAAGAATTTTCCTCAAGTTCTCTATGAAACTTCCTTGAAATTCTCTCAAGACCTTTCCGTGGAGTTATCTGAAGAAATTTTGTGTTATTTTCTGCAGAATTTCCCTGAAGTTATTTGCAAAACTTCCCTGAAGTTTTCTGCAGAATTTCGATTAAGTTCGCTGCGGAACTTCCCTGAAGTTATCTGAAGAACTTCTCTGAAGTTCGCTTAAAGACTCTCCTGAAGTTTTCTGAAGAACTGTCGTGGAGTTATCCGAATAACTTCCGTGAAGTTCTCTGAAGAATTTCCCTTAATTTCTTTGCGAAACTTCCCTGAGGTTCTCTGCAGAATTTCCATAAAGTTCTCTGAGGAACTTCCCTGAAGTTCTCTGAAGAACATACCTGAAGTTCTCTGCGAAACTTCTCTGAAGGTCCCCAGACAACCACAAGTCGTATAGCAGTGTTCAAATAGTATCGTATATTCCTATATTTTAACTCAACATCGCATTTAATTGTGACCTTTATCGTGTTATGTTTACGTTAAATCGTAAAGAGTGCAAATTTTCGACTTCAATACGATGTGTCATTTATTCATCGTACTGCGTTACAAAGAAAATCGGATAAACAACGCTTAGCTTTTTAAATCAAATTTGTTATTACAAATTCAATCGCATACGATATGAAACCCACTCGTTTAAGAAAACAATGAAATTTGCACGTATATGGCCTCCACTTTTGCACGTATATGCTATATTTTTTGCATTCTATACGATTTGTTTACTTACATATAAGTTTGTATATCATAAAGACAACTTTCAATATACGTGCATTTTGGTTGTCTGGGTCTCGTCAGAACTTCCCTGAAATTTTCTGAGAACCTTTCTTGAAGTTCTATAAAAGACTTCACTGAAGTTCTGTGCAGAATATCTTTGAATTGCTTGAAAAAACTTCCCTGAAGTTCTCTGAAAAACTTCCCTGACGTTTTTTCAAAAACTTTCCTGAAGTTCTCTGAAGATTTTTCCTGATGTTCTGTAAAGAACTTCCCTGAAGTTCTCTGAAGAAGTCCTTGAAGCTCTTTAAAAGGCTTCCCTGAAGTTCTCTGAAGAACTTCACTCAAGTTCTCTGCAGAACTTCCTTGAAGTTCTTTGAAAAACTTTCCTGCAATTCTTTGAAGAACTTTTTTGAAGTTCTCTGAAGAAAGTTTATGGAGTTCTCTGAAAAATTTCCCTGAAGTTCTCTGCAGAACTTCTATGAATTTCTCTGCAGAACTTCCATGAAGTTCTCTGAAGAACTTCCCTGAAGTTTTCTTAAGCACTCCCTTGAAGTTCTCCAAAGGACATACCCGAAGTTTTGTGAAGAACTGTTCAGGAGGAGTAAACCGAAGTTGTCAGGAGAACGTACCAAAAATACCAATATTGGGGTGTCAGCCTCACATGTGTATTAGCGATAAACATGCATTACAAAGTTCACTGGTAGACCATTCTGAATTATGAAGTCGACCGTCTCGATTACTCGAATAAATTTTCCTATAAGAATAAATTCATATATGATCTAGAAATCAAAATACAGATATTACAAAAAATTATTGTGTACACCACATAGCGGACGAGTTCTGATCTTATGTGTACACCATTCGAAAAGCTCTGAACCCTCGAATATCTGTTTTTGAAGACGGCACCTTGCTATATCTCAATAATTCCGAGATCCAGATTATACAGTAGGATTACAAACACACTAGCGCCATTGAGTGAGATAATTCTGAACTGTTCAGTCGAACGTCTGGCAGCTCATAATTTTACAGCTAACTTTCCTGAAAACAGTAAATTTATACACTATCTAGATCTCAAAATACAGGAAATACACAAAGTTAGCATATAGGCTAGTGCCACATGGCGAACAAGTTCTGAACTAATGCTAACGCCATCTGAAAGGCCTCAATCAACCATACATCTTTGTCGAAGACGCCAACTTGCTATATGTCAAGGATCTTGAGATTCAGGAAATAGAGTTAATTTACATGCACACTAGCGCCAAGTAGTGAGATAGTTCTGAACTTTTAAGTTTACCATCATGAAGGCCTTGGTCTACTAAACAAGGACGTAACTTCTTATATACGAAGGATCACGAGCTATTTTCTGGTGTAACAACAAAGGCCAATCCCCATATATCAGTTGAGACCATCATCAAGGGAATCCGCGCATGTCGGGGGGTTTACTGTACTCCGCTGTTGTTTTTTTTTTCTAAAATATGCAGTCTTTCAATGGTCATAACTTTTTCTGGTTAACACAATTTCGACACAATTTTTCTGCAAAGTTGTCTGCTTAAGTCTGCATTATTTCATAAAAATGGAGCATTCACTTTAAAGCTAAGGGAGTTATTTGAGTGTACCAGTTCTCAAAATATAACAAAATGTCAATAATTGATGTCGATTTGTGAAGAAAAATGCAAATTGTATGATATGTATATTCCTATGTATGTATATTCCTATGTCTTTATGTGCACTCGTTTAGTTGTGAAAATTTGAACAAATTTCTTCCAAATGTTTCCTCTACCTCCCTGTTCACAAACATACAGAAGCAAACACAATTTTAAGTTGCAGTTTTGAAACACACTCAACCCTAAATTAAATTATTTCAACATTTACACTATTTGTATTCTATTTTGTGGATTAGTTAATAAAGTCGTTCCGCTCGACTTCACGAAAAAAAACCTAAGATGTTTAGTTTTTTATTTGTGAGGAATCTGATGAAACTGGTGAAAGTAATTTATTTTACGTAGGATACTAAAAACTCATGGTAAAATATTGAACAGCACTAAAGTTCTCAGCCTGCCAAGCCTATTCATCACATGTTTGACCGAGTTCTACAACCAAGTTCTAGTTCAAGCGGCTTCCGCTCCACTCAGGCAAACCATTCGGAACCCACGTACAAGCATCAATGTGTACCAGTGCATGACTAAAATATCGCTGCCCTATAGATCACCGGAGTCGGCCGAACGAAATCTTACTTCAATCCATCATTATAAAACCTCTTCTTATCACAAAACTGACCATCAGTTATCGATTGCAACTCAAACTCATACCACCTTCAGTTTCCAAAATGTTCAAGTCAATATTACTTCTGGCATCGGTGCTTCTCATCACTGTTGAGCCTTTGCCTTCGAAGCCCAAAACACTTCTTTATCACAGTGAAGTTGAACATGCTCCTGTGAAAGCAATCAAATCTACAAAACTCAAACCACTATCGCACCATTTGGGAGATGTGGAAAGCGATTTGGGTGGAGAACAGAAGGACTATTACGCCTATCCCATGTACAAGTTCGAGTATGGCGTCAAAGATACCAAAACTGGAGATCACAAGAGTCAGTGGGAGATGCGTGATGGCGACATTGTTAAAGGTTTGTAGAATCCACCCACTCAAAATAAAATTGAAAATTTAATCACCACCCCTCACTAAGGTTCCTACACCCTGGACGAACCGGACGGTACCCAACGGATCGTTGAATACCGTGCCGACGATAAAAATGGATTCCAAGCCATCGTCAAAACGATCGTGCGGCCTATTCATCACCATGCTCGGGCGGAACAGCAGCTGGGCGCGGAAGGTTCCGAAGGACAAGGCCACCACCCCGCCGTAGGTCATAGCTATAGCAAACTGAAAAGATACAACTAACCGTGCGCTGTTTGTTGTTGTTCATCTTCACTTCGCAAAACAGTCTATGTGTGTGTGTGTGCATAAGGTGTTGCGAATAAATAGCGCCTCGATCATGCCAAAGTGCCAATTTATTTACTTCTAAATGAATTCTGTGGTGTCTATTATATTGAGCCGTATTGATGACGTCCGCCTGTTGATCGTGAAAAGCTGCTTCTGCCGCAAGGAGTTTAGTTGTTAGAAATATTGTGTGTTGCAGGCAGGTTTATGGTTTGCAACCAAGCTGTGGAACGATTAAAGAGAGTTGTATGAATTAAACAATCGCGATGGCTCGATCTGCTGCAAATTATAGAGCGCTATGTTCGATCGCGAGTTGGCACGATGAATTGATTATAACTCATTTTATTCGACAAAGACCGCGCACGGACATATCTTCGGCAGAGATGCGATGTCTGGTTGGATGATGTTTATGGGAAAATGATGATACAGTAGTTATTCGGAATGCGGCACAGTAGTGTTCTGTGCCAAACTGTGTTTGTTATTCAATTTGATTTATTTTTTGAAAAAGAATCATTGATATCAGATATATTTACTTTTGAAAAATGATCATTACACCTGAACTATCCACACCACCCGTAGCTGATCAGCTCAAATTTGAGCCAAACTTTAAGTTCATCAAGTGCTTATTTGTAAAAAAAAATTTATTGTACCAATTCGTACTTGTTGTTCAATGTGACCACTCCCTATTTTAGACGTGTTTTTTTAAAATGCCTATTTTTATGTTTTTGAAACCTCCGTTATAATTAAATCTTGAAAAACTATGTATTCAAAATATCAAAAAAAAATAGCAGATAATTATCGGCAGTGTTGCCAAAAATGCAATTTTTGAACTTAAAATATATAATTCCGTTGTACTTCATAAGAGTATGACTTGATTTGAAACATACCAACTTCATCTTGTTCCTCGAATTTTAACATAAAAATCAACGTCCTCTGAGCCGTTCTTGAAATATTACATTTTGGAGAAAAAACGTCCTTATTTATCAGTTTTTTTTTTTTTCATAAAATCCACTTTTCATCGGTCTATCCACGTCGCGTAGCCCGCAGTTTTTCCTACCCCACCATGCCATCCACTATCCGAAAAGTTCCACTACAAAGGCACGAGTCGTTTTCGATGGATCCTGTAGAAGTTCCAGCCTGTCGCTAAACGAAATATTGTTCGCTGGACCGACAGTACAGCCCGCACTGTACTCTACCGTTATCAACATCCGCATACCTCTGTACGCCATCACTGCGGAAGCCGAGAAAATGTTTCGACAGATCTGGATGCATCCCGACGATCGGAAATATCAACAAATCTTGTTCCGGAAGGATCCATCAGAGCCAGTTCGTATCTACCAGCTGAACACGGTAACCTATGGTCTCGCTAGCTCACCTTTCCACGCTGCTCGTGTGCTTAACCAGTTGGCCACAGGGAACATTTCCCGTTGGATGTTCTTGTCCCAAGTAGCACAATACTGTAATAATTGGTTGTAGTAACTTGATTATGACCAGCAAGTCATATTTATGTTTTTCTCAACCAAATGGCAACATGATGTGTTACTAGGGGTAATCATGAAAGGGAATGTATGTGGATGACCTGCTCCACTGACCATGACGATCAAGCTAGACTTGTCGAAATTTGTCGACAATTGATGGAGATGTTGGCTTCCTGCTCAGGAAATGGGCTACAAACGACAAAACCGTACTTTCAAGCTTTCCTTGCCAGCTATGGGAAACCTCACCGCAGCTGGAAATCGATCGTTCCCAATCGGACACATTCCAGTTCAAGCTAACAGTTATCTCAGTCTTGTCGTGTTGGAGCTGTCCTAGCTGTTCGATCCGCTTAGCTTTCTTGGACCCGTAGTTGTAAAGGCGAAGATGTTTGTCCAAGTGCTTTGGGCAGAATACTGGTCGTAAGGCGATGAACTGTCCGAAGAAAACGCACCGCCTAGTGAAACCTATCGATCGGAGTTTGGCCAACCTACAAACTCTACCCGTGCCTCGTAGAGCCGTGTTGAATCGCGAGTACAACGTACATTGTTTCTGCAATGCATCTAAAATAGCATACGACTGCTGTATCTGCGTCGTCTCTCGTGATGATTCCGAAAAACTCCACAGCCATCTATTAATTGTCAAATCACGTGTTGCTCTACTGCGTGGCCAATTCCATTCCTCGGCTGGAACTCTGCACTGCGCTGCTTGGCAGCCAACTTTCAGATAGTCTCCGTCGAACTGCCGATTTTGTTAATCCGCCAACCTTCTGGGTAGACTCTACGATCGTTCTACGCTGGATCAAATCGCAATCAAATGTCTGGAAGGTTTTCGTCTCGAACCGCATCGCAAAAGTACAACGCTTAACGAAGGATTGTACGTATGAGGCACGTATCGTCGGAAATGAACCCTGCAGATTTTATTTACAGAAGAATGATAGCAACCCAGATTTTGAGGGACGATTTTTGGTGGCCTGGCTCCGACTTTCTTGAAAAACCTTGCCGATTTTTGGCCTGAGTGTGTGGTTTTATCACCGAATATTCAAGATTTGCATAAGGAAGCATGCTCTGTCGTCGCATTTTACAGCACCATCGTTCATTCGTCTCAGTTCGATCGGTTTTCTAATGTCGCCAAACTAGTCAGAAGCTGTATCTTGGTGCTAAAATTTTGCCTACAACTTCCAGACGTCAAAGAGTGAACGCCATCTTGATTCGCTAACCCCAGAGGAATGTGACCATGCACTCAGATCGCTCGTGCGCCTGGCTTTTCCCGTCGAAGTCAAAATGTACCAGAAAATCCAAAATTCAACTGCTGATCTGGAGTAGATTAGGGTAGACTTCTTCAGTGTCGTGTACGTGTACTATTACTCGACTCGAAAGTATAGAAAAAAAACTTCTCAGAAATTCACGGACTTCTTAATGCTTCTGTAAGGCACGGACTTCTTAATGCTTCTGTAAGGCATTTTGTTGAAGTTCAGATATAAACATTCCAGTTGTTTAGGGGCACTTTATAGATGTTCTGCTTTACTTTCTCGAAGTTCCAAAGGAGACTATACAGAAGTTTAGGGAGAGACTTCAACACTTCTTCGAAGAATCCTAGAGGGTTTGAGCTGTTTAGTGGAATACCTGTAACTAGAAATTAGAAGAAAAATTAGTAACTTCCATTTTAATTCCAACTACCTTTGCTTATCTTCGACAGATACGCGTATTTCGTCTACAATCGTGCAGACTTCTTCAGTGTCTCAGTACTAATAGTCGAGTTATTGGTACGAGACACTGAAGAAGTCTGCCGTGTAGACGAAATATGCGTATCTGTCAGAAGGTGATTGGGTAAATGGAAGTTACTAATTTCTTTCTATTCAGTTACTTCTTCGATGGTCAGGAAGAAACTTTTCAGAAGTATAATGGGCATTTTGTAGTAGGCCGAGCAGAAATATTTCAGAAATTCTGGAACAAAAATATTCGAACTTTAAGGTCATATTTTCCAAAATTACCAGAGAGTACTTTCCTGAAGTTCAGGAGAGCACTTCAAAGATTTTCCGGAAGAAACTTCCCAAAAATCATTGGAACTTCCCAAAAAATGCAGAAATACTCAAAAGTTATTTTTAAGTTTCAATTATGGAATTGTAGTAATAAGAAAGAGTTCGGCTTGTAGAGCAAAACAAAATAATTTGTGTTGAAAATAAAAACAGTGACAAAATAAGTGCCACTTTAATTTGGCTCCAGGAGAAGATAAATTTAAGTAAAAGAAAAGCATTTCAATCAATTGATGTGTCCTTTTTGGCCTTCACGACCAGCATGCATGCGTTTTAGCATGTTCTTCACCAGGTTCCTTAGGTGCAGTGGATCAAGCTCTTCCCAAACACGCTTCAGTGCTTCAAAATAGTTGAATTTATTGGTAACACCAGTTTTGTCCAAACCCAGCATCTAGAATCTTCACTAAATTCTCGATTGGGTTGAGGTCCAGGAGCATTGTGGAGGCGATTCCAATGGTTTGATCTGACAAGACCGGAAGAAAGAGAGCATTCCTGGCAGCATGCTTCGGGTCGTTGTCCTGCTGAAATACGAACTTCTCTTAAAAAACCGTCTGGATCAGCGAAACCTCCAGATTTTCTCGCAGGATGTTGATGTAGGAATCTGCGCCATAACCGACCCTACCCCCCCCCCTTCCCCACACACTTCACGATAAACATTCCCAGACCATCACATTTCCTTCTCCATGCTTCACTGAATGTCTCCTACCTGAATCTCCTTACCCGATCTGCACCACACACGACCCCGCCGCTTTCGATTAAAAAGCTCGACTTTGATTCGTCCGTCTAGAGAACCGTTTTTCAGCATGCCCAAACATCAGCATGCTCAATAGCAAACCTTAGCCGTTTGGTTTTTGTTTGCCTTGCTGATAAATGGGTGCTTCCGGGTAACTGCTTGTTGAGTAGTCCCTTTGCTATAAGACGGCGACTGAACAGTTCGACCAGAAGCTGATAGCTCAAGAGCTACCTGGATCTCACGGACAGTTACTTTTGGGTTTTCTTGACTTCGCACATGATCTTGTTGTCCATTCGTGTATCCGTATTGCACATCCTGCCTCTGCCTGGATGATCCACCACTGATCCGAACGTTTTTGATTTCAGTAGAATTTTCCCAACCGCTGCCTTGCTAATACCGTATTGCCTAGCGACAACCCGGTGCGATTTACCGTTTTGCACATCTCGAACCACCAATTTCGCTGAAACGTTTCGTTTGTACAAGAGTTGAAACTCTCCACGAAGGTTTTGAGTGACGGGTGTTAACCATCTTTGGTGGGTTGCAGGAGGACGGAGTTTGGAGGTAAAAGATAAACCACGAGCTCACGCAACTTGCTGGTGAACCCAGTATTCGCAAGGTGGATCGAAAATCTGAACATACGCTGGAGCGGGACATGTTGCGGAAATTTCTGGAGAACTGAGAAGGCAATCCAAGTTAAATGTTGGACACTTTTCTGAAATGTTTCACTTGCATCACCTTTACCCATGCCCTTTCACTCAATTTTTAATACTTCTAAACTCAACCTACCGTCACAGACGGAATACCTTAACTTTTCTCTTCATATCTTTCATTCTAGCAAACATTACTGTCCACTCTTGGTGCCTCATAGTGATTAGCAAACATCTTCTTCTACGTCAATCTAAAATTGTTAGAAAATTGAAAATATCCTGCTTATCAACATGCAACCCTAGGAGAAGACAGACATTTCTGTTAGAACCAAAGATGTCTAGCAGAAATTGCTTTGTCCATTGCAAGGGCATGCATGTTGATCGAGAAATATTTCCAATTTTCAAACATTTTAATTGATTTGCGTGCTTCATGCGCAACTGCACAAAAACACTGATTAGTTAAATGTGTGTCTAAAATTATTCTACAATACCTGAAAATTCCATGGATGATCTGCTGCAAATAACGAACGTAGAGACCGTATAATACTTCCATTTTTTGTGGTAGGGGAAGATTTCAGCAAACTAGCTTGCCGGGAATCGCGCTGCCTGAATTGCCTTGGTGCAGCTGCTACACCTAATATATAGTTAACACACGATTCAAGCTGCTGGATGCCAGGATGCCTTACTCGACTGCTAGATGCCCAGGACAGACCTTGGTGGACAGAAGCTCGGCACGCACCTCCTCAATCTAGCTGAAGTTAGAAAGGATAACAAGTGCTCAGGCCTGCACTACCAGCTAAGTACGCAACCCCTTAGCTGACGGGTTCTGTCATCTCTTGACCCGTGGAAGCATGAGGTAGGAACTTGTGAGGCCCAAAGCATATGTTGCGGGGACGCTCCGACTCACCATTTTGCAGCCCACTGCAAAGTCGAATTAGCATTTCAAGCTTATTACTATCACAATTCGCTTGACGCTTACTATCAATTTAGTGTTCTAAATGCACTTCCACCGTTTTTAATTAAGAGTTTTCGATGCCAGGTACCATTTTTGCATTTTTGCACAGGGAGTCAAGAAGCTTTCCTTAAAATTCCTAGACTGGACCGGGAATCGAACGTCTTTTTCTACAAAATAAAGGGGTGTCCACAGGATTAAGTTGCATCACTTTAAACTCGTCCTCAAAAAGTCTCTCATACCGATTATCAAGAAATATTCGGGGAAGCTCCGTGCAATGGATAATCTTGGTTAAGGTATTTTATTTTACTGTATTACTTTGCCAAATCCAAAAGCCCGAGCTTTCTTCTTAATAGCACGCATAAGATGTTGTACAACGACCTACATTTTTTCCGCTTTCAACCATGACTTCAACATTTCCTGTTATGTAGTGACAACTTAAGGATGCTTACGAAGTTCGTGCTTCACTATAACCCAATATTTTTCAGTTGGCTGCAACTCTGGAGAATTTGTGGGATTAAGATCCTTCGGCACGAAATTGACACCATTCGTCTTGTACCACTCCAGAACATCCTTGGAGTATACTGGTTAGTTACTGAAACGAAAAATTGGGTATCGTTTCAGCATCCCTTAGGTCCTGTAAAGCCAAAAAATCAGAGTGGATCACTACAGCTATCATAGACAAAACCTCAATCAAAGACGCGCATGATGATCCCTTCTGAAGACATCTTCCACAAAGACTTCCCTACACCCCTCCAGTCACACTGCAAAGGACAGCGAGTATAAGTGATCCGAAGAACCCAGCCTGATGATTACTGAAGCAAGTGGCCACGATCCAAAGATTCACATCCACTACGCAAATTTGTTTAAATATAATTCCATACTGCTTATGGTAGCATTCGAGACTTTTGCGAAATTAGTAATTGAAGACGTGCACAATCCACACGTTTATGCTGAAATAACTCAAAAACAAAATTGAGCCTTTCATTGATCTACATGCTCCGGAGTTAAATGGTTTTGGGATGCAAAGATAATTCTAAGAGTGTTTCTTCTTTCTTTTTTCGTGGCAGTTTTTGGTTTGTTGCTTGCTCTCCAAATTAGTGTTCTAAATGCCATGTGCAGTTAGTAATTTGAGGAGCTTTCAATCACCTGAGTACCATTTTTGCATTTGTATGATTGTGTGGCAAGTACAATCATACCAGTCGAAGAAAATTTTCCTTAAAGAAATTCCCACAAGACCAGATCGAGGAATCGAGACAACCACTTCAGCATGGTGTTGCTTTGTAGCTGCGCGTTTGCCAACTACGCTAGAGGTGGACCCAAAGTGTGCTGGAAACTATTAATTAAATGAGAATGAACAATACCCAACATGTCTAGAGGCACAAAGATTTTCAATCGCCCCCCTGTCAAATTAAGAACATTGCCCGGAGCTACGCCAACCAGCGTCTCATGTTTTAACTGACAGTTACTTATGATGATATGACTCGTGGACGCGTGGAACTTGAAGGAACTTATGAAGACCGGAGAGTAGATCACACTTGGTTGTCAGCCCACCATTTGGAAACCCTCAAAAACGTATGTGCGATAAAGGAATTTCTCCACTCACAACATTCGCAACGGGAGCTTTAACTATTTGTTCGTGTACGAGCTTCCAGAAAAGCTTTCGTGGGGAGTATTTGTCTGCTTCTCGACACGTGCTGTTCACCTGTTTTGTAGTACGACGAGTCTTTGCCGTGAAATCTGCCGGACAGCGGACGTAATTTCATCGCAATTTGATTCGAAACAGGGAGCACCACAGAGCGATAGCAGACGATGTGCTGCACACGAGCCAACGGAATCCGATGGCGCTTCAACCCTCCTAAGGCATCACACTTTGGGGGCCTGTGGGAGTCACCAATTCAATCAGCGCAGAAGCATTTTGTCCGGGTTTTTGGCACAACTACACTTGCACACGACAATATGGAGACGCTGTTGTCTCAGATAGAATGCTGTCTAAATTCACGCCCGATCACTCCTCTGAGTGATGAACCCACTGATTACGAAGTGCTCACACCTGGTCACTTTTTAGTGACGTCTGCGGTCAAATCCGTTCAAGACGTCGATGTGTCCGAATTTCCAAGTAACCGATTGACCAAATGGCAGGAAGTTCAAAGGATGTTCCAAATCCCCTGGAAGGCCAATTAGGCATTTAGAATATTTAGCCACGAGGTGGTGCAAACCGCCAATCGAGCTGGAGAAGGTTCAACTAGTCCTGCTAGTGGACGAAGGGTCTGGGCTGGCCAATAGCGAGAATTGCAGAACTGGAGCTGACGGAAACACACGGGTTGTCTCTGTACGAACAGCAAGCGACAGCTACATCCGTCTCGTCAGCAAGATTTGCCTTCTTCCGATTCCACCGATGCAACGAGAAGCCATCAAATTGAAGCACTTCAACTTCTCCAGGCGGAACCATAACCTCAAAAGCCATCGTGTTAGCCAATTTCATCACCTATGCTGCACAACTTTCCATCCCAGAGAAACCTGAAACAAAAATCCTTACATGGCTCTAATGAATTGGGGACAGGTAAACCTCTGACCAATAAATTAATTATGAAAAACCCTCTACCGGGTCTCGTATTTACATGCACATTTCTGCTTCTGGTAGACGTGATCCGTATGGTAGACGTCATCCGTTAAAATCAAGCATCGCACCTACCGAAGATCAACGAAGTATCATCGAAATGGTGATTTCTGAAGCGGCCAGGATGTTCGTGTACGAATAAACTAGCGCCGCCCGCTTGTCGAGAACGAGAATCACTTATGCAAAAGATCCCTTGTTCATCGAGTCAACGAGAAGTCGTCCCAACGAGATGTCATCACCACGGGGCCCAAGGTACTCATATTATGATGATGTGGTAGTGGATTTCTATTTCCGCCTGCCCATGAAACTAAATGAGTTTAAAGAAGTAACCCGCATGTGAACCGATCTCTTACAGTTTCTTCCTACGTTCACAGAATGCTCAATTGTGATAAAGAAGAGTGTGTGTGTGTGTGTGTGTGTGTGAGTGTGTGTGTGTGTGTGTGTATGTGTGTGTGTGTGTGCGTGTGTGTGTAATTCAACACAACAATCGCCTAATGAGTGGTTTTTCTATCCAATAACGCAATCCAAAGAACGCAATAGAACGGTTTTGGAATCGACCAACTGGTACCGAGAATATCGGCGGGACATGAGTGAAGGTTGCAAGAAACACCCCTTAACCACCATGCGATACCCCAAATCAAATGGGCATACAACAATGAGTTCTTTCATTGTCATTCCGACAGTCTAAAACCATATTACTTAACCTTACAGTCATATTACGGACACTCCCGGGAAAGTTGCCAGTTTCTAACTTGGCATAACCATCTCATGCAACACATAAAATCACACCAGCATTCGAAAACGAGATCAATGATAACCCAATTGAGTGCCCAGGATCAAATAACCCACTTTTTGTCATGTTTCGGTACCGCATTGGAAACATCTTGAACACATGAAAACAAAACCAAAAGGGTCAGATCTAACTACATATGGATAAGTTCAGGGTTTTTGTTTATTTCAAGGATACAAACAAAAACATTTTGTAGTTCTTATTTCTTTATTTCAAGTTAGTTTTCAAGAACAAAATCCATTTTCTCGGATAGGATAAGGAAAATCAATTGTACACGGCCAATCAGTGAGTTTTGCTATGTACTAGCCACCTTTTCAAGAATGTTAAGCCGTATTTGAAGCAAACAAAACTGTGTATTAAGCGGCTAACCGTTCTCTTCTGCGTACACAAAATCAAACTCAATCCTTATTACTTACTTCTGCTTCATTAGAAACTCCTAGAACCTTGATTGAAGTTAGCAGTATCATCGAAAAACTTGTTTTTTCATCGATTGTTGGTACACAGAAACAAAAGCTTTCACGAAAATGAAAACTGACCGTGAACTAGTTAACGTTTTCATGATTTTTACCCAAAAACGTGAACTAGTTCCCGATTACATGATTCAGTTCACGGTGTATTTTTGCTTGTTCACGAACTCATGACTGCAGCTCACGGATCCAGGCACGAATTTTTTTCCGTGTAACGTCGAATTACTCCCAGTGTAAAGGGTGATACGGTCAAGGGAAAACGCGTGTAAATCGGTGAAATCGTTTATTTAAAAAATCAAATTAAATTTCTTTTTCAAGTTCAATTAGTATAAAATTCAGGAAAAATATTCAGTTAGGCTTCCGCTTTTCCAAATCCGAATTGCCGGGCCTTACGCTTGACCCCTGCCATCAGGTTTTGTACAGCCACCTTGTCCACCTTCTTCGCCGCAGAAAGCCAGTTTGCCTTGAGCTGCTGCTCGTCCTTAGCAGTTTTTTTGGTCTTCTTTAGGTTCCGCTTGACAATAGCCCAGTATTTCTCAATTGGGCGGAGCTCTGGCGTGTTGGGAGGGTTCTTGTCCTTGGGAACCACCTGCACGTTGTTGGCGGCGTACCACTCCATGGCCATTTTTACCGTAATGGCAAGATGCCAAATCCGGCCAAAACAGTACGGAACAACCGTGTTTCTTCAGGAAAGGCAGCAGACGTTTATTCAAACACTCTTTCACGTAAATTTCTTGGTTGACAGTCCCGGAAGCTATGAAAATGCTGCTTTTCAAGCCACAGGTACAGATGGCTTGCCAAACCAGATATTTCTTTGCGAACTTTGACAGTTTCGTGTGCTTGAAAATATCTGCTACCTTTCCCCTTCCTTTTGCCGTATAAAACTCCTGTCCCGGAAGCTGCTTGGTGTCGGCTTTGACGTAGGTTTCGTCGTCCATTACCACGCAGTCAAACTTCGTCAGCATCGTCGTGTACAGCCTCCGGGATCGCGCTTTGGCCGTCGTATTTTGTTTATCATCGCGATTTGGAGTCACTACCTTCTTGTAAGTCGATAGTCCGGCTCGTTTTTTGGCTCGATGCACGGTTGTAGACGATACACCCAGCTTATTTGCGGCATCTCGGAGAGATAGGTTAGGGTTTCGCTTGAAACTATCGGCAACTCGTCTCAGCGGCTTCCGGTTTTCGATTTCCCCCCAATCCAGACTTCCTGGCTGTCGGCAAACGTTCCCCAAACACTTTAATTACATTTGTAACGGTTGATTTGGCAACTTTTAGCGATTTTGCCAACTTTGCGTGCGAGTAGCTCAGATTTTCGCGATGCGCGAGCAAAATTTTGATACGCTGCTCTTCTTGCTTGGACGGCATTTTGACAACTGAAGAGTGAATTCCAAAATCAAAATAAGAGCAACATTCTACACACACACACCTTCAAAATGAGGGGTGTTCAGGTTTTTTAAATGCAAAATTGAAAGAAATACGTCAAGTTGATATTGACCAAATTTTGACCGTATCGCCCTTTAATCTCCAATTTAGTATTCTATTGTTCTTAGTAGAGGTTTTAAATTTAAACTGGTTGCCAAGTAGATATGGTTTATATTTTCGTATTGCCCAGATAATAGCTTGTGCTTCTTTTTCTATCGTTGAATAATTTGTTTCCGCTTTGTTTAGTGTCCTACTAGCAAAAGCGACGGGGCGTTCAATTTTATTTTGAATTTGAGATGGCACTGCTCCCACAGCGTGGTCACTGGCATCCGTGGTTAAGATAAATGGCAAATTGAAGTCTGGGTATGCAAGTATTTGGTCCGAAGCGATGGTGTGTATCAATTTTGAGAAAGATGAAATGTATTCTGGGTCTTTTGTATTGATTGGTATATCCTTTTTCAAATATTTGGTGATCGGTTTTGTTATTTTAGAATAATCTTGAATAAAGCGACGATAGTAGCCAGACAATCCTAAAAATTGTCGGATTTCTTTTTCGTTAGTCGGTATTTTCCAATCTAGGATCTTTTGGACTTTCTCAGGGTTAGGTCGAACACCGTCTGATGTGACAATGTGGCCGAGGAATTCAGTTTCTCTTTTAAGAAATTCACACTTATCCAGTTGAATTTTAAGATTGAACTGGGCAAGTCGTTCTAGGACTTTACAGACATTGTTCAGATGATTCTCTAAACTATGTCCGATGATAATAATATCATCCAAATAAACGTAGCAAATTGAGCCGATGAAATTCGATAAAATATTGTTCATAGCCCTTTGGAATGTAGCGGGCGCATTTTTTAGACCGAAGGGCATTCTAGTGAATTCAAAATGTCCTTGGGTAGTTGAAAAAGCTGTTTGGCTCGATCTTCAGGATCCATCTCAATCTGATGAAACCCTGATTTTAGGTCTAATGTCGTAAAATATTGTGATTTTCCTAGATTATCTAAAATATCTTCAATTTCTGGCATTGGAAATTTGTCACTAATCGTCTTTTCGTTAATCTTTCTGTAATCTATGACGACTCTAATTTTTTGTTTTCCAGAGGCGTCCTTTTTCTTCGGGACGACCCATATTGGTGATGAATAAGGACTTGTGGATGGGGTAATAATTCCACAATCGAGCATTTCTTTAATTTGGGCTTCGACATCTTTTCTAAAATGATGAGGGTATCTGTATGTTTTAGAGTATACTGGGTTATCGTCTTTTGTGGCAATTTTATGTTTTATTATTGTTGTCGTGGTGAGTTTCTCGTTATTTTTCAGAAGGACTTTATGATTTTGTATGAGTGTATTAATTAGTTCATTTTTTTCGTATGCTGACAAGTGTTGTGTTCTTATTAATTTATCTATGATATCTCTATCAGGGGCGTCGTTTGAATCAATTGGAATAGGGGTCAATGTCTCAAAGTTATTGACTTTTAATTTAAGTTTGGGTATAGTAGGTTTTTTCTAGTTGACAGAGATAACTTTTATAGTGCTTTTGTTATCAATTGAAGCGTAGAGTCTGGGTTGAATAAAGTGACCTTTTACAAGTTTCTGGAAAGAAGGAACGAACCAATCACCGTCTTTATCGGTTTCGACAGTCACTGTGTAACAGTGATATTTTTTTGATGGGTAGTATTTTTTAAAGGGGATATCTTGTTTATTTATGGATATTTTGTTTGTATCAAAATCAATGAAAGTTTTTGTTTTAGACATGAATTCGGAGCCTATAATTCCATCGAAGAAGTCGTGGAATCTTAGTTCATGGTACGTTTGGTCCCGGATATTTGGGCCTAGAAGGTTAATTTTTCCTTTTTTATTGATAGTTTGTGCTCCAAATATGTTTTTTACAGTGGTTATATTTTTTGATTCCATTGTAGGGATAATACCAGGTCTGATTATGTTTTTATTTGCACCGGTATCGATGAGTAGTCGGATACCAATGTCATTAATTTTGTCCTTTACTAGTATGTACGGTAAAAAGTCATTTTGTTTCATGTTACGTTGGCAGGTTGCATTGTTGTACAAAAATTTGCGTTGCCTTCGAAAATTTCTTCAGTCTCTTCTTCCTCCGATAAATCTTCTGATTCTATTTCAGTGTTATTTATGAAATTTTTATTTAGGGTTAATCTACTTCTAAGTGACGGATCGATATCCATCGGGGTTGCTTGATTTGATTTCTGTGGGAATGTTCTAGAATTTTCTCCTTGAGGGAGTGGTTGAAACTGATTTTTCTGATAATTTCGTTGGTCGCCTCTAGGAGCGTTTTCGTGTCTGATAAACGGTTTATTATGTCTCTCCGGTACTGCATTAGCAACAATTTCCTGAGATTTGAATTTACAGAGGAAGGCATAAGCGTCCTCAATGTCCTTCGGGCGAGCTGCTTGGACATGTCCAAAATATGTGCCTTTTAAGCCAGATACAAAGGCAGCCAGACCATCTTCGTCGATTAAAAGACTAATTGCAGGCCAGTTAGCTTTATAGGTGGCATTCTGTTTTGCAAGTGTTTTTATGTTTTGTAATAGTTCCTTGGATTTTTGGTAATATTTATGGATGTTCATTCCATCCGTCATCTTATGTTGCCATAGCTGGCATTTATAAGTAGACAATTCCTGCCGATCGCCTAAAGCATTAATTAGGGTGCTCTTGATGCTGTCAAAGTCCTGGGGATTTCCGGCTAGGCAAAGTATATCTTTTGCTCTACCCTCGATTTTGTTCGTTACTGCGGTAACGTATATTCTAAATAATGTTGGACTGACTGCTGCTTTGAAATAGTCTAAGGTTTCTTCAGCAGCTGTCAGCCATGCATGTAGTTGTTTTCTGTTGCCTTCAAAGTGTGGCAGAGATTTTATGGGGTCAGGAATTCTGAAGAAATCCTCTACCCTTTGGGTTGGAACTTGCGCCGCTTGTTGTTCCACTTGGTGTGGTGGTTGTCTTAGCGCTTGCATCGCTGCTTCTTGATTTTCTTGTCTTTGACTTAAATTAGCGATGTTGTCATTTATAAGACGTAGTTGTTCCATCATTTCGGTCAAAGCTTGATCCATCTTTTTAGGTTCAGAAATGGATAAATCAGAAATGTGGGGAATAAGATCGCTTTTTAAAGGGATATGAGATAGTTCGCCGGAATCCGAATCAAAACTATCTTCAGTTTCTGAAGTTTCAACAGTCTTGAATGCAATATTCAGCTGTTTTCGTGCTTGTTTAAGTGCCTTGTTGCTGGCGAACTTCGGCATTTAATTAAATCAAACGCTCAGCTGTCCTCGGCTATCACAGCTGCTAACGTAGCTTATGCTTGTGAAACCTGATGCGCACTTGCTTGCTTTGATATTATTATGTAAGAGGACAACGACTGACTGGAGTGCGTTGTTCTCGAGGAGTGCAAAGAATATTACTGCTTTTTCTTGCCCGTTTGACTAGCTTTCTAAAGCATGCAATCAAATGATCGGTCTATCTTGTAGTGCCGAATCAAAAGTTTCTATGCGAACCGTTCAGTCTATCTAGTAGTGCTGAATTGGTTTTATTTTGAATCGATCGGTCTATCTAGTAGTGCCGAATAGATTCTAAGTAAATGTTTATCACTTTTCACACTTTGTAAAAAAGATAAAAATTACTTACGTGTGTCCTAGGTTCAGTTAAAGATGATGACGTTGTGCCGGGGGGTCCTCAAATCAAACAACGGATAAAATCCTTCAGCTGCCGATGCGTATGCGGGAACCACTTTAGTAGAGTTTTTCTTGTTACACTACTTTTCCACTGTTCTTAAACACAAGTCTTTTGCTTTTAACTTCACCGAACTGCTACAGCGCCAATAATGAGAATCACTCTCAGTGATTCATAAAAAAAAACATTTATTTTCCAAATCCTTACACTAATTCACTACTAATTAAACCTCAACTTAACTGTTTCACTTCTGGATACTAAAAGAGAGGTCGATCGACTGTTCGATCGGGCTATTTGTAATCTAAATCTGCTGACGGGACGTTCCGCTGGGCTCTCTGGTGGAGTTGGACTTTAGCTCGAGTGGCGTGGTATGATATCTCCTGATCTGTTGGTTTCGCTGGTGGCGTTGGACTTTGCTCGGGTGGCGTGGTTCTATATCCGCTGATCTGTTGGTTCTGCGGGTGGTGTCTGTCCTAGTCTGTCATGTAATTATATGTTGGAATGTTCAAATTCATAAAAACTTACTTGAGTTCAGAACTTAAGATAAAAAGTAGTAACCGTAGCCTCTTGGGCTGTGCAAAACTACGATAACTTTCAAACATATTCAATGAATATTCTGAAACGTTCACAGACACCAAAGGATAATTTTGTTAGTTTTAGGTCAATCAAAACATTAAGTCTACAGTTGTAACTGTAGCTCTATGAGCTATGAAAACTTAAATCAGTTTGTTTGAAATGAAAATTCCAAAAATATCTCCAATATCTCATGGTAATCCATGGCATTCATTGAATATATTCTTATAAATCATAACATTTCAAGCGGATGAAGCTACTGCTACAACTAAAGATCTTAAGTTCTGAGCCCCAGTACAGTTCGGATGACGTAGCACATCTAAAAAAAATCCTTCCTTAACCATTTCTATATTATTGGGCATCATTGCATCAATGGATTCATTGGAAAACATTGCATTATAAAATCTTAATGGCTCAAATTTAGTTGCTTAGTCCCATGTCATTCCAAACATCCAAATGGGGCTGTACCTTGTATTTTTTTTCAATAATCAGGTGATTAGCTGAGTCTTCTTTTAAATATTGGACAAACAACCAAGGAAAATTTTGCCCAAATATCAACAAAACAGTAATTTAAAATCCGCGTTTTTTTTCCAAATGTCCGTACAGTTCCAGTGATATGTTTAAACGCGTATGAGAATTGATGTTTAAAAACCATCACAATGTTGATTCCGACGGCAGCATCAAAAAGCTTATGATTAAGAACAGACAACCAATAACGAAATAAGCGTTTTGGAACGTAGGGCTAGACTTAAAAATGACTCTTAAGATGCGTCCCTCTCACCAAGCCATAAGCGATTTTGGAATCGTTTGATCGACTGTTGGCAGGCAATCCCTCCTACTCCACCGGCGCTGATGGTAGGGATGAGGAATTTCTGACTAGAGGTCACAGACGATCGATGGTACGTTCTACGCGAAACCACCAAATAACCCCTTTTAGCTTTTACACACAAATTGAAAGGTTATGTCCGGATGTTCAGTGCCTGCGCATCGATCTAGGACAAATCGTCAGGTCCACCGAATTGTGCGGAGGTGAGCTACGACCCCGGTACCCGCTGATAGCACGATTGTCGGTGAGGGGGCACAAAACTTCTTCGGCGAGCGCATTTAAATTACGTTCGAAAGGAAACCTGTGCACGACCTGCGTGCCGTCGATGATCGAATGTAATGGTCCGTCTGGTTTGCGGTCGGCCTTCAAGAATATCTAACCACACTTTACAGAGCCATTCTCCCATTAGAAAAGAAGATTTGAACGCATTTTCTCGTTCGTTACGCTCAAATCCCTCTCCGATCCTCACTGGCTGCACTGCTGGTGAATGTGACCTTCGGCCTGCCAGTAAGGAGCCACCACATTGCTCATCTTCCAGTACGTGCAGGTCTATGGGCGACCGATTTGTATCTCATATTTGAACTGTGTTCAGTGGCGTAAGTCATCTCAGCAGCCACAGCAATCTTCTAGGAAACCACAGCCTAAGAACGCCATTGCCCAAGCTTCAAACACTGTTTGCCTCCACCAACATTGGGAAAATAGCGCGAGATTCTGCCCCGCACCCAGAACCCGTTGCAGCATCATTGCGATTCCATCATCATTCCTCTCGGCACTCGGAGGGTACTCGGCATTAGTAAGTACTCTTCGTTCCGATGCGCTGCTGGCTGGCTGGTTGCCTGTCTGGCTGCACCCTAATCCTAATTTCAGTCTCTTGATCATTTCTGGTTAAGTTTCAACATTCATCGCGGTAATTTCGCGCAGAGCATCAACATCGGATGCCACCGTCCGTGAAGTGAAGATACAGTTTCGAAACAGTTCTACGGTGGTCCTTTCCGCAAAAAGGAAGAACGATTGTCATTCGGAGCATTTCACCCCCGGCTGGGTCCGACAAACGATAAATCACGCTCATTATTGGCCACTGCAAAATTGCCTCGCCATCAGGGCTGTCGTCGCGATTTCGAAAAAGTGCTTTGTTACCAGAAGTGCAGCGATTTTGCCATCTTGTGCACAGTGAATTGTATTTGTAGTGTCAACACGGATAGCTCCTCCCTGCCTTTGGCATAAAGTATCGTTCAGATTAAACAAACTGTTGGAGGCAGTAGGACACGAAGTCGACCTCTGCAGAATTCTGCACCCAGTGCTGTGCCTAGTTTGAAGCGATCCAGAGTACTCAGTTTTAATCTCCCACAGTTGAGCTGCATTCAAGGTAAGTTCTGTTGGGCCACTTCGAAAGAAAGGTCTGCCGCGCGCGCGCTCTTGGGTGTAGTCGACGATTTATCACTCTATTTGTGTTCGCTACCAGGCGGTAAATTTGTAAACATCAACCACTGCTCCCTCCGTTGGCCATGGATTCAAAACCACCACATGATTTACGAGCTGTTACAAGAGCACTAATTTAATGCGATGATCGATCAACTTTTTGTGCACTGGCGGCTAAACTTCAACGGCCGTAAAATGAAAAAGCGCAACCGAGAGGAAAATCTAAATTACAGCGATTATGGCCGAAATCTTCTAGCCGTTCTCGATTAAAGAGGTGCAGCTTTAGTTGGAACCTATGAAGTGTGAACAATTATTCGATCATCCTAACTATGCACCGGCGATCGATTGAAACTAATGGAAATGGTGTACGTCTGAAGCGAGGATCAATTTACAAAAATAGCAGGAAATTAGTTTACTCTTCAAGTTTTCCACTCGAACTGTATTGTGTTTAAATCGCGAAAAGGTAAACGATGAACTTGGGCTTTGGTAGTGAAATTGTATCTAATGTATATCTGTAATGCACTCGATTGACTTTTCGGATATTTTCACCGTGATAATGTGTTTTGACTTTGAAGTATATTAAACCTTTCGTAGGCACATAGATATGACACGTATTTTGGCAATGAGAGAGAATAATGATCTGAATAATCCAATAATCCTGTTTGTTCGAGCACTCTGTACCAACCACCAACCATATGTAACCATGTATAACAAACTTATAATAATTATAGAAAAACTCGGATTAAAACTGAGAGAACAACCTATTTTCTAACAGATCAGTAATATGTGTAATAAAGTCCTTAAGCACTTAAGTCTAATTCGTGAGAAAAATCTCAAACTAAACCTAAATTTAAAACTTCACCTCATACAAAAATAACACATAGTCACGAAATAAGAATAAATAATTCAGCAAAACAATCAAATGAGTGTAAAAGTATAAGCTAGAGAAATTCACCATTTGAGAACGAGTTTTCTTCAACTAATAATTTATTTAAATAATAATTCCCAATTTTACTTCATGGGAAATGTTTAGCTTTTTGTGCAAAATATTTTTTTTTAAATTCATGAAAAATTTTGAGCAATTTAAAATATTTCTATTGCTTTTAACTACATTTTTTTACCTACTGCGTTCTGTAAAATTTTGGCATGGGAATTTTTAAAAAAATCAATGGAAATTCTTGCTTTTTTCTGTAGTGTTTTTTTGTTTTTTGTTTGTGCTTCTTCCATTTTTTTTGTCTGGTGGTTTTTAATTTTTTTATGAACATTTTTGAAAGCATGTATTGCAATTTCAGTTTATATTAGTGCCTGCAAACTATTCAATTATGAAGTATCTCAGTATTGTTATTAGATTTTGAATTATGCTTCACACTTAGATTCTTTATGGAAATTTGTAAAGTTTTACCGAATTCTCAACAGCTGTACGCTCGGCAATTCGATTCAACGGAAATCAGTCAACATTTACAAGTTGGCCATAAACATATTTAGAAAGAAAGCCGAGCAATATGGGTATCAAAATTTATGAAATTTCTCCGGTAGGATAATTCTCAACGTTTTGTGGCTAGCTAATGAATTGTCCTCGGGTCGGTCATTCCAAAACAGGGGTCATTCCCGGGGGGTCTCGAGTGGTCAAAACAATTTCAGTAGAAACCCCTGGCAATATTGCTTTCATAATTCATGAAATTTCTCCAGTAGGATATTTCTCAACGTTTAGTGGCCATCTGATGATTTGTACTTGGACCTGTCAATCCGGAACAGGTTCTTGTGGTGTCAAGTAGTCATGAATATTTTTGAAGAAAATATAGGATGTTTCTCAACGTTTTGTGGCCAGTTTTCTTCATGGCCACTCGAGGCCTCACAGGAACCTTTTTCTAGATGACCGTTCCGAAGACAAATCATCAGATGGCCACACAACGTTGTGAAATAGTTTTCTGGTTAAATTTCAGGAATTTTGAAGCCCATATTGCCAGAGTTTCCATCTAAACATGACCATGGCTAGTTGAGGCCGAACGGAAACCTGTTCCGGAAAAAAAGGTCCGAGGAAAAGTTATCCGATGGCCTCAAAACGTTAAGAAATATCATACTGGCGAAATTTCATGAATTTTGATACCCATATTGCCAGGGTTTCTTTTGAAATATGTTCATGGCCACTCTAGGCCCCACAGGAACCTGTTTCAGAATGGCCGTTGCAGGAACATGTCGGAATGTGACCCACAATGGAATTAAAATAGTCTCAAGGAATTTTACCAAACATTTTGGCTTCCATTCCCGGATATTTAATAGAAGTTTCCAAATAGTGCCTCCGTACCGGACCACAGCCCCGGTAACCCGGATTTACGGGAACCAGATGAATTCAAATGGTCATTGCTGATTGTTTCCTAAAAGTCAATGAGTTTTGAAATCTAACAGTGCCAAAGTAATTAAAATCGGTCAATGATAGCCAGAGTTATAACCATTTGAATTCGGTGGGTACCCGGGTACCCTGTCGATCACTTAAAGGTGTTTTTTTTTGTCGAACACATAAGGGTTAAACAAATCTAAGTGTGTATGGAATGAATAATTTTTTCTGCTTTTCTTCAATTTTTCAGAGAATTAGCTTCCACTTTTTTATTGGATCATTTCCTAATGACCAAATGCCTGCACTTTGCCTTTGACACCACTAGTAAGGTTTTGGGCAATGGTGAGGACGACTTTTTTTGAAACTTTTACCCACAGTTTCTTCAAAGCCAGATTGTTCTCGAAGAATTTAGTTGTATTACGAAGTTTGAACTTATTAGTGAGCATGAGCATGAACATGATTGACCGCCCGAGATTGCTACTCCGTTGTTGCCAGATCAGCTGTTATTACACAGATAACCAACAGATGATGCTTGGAACTAACATGCATCTTCAATGTGTACAAACTGGTGATCCCAAAGCAAGGCAATATCGGCGCCGGCCCCGTCCGAATGCAGGTTAGGTAAGGAAAGGGTAGGAATAATGTTGTTGACGTGATACTCGCTTCATTGGAAGCCGCGGAATCCACTGCACTTCTATGAGAAATCACTGAGATTTTGGATTACAGGATTGGGTAGCAGCTATGGGTTCGTTTAGGTTAACGATAAGCTGTCAAGTGAAATATTAAAAAATTAGTACCGATATCCGATTTGAACCGGTTTAAACCAACAGTAAGGATGATATTGGGGCCACTCAGAAAGTGTGATTGTGTTTTTTTTATTGGGAAAACAAAGTGATTTTTAATAATGCTGAAAAGCCGATTTTGACCGGTTTATACCAACAGTAAGAATGCTATTGGAGCCACTCACAAAGTGTGATTGTGGTTTTTAATTGGGAAACTAGAAGATGTTCAACAATGCTGGGAAGCCGTTTTGAACCGATTTAAACCAACAGTAAGAATGCTATTGGAACCACTCACAGAGTGTGATAGTGGAATTTAATAAGGAAAACAACTTCTCATGCTCACTTGCTCACTCGCGCAACGAACAATAGGCAACCGAAACAATAAACAAAACACTACGCCCGATAACAAAATATTGCGGAACGAAGTATCGACACAACCGATTCACTAGAACTAGCTAAACTGATGGTCGACGCAAACCTATTAAAAATAAATTTTATTAATATAGATACAATGGGTAACAATTACCTGTCTTGCTCCACTTACTACCTCACGAGTCGCCTGTACCCAACTCCAAAGACGTCCGTCCAGTTTCTCACTGGAACCGTTCCATATAATGACATCAAAACTTTTCCATAGACAACAGAACGAACACTTTTGTTGTACCAAGCCGCTTGTTCAGATCGAGAGCGCATACAACTTCTTCGGAAAAAATAGACACCGAGCTATGCCCGATAGTGAAGGTAGTTCGCAACAGAGCATCGGACATGCACTCACGCCACCAAACAATAAATGACCGAAACAATAGATAACGCGCTATGCACGATAACAAAACTTACATCAAGGTGATACTAATACTAATAATACATCGTAAATATGTAGCTAATTAATAATGACCCAAACCACTCGATCACAGTACAATCACAATCATATTTCACTGTTTTAATTGGGAAAACAAGCAAGTCCTTAATATGGCGATTCTGTGACTATGACCAATAGTAGTAAACTTTATTGTTCTATTTTTTCACTTACTCGAACACTCGCGCCGCTGAACAATGCATTATTATCTATTAGGGAAACGAAACCTATTCTCACCATATTACATATATCCATCACATTCTGCAGCCATCCAACTTCAAACGTAAAAAGATGTCCAATAAATGGATGCAGTAACCAAGAATATATAATCCTGGCAAATGAAATTAGGTGTTGAATATAATTACAAGCTACCAAAACGTTTCGGAGACTTAAATTTCGTAAAAATAATGAGCAATCAGATTTTCAGCACAATTGCTCACCTTTCACTTCAAATTTGTAGTATTGATCTAACCGTACTAGGGAATATACTCGAGCCAGACTCCAAGTTTTCTCTTTAGTTGCACTATATCCTCACACATTTTCGTTGCATAATTGCACAAACCATAATAATCACACTTCACTTATTACACTAGCCACACTAGAATTTACGAATATGTGATAAAATACTTGAAAACTATGGGATTAATTTTCACAATAATATAAATACGCTTGCACCTATTCTGAACCGTGTTAACAATCGACGTAATCGCTTGATGTTGCACTGCTCACATACTGTATAGCATACACATCAACGCTAGTGTGCGTGTTCAATCATTCTCAGAGCATTCTATGTCCAACGTTATGGTGAGTCTTGTTGTCAATATTCTCATGGAAGAATAACAAACAAACCCATTCAATTTGTCTTGGTTATATGCATGCTACTCAACACACGTGAAGTGCTGTCAAATGATCTACTTTAGTTTTAGGTGCACTAGCGAAGAGCTTTAGCTTGTTTTTATTTTTTCTTGATTAAAATCAGTACGATTAACATATGTAAACAGATGGAATTAATATTTTTCGTGATATTATCAATATAGGTACATAGCAGTGGCAACTTTTCCGTATTAAATTGGATAAAAATTATCAGAATCGAATGTTTTGTGTGTTGCTAAACGATTAACGGTAAGCAGAGATGGCATTGCGCATTAATGTTACGCCGGTGCGCGAGATATGTACCTTCACAGAGGATACAACCATAACTCACTTCAGATAAAGCAAAGTGCTCTTTTATTCGGTGAAAAATAGACAGAGTGGAAATGTGCGCCGGTGATGGGATTGCTTGGAGTGAGTGAACCGCACTCTCTTTCAAACGATCGCGCTCAAGTGCTCTCATCCGTCGTCGCCCACATGCTCTCGCCTGCGATCACTGCCGCGTACACTGGGGCGAGGACGCACTAGTGCTCTCTCTGTGATTCGCTGGTGCGAGTGAAAGTTAAAACATCGTCGGAGTTGCAGAAAATGTCCGAAAAAAGGAAGCGGGAAGAAACATTATTCTTTCTTCCTTAGTTATGTAGCGTCAAAACGAATTTGCAATCACTGCTGTATATTAGCAGAAGAGCCCACGCCAGTGAGCTCACTGGGGCGCACGCGTCAGGGAATTTATCTGCATTTGCTTGTGTGAATTTGAGAGCTCTTCTTCTCACTCTAGAGCGATCGAATGTAGTGTGAATAAAAACCATTTTTCTCCACTCACATGCGCTACCCGCATGCAAACACTGGGGTGAATATAAACAAGAGAGAAGAGCTCTCGGTGGGGTAAGAAGAGTGTGTGGAAAATTTTCAATCTCTCTCTCCCACACTGAGGATATGGACATCACTGACGGTAAGTGGACCAATAAATTGTGAATTACTTGTGTACTCAGTGCTCGGTATTCAGTGTATATTCACCGATTTCCACTGGAGGTCTGCTTATTGAGCTCAAGATAGGTTCCGTTTCCCTACCTGATAATAGAATAGTGCGCAACATAAGATCGACACAATCGTTCACAGCCGATGTGCGAAGTTGACTCTATTACGAAGTTTGACCTTATTAATGGCCAAAAACTTCGATGGAGACAAGTTCCGATGAGTTCGGAGGATGAAAAGGTTTTTTAAATTTTCTATTTTCTTTTTATTGCCGTCTGAGGGAGCATGGCGCCAAGTCACCAGTCTGAATTCAAGAGCTGAAACCAGGGGATTCTTGAATACACTTCGCAACATTTCTACGTGGGGGGATTCAAATTTTACGGAAATCACTGTAGCAGTGTACAACAATATTGCATCACTGCCCACACAATTGGGGTAGGGTAGGTTGCTGGCAGTGGGGAATGGCTGTAGGAAGAATGGGTTATATACTATGTTAAATCGACTAACTTTGGATAAATTGGGAATAGCGTCTACCAAAATACCTACAAAGCTTTAAATTACTTCAATTTAGAACTTTTTCTATCGTTTCCTGACTTAGATCGATCATTTAATACATGAAAAGCTTATTTTTTAACTTGCGCCTGTTTCTACTATTCTTCCCGTTCCATGTATTGTTGCGTTATAATTCGGCAAGAATTCCGAAAATCAAAAAAACAGACCAGCTTTGAGACCAAGTAGGATACGGGACGACTTTTAGGCAGTATATTCAGCTCCTGGGACATTTGATGAGGTTGTCTGTAATCCATAATTAGAACTGCTAATATTTAGACGTCAACCCCTGTGCTTACTTACAACTCCAAGGTTGTTCTGGAGAAGTATGCTACCAACAATATCGATTAATTTATGAATCCTCCGAATTGCCCGAAATTAAGACCAATCGCAAAATATTGGGCAATTTAAAGGCAGTCACTTCGACGAAGCGGCGGGACAGTCAAAGACATTCATCAAATGAGAGAGATTTCGTTCAAACTGGAGAAACGTAGCCATTCCATGTGATGCTGTAACTTTAAAGTATTTGTTTGTAGATTTTTTTGTTTTGTTTTTTTAACGGGATGGAAAATCTGCATCCAGACTCCTGATGAACTCCGGGTGTGGGGATAGGGTGTTCACTCTTCGACCCACTAAAAAACCACACGTGCCGCTAGCCTTGGTCCCTCTCCGAAACCACATTTCGGTATTACTTCGGGGAAGGGGCTATTGTGCGCTTAGCACCCGCTTATGTTTAACTTCATAGGTCGTTAGTAGTTAGTTGATTCCTCTAGCCTGTCGCTGGTTCCTTCGCCATTTATCCTGGAGCTCTAAGACAATCTAAGAGGCTGTCGTGTTTCCGGTTTACCAGGTGTTATGTTCTTGACACATTCTCTGGGCAACTGGCCGTGTTTCCCGCCTACCAGGTATCCTGTTCTTGACACATTCTCTGGGAAAGATTATCCAGGGTCGTGTCTCGACTGCTCACTGCCATTATGCCGTTCCTTGCGTCATTGAAGCGGGGCACACGAAGAACTCATGTTCCGCAGTTTCATCTGCTTCAGCGCATTCTGGACATGCGGAGGACTTGGCGTGCCCCTACTTTTGCAGATTCTGTCTGAAGCTGCCGTGGCCTGACAATACCTGTGTCAAGTGGAAGTGGAATCCAAATATTTCTGGAATCAGTCGGTGAGTCCAACAACCTTTGGTGGAATTATTCCACTCCCTCTGCCACCTGACCATTGATGTGACTCTGGATGTCTTGCGGATACCCATCGTGCCCCTTTGCTCGAAGCACTCTGTATCTTCTTTTATAATGATGCCGATGGGCATCATCTCCTTTAAAACGCAAAACCAAGTCGCGAAGAACAGTGCGATATGCGCTGACCACTCTCAGGGGTACTTTCGAGCTTGCCGAGGTAGCTCTTAGTACTCAAGGTGGTGGCCCAATGACCACCAAAATACCTCAAAGACTTCCTTGACTCGATTGTGCAGCTACCATCGCGTGTTGGTCTGATTTTCGGTTGTTAACAACCGTGACCTCAGTCTTATGGTGGGCTAGCTCCAGTTTTCTGGACCTATCCATCTCTCCACAATGCCAATGGAGTAAGAGGCCGTTATCCCCACCTCTTCAATGATTTCGCCACATACCTCTAGGGTGATGTCGTCCGTAAACCCGAACATCTTCACCCCGTTCGAGAACTCAAGCCGTAGCTCCTCATCGTACACCATTTTCCATAGCACCGGACCCTCGTGGGACTCCTGGGGTGATCTGAACAAGTTTCTGGCCTACCTATGTATTGTACACTAGCACGCAAATCTGGAAATAACTTCCCAGAATCTTGTACCGATACCCCGGAATACGAAGGCGTTGGAGTGAGTTGGCTGTGGCCACTCATCTGGAGCTATTCAATTCATTTCTCATGTCAAGGGTAACCGCTGTACTGTAGAGGACCCATCGTCTCTTTGCTGGATTGACACTTCGGTCGTCTTGGTGACGGAAAAAAATGGCATCCACCGTCGACTTTCCTTTACGGAAACTAAACTGATTTTAAGACAGATCACCTTTACTCTCCGTGTATATTGTCAGTCTGTTGAGGATCACCCTCTTGAGCACCTTACCTGCTGTATCAGAAAGACATATACAGGGTGGGGCAGAAAATAATGCAAAAATTTGTTCTATTTCTTGCAAATCCCATTTCCACCTAATTCAAGCAATATTATCAACATTTTCGAGTGCATTTATCTTTAATAAAGTCCTTTTTACACATTTATTCAATGTGTCCTCCATTTTTATTGATATCATCCTCGAGCCGACGCCGGCAGCCAGAGAATGCCTTTCGGACGTAGTCCTCCGACATTGACTGCCATATGCGTGTTATGGTTCACTTCAGAATTTTCACACTAGGGTGTGATGTTTTGCAGGCTCGTGCTTCAATATGTGCCCAAATTGAATAATCCAACGGATTAATATCTGGACTGCTGGGGGGCCACAAATCCTTCGGCCAAAACTTCATGTAATCGTTCAACCATTGTTGGGTTCGATTGGACGTGTGACATGGCGCTCCATCCTGCTGTAGGACAACGTTCTGGTCCTCGGAGAAGCTGGTGTGATTGATTTTAACTCCAGCATCAATAAAAATAGGCGGCATTTTCAAACCGTTGGACGCCTCCAAGCCAAACATCATGACACCAGCCGGATGTTTGGTTTGAAACTTGAATTTCCCTTTTTCCAGAACGTTCTCCATTTTCTGCGGTGAAATGAGCCGGTCCGTGCGGCTGTTGGCCACAGCAGCGATACTGAAAAGCTTTTCGTCGGAGAACAGGATTATTATTTTTTAATTCTTCAACAAGGCAAGCAATTTCTTGGAATGAGTCACTCGTAGTTGCTTGACCCGGTCCGTAATCAAGTGTCGTTTCACTTTGGCTCTGGGATTCTCCGCATGGATTTCTCCGAAATATTGGCTACCTTTGCAAGTTTTCTTATGTGACGCACCAGGTTGCGAGAAATTTTTGCACGGACCGATTTGATCACGTTTGGCGTGCAAAGCGTCCCGGCTTTCGCTGCTTAGGACCGTCCTGCAGGGACTTTTTTATGCGGTAAACTGTTGCCAAATGGTACCCTACCATCTTTGCTATCTCTTTCGGCTTCTTCTGGGCGAGCAACAAACTGGTGATCACATATTTTCGCGAACATTTTAACGAATTTGCAATAAAATAAATAGAATGTATGGATGCAGTACTTGAAAGTAAACATAAACAAATACACTTTCGACAGAAATTAGTCACTAGCTACACGAATTAACCCAATACTCAAGTTTGAACATTTTCACATTATTTTCTGCCGCACCCTGTAGGTCTATATGCCGATGGATCCCCTGGTGGCTTCCTTGTCATCGGTAGCATACTAGAGTCTGGATGTTTTAGATGTCCGAGAAGACGCCCTCGTCCAAACATCTTTGCATCCGTTAGGTTCGATAAACCGTCAGGTTATGGAACTTTGTTTACCTTCAGCGACTTGCCTATGACAATGATTTCCTAGTTTGTAACAATCGCCTCATCCCCTTCATCCACGGTGCCATTGTCGTGGGAAAATTCTGCAGTTGTAGGAGACCAAAGTCTCTGGTCGTGGCTCGGAAAGAGTTTCCTCTTACAATCTGGAGATGAAAGAGTCAAACCTCTGGATTTTGCTCGGTTTGAGCTGTCATGTCCTTGGTTTTAGCCATGACCCCCTATAGGCGTCACCCCATGTGTAGTGTAGCCATCCTCCACTCTCCAGTTGCTCAGCAGCCCTGGGCTGCCGAACGTCACGTCGATAATCGACTCCGCTCAGTTTCTATGGTAGGTACTATTTGTATCTACATTGGCCAGGTCTACGTTGAGCCTGGCCAAGGCCTCATGCAGAATCTAATAGTTAGTTAGGCCAGTTAGCTCCATTGTCATCCGATCGAAAATATGAAAGGTGTAAAAAGATGAGCTAGCTTCGTTTGCTAGAACAGTCGAGGTTCTTCTTATTTGTAGTCGGCGTTCGATATAATTCCAGTTCACATTATTTTTAGATCCCTGTCCAGATTTTCTAAAACGAAAGTAAGAATTTACTTGTGTTTCAGTTGAGAATCGTTTGCTTCTTGGTCGAGATTAACTGGTAGCTCAGTCAGTATTTGCTGGATCACTTGCAACCCACTTATAATTCTCGTAATCCAACTGGTTTGCGGGAAGGAAGTCAATATTCATTGCAATAGTTGGAAATCGTTGGAATTCTAGTGCTGGATTCACAGTTGCTATTCGTTGTTAGCACAGCCAACATGCGCAGGAAACCCTTGAAATGAATCAAAGTCTAGTCGGTAGTTTTATAAATCTTACAAGTATGTACAAGAGTTTCGTTTGAAACTCGCTTGCACATCTGTCGAAACTATGGACTCCTAGTCTCTAGAATCTCAGTCGATATTTGCTGGTAACCTAGTCGGGATTCACCGAAATCCAGTAAAGGCTCACTGTTTTTTTAAACTCCAGTCGGAATTCTCATCCCAAGTAATATTACCAATCCCTTACAGCTTTTTTTAGAATTATTAAAGTTTTATGAAAGCCACTAGAAATCAATTTGGTTTTATTATGGCACCAAAAGTTGTCAATAGGTTTCAAATATTTATCAGGTTAATGAGAACCTACACAGCTTCTTTGCAACGATCTTAAGACCTTGTTCTCTAAAATTCCTTTTACTTCTATCAAAGGTTTTATTTTGGCTTTATGAACTAGTAAAATGCTGTTTTGAAATGTCGATTTAGGACTCATTAAAAAATTTTAAAACCGTTTTGCCTCCAGTAAATGCATTTAACGGCAAATTGGAATTGAGAAAAGGCACTAAATGACAGAATAGTTTTATAGTAGCTATTGCGAAGATAAATTAGCTTTTTGTCAAAACTGTGATTTCTTCCAATCGCCATATTGAAATATAAGAAATCATTGGAATGTGAAAATACACCAAATTTTGAATGTAATGCAAATGAGCTGAAGATCAGAGACCAATTTTGGCATCCTTATTGAATTCCATAAATTTTCAGAAAATGCATGATTAATTTATCGAATATCAATTTTGTTTTTGTTGATGTAAACTCGTATAATCTCCGAGGTGCATTTATTTTCGTCTCTTATCGTGCCAATATTCACCATAAAATTAAACGCGCGTAGGATTTGAAGCATAATACGCTATAAAAAGCTCAATTTGTTTTGAATATTATGCTATCAATCAAAGTTTCCCGCAACACTAGAACTTTTTTCTTAGATATTATTAACTGTTCAATGAATCAGAAGAGCAGAGAATCGAACAAAGCAGACCAATAAAAATCAACCACGATATCACCGTGAAGTTTGACAGCTGTGGCCATTTGGCTCTATGCTGGTTTTGATGGCAGCCAATGGGTTTTGGGAAGGTTTTCAGGTGGTCATAACATCTTCCACTAGAAAATTTTCAAAATCTTTATGGTTTTATGTAGGTTTTATTAAAATGTTTTCACAACCGTCTATAGAGCAAGTCACTTTGTACACATTTCGGCTTAAAAAATGTATAGTTAAAACAGTTTTGAATGTAGTTTTATCAACAAAACCGGGAGAAGTGATATACGACTGGAATAAAACTTAAATTGCTATTTTGGATAATTTCTCATCTCAAGCTTCAATTTCCATGTATGTGTAAGAATGAAATCCGTCTTCAGGAAGAGTTCCATCGATTCCAAAGAGTTCTTTCCAAAATCACATTCTATTTGCAGTTCTGATATATCTATCGCAATCGTTTTGAGATTTTTTTGGAGATCCTCAGAGCTTTCCTTGCGTTAGCAGTTTTCGTGAAATATGGATAAAAAAGTGTTCCCTGAAATATGGAGGATAAAAGGTAATTAGACCAAATGGTCATTTGATCAGAAGGGTCACAAGTCCATATGAGTGTGCAATAAGGCCTTTATTTTCTTGTTGTTGGTTAGGCTCTCACTTTGGACATAATCAAAAGGTGCAAAAATCTGCGATGAAAAAAAGCTCAACAAGAATTGATAGCAGATTTTATAAAACGAAAGTTTATTGGTTTCAAGTTTCATTGGTTTTAAGTCCCAATAAGTAAAGCATTAGCTGCTACCTTTTCTGCAAGTTGTTTGGCTTAATGTCTTTTTGCATAAGATGTTGGATAATCATTGGTCATTTGGCATAAAGGCTGTTTGGCATAATGAGTATTTGGCTTTATGCAAAGAAAAAATTAAACATATTACAGTAATTTGGCATAAATATTGGGAAATGACAGCTGCATCAGGTTTAGTGGGCATAATCATAACATGGCATAACTAAGAAATTCAAAATTCAATTGGTATAAAGGTCTTTTGACATTGGCACCGAACAGATTGAGAAAACGTATTTGGATCAAGGGTAAGCCACTTGGATGTCTTACACACTAGACGATTATTTTTGACAAATGCGGCACTTCGATCTTCAATCCATACCACATGTATGGCACTCCGAGGAACACATTTTACAGTTGAGCTTATAGGAATAAGAAAGTTGCAATATTCATTGCCTGGTTGCCAGGCTCAGGAGAAAATAACAATTTGAACTGTCGACACATTGGCACGATCAGCACATTACGAGAACTCCCAGAACATTGCAGCACTTATAGAGACACTAAAAAAATAGCGCAGGAGAAAAATGTGCCGAACGATCCACCCCTTGATATGGATTGAAAATTTGTAAAATAACGTTGCATCATAAAAACTTGTCAAAATGGCAGAAAATAAGATCGATTTCTAAGCAGCTAACCAATTTCATTTGGCATTTTAGCTTTGGCCCAAAAATTTAAATTTTAGAGAAAAATTAATTATTTAGTATTGTAATTATACGTTGATTGTAAAATAACTTAAAAGCATTTTAGTGGACGGCCAAATTAATTTAGAAGGTATCAATAGAGGTTATAATTCTTCCCATATCAGCCTATTTGTGATAATTACATTTCACTAAGTTCGAATGAATTATGCGAAACATAACTAAGCAATACAAAATTTTAGTTAATCCAAAAATTCACTGTTCAACATAAGAGAAGAAGAAAAAATTGATTTTCAAATTTTAATTTTAACCCTAAAACCTATGACTGCCATATTGTGAAGAACAGCTCATTTAAAAAAAAGGGAATACTACAATGGGTAAAAACCTGCCAATGAAATTATGCCACTTGTATTCTATATTATTTCAAGAATGTTATACCAAATGGGAATTCTGCCAAACGGCATTATGACAAATGACCACTTAGTTCAAGTTATTGTTATGCCAAATGACTTTATGCTAAACGAATTTATGCCGAACGACCTTATGCCATATTGACTTCCCCCATTATTAAGAACAATTCAATTTATTTCAAGCAAAACATTTAAAAACTCTTTATTATTTAAAAAGAGTCTGTTTGGCTATCTGAGCTCACATGGTACATGGTTCAACTTTTTGCTATATATTACAATCCACACCTCCTATTCAACAAAGCTCCCTCAAGGTCACAGCCTTTTCCAACACATCATTTTTCATTACAACACCTTTCATCAGCTGCATTAAACTGGCTGCTCCCTTTAGCAAACAACCTTACACACTTATAATGGCTAATAGAGCACCACATAAACGCCCTATCGATGCTCCAAATCTCGTCCTCGTAAAGTAGCTTCAAAAACTTCATAAATAACAATTTACCACCTCTGTATCCAGTGAACGATAAACGTCGGAACCGCACGATCGCGATGTTGGAAAATTGTGTCAAACTACGTTCTCCCGCGTAGTCGTCGTCATCGTCATCGCTATCTCGAAGCGTAAATCTGCAAACTGCGTATGCTTGCTTCGTTGATGGAGGAACAACAATCTTTCCATCAAGCAGCTGCTGCACCTTAACCGCTCTACCGGAGATCCACAAATCAAACCTTTGCTCCACTGCCAACATAGGTAATTCCCCCAAACAAAATACGGTTAGACGCCATCCCGCACCATCGTATGCAGATTGCACCCAAGTGAATGTGGTAGCACGTGTTGCTGATTGAATCTTGTGGATGGAACTACATGTGAGCTTGGATGTGGTTCTGAAGAACCAATTTGTGGTGTCGATGATCGCACTCTTGGCTGGCTGATTTGTAGCAGATGATCGGAAAATCAAGTGCATTCGGCAGCAGCAGCAGCAGCAGCAGCAGCGGCAAACGGTTCTGATCGTATCATAAACCATTTTTAATTGGATGTTAAGATAATTTATGCGTGATTTCGACGTAAATTATGCTGCGATTTTTTAAGGTTAGGAATGGAGGTACGTGTTTACGGTACAGCACAGGCAAGCAGATTATTGGGTGCGATGTTGTTTTCGCTTGACTTTAGGCTGGAAATGGAACTAATCGATATGATGTGCATATATTATGGAGTCGATTTTGTTATATTTCGAAATTAATGGTGTATGAAACATTTCAAAATAAGGTGTATTAATCATGCAGCTAGAGGCAGGGTAGGATCAGACTTTCATATTTGCCAACATTTGCATGAGGCCAACGGTTTTATTCATCAATTCTTTTTTACATTCATTTGCGTCTTAATTATTTGAAGGCAGAACTTATTTGAATGTCGTATGAAGTATTTAAAGGCCGGGGGCGACCCCGGCGTATTGGTTAACATCCATACCTCTCACGCCTAAGTCACGAGTTCAAATCTCACCCCCGGACAAGTTACGAAAATATCCAAAAAGGTATTTGAGTGACTACTACGACGGGAGATGAACCAGCCCAGGGCTGAAAATCTCGATAATCAAGGAACTAAAAAAAAAAATATTTAAAGGCCGTAATCGAAACTACAATGTCTTTACACAGTTCATATCTAAAACACGAATACACGACGTTTTTAAACGGCTAAAGTCACAGTGATTTTCAATTGCATTCATTTAGAGCTTTAATACATTCTGTTCGTTATAATTTGTTATGAATCATAGATAGAGATTTGAGTTGTTTCTCAAAATGTTGCTTAAAGCATTTTTCCAAAAAAAATGGTATTATCTCGGACGATGTGATAATCATATTTTCCTTAAATCATACGTTTACTTAGCCTTCTAAAAACGATTCGATGCCTTGCCGGTTGGCCTGATCAGGATATTAGCCATGGCCAAGGAAAAAAAAAGGACGTGGGTATGCTCTTCAGTTGGATGATGACTTAAAAATTCTCAATGTATAGTGTGTAGGTTCTTGGAGGTTATTCCGAGAGTTGAAGTGATTTTGTCACTTGGTGAAGGGAGCAAAGTCACTAACAGTGACGTAGGTCTCTATTTCATTTACTCAATCGAGTTCCGTCGCTGCAAATGACTAACAGAAAGGGACAAAAATCACTTTGACTCGCGGAATAACCCTACCTGAGCTAATTTCAAAAACTATCAATGATTGCTCGATGTTGCGATAGTGAAAATTCTACAATAACAAGATTGGTTTAATTCTTTAAATGGTATTTTGTTTTCAACGATTTCTTAGAACTATTGTAAAATACTCCCTTTGATATTGTTATATCAGTATGCCGTCTCACTATTATGCAAAGCGACTGACATGGACTGACTCAAAGCATTTTTGCAGCCAGGTATTACATTTCGAATAAAATGCACTACTTGTCTGGGCTTTGCATTCCAAACATCAAAGGGTTCTGCAAGCCCCATAAAGAAATGTAAGCCTTTTATTAAAGATTGCCGTACAACAACATAGGAGGTGTTGAGAGTCTTCCTTTTCTATGCCACACAATCGAAGCATATCCTATTGAAGTTTTCCTATTAGCGTCTGGTGATATTTGCATGGACCCAATTGTTCAACCAGTGTACATAAGTACTGAGATCATTCTTTGGTAATTCAAGAATTTGGCGAGTCATTGAAATGTTCGGCTTTATCAACCGTTTCGCTTGCCTAGTAAGGAAAGTGTTGTTTCAGTTGATCTCCACTTTTATTCTTTACCATTTTTTGATCGCCATTCTAAAGGAAACAAGCAGACACTCCACAGAATGGTGCTCGTCCTATGAATTGTTGAGATGATCCGAGTCTTGCTAACATGTCGGCTTTTTCATTCCCTGGAATTCCGCAGTGGCCGGGAACCCAATACACTGAAGTTTTTTTTACGCGGTTTTTTTACGCGGTTTTTTTACGCGGTCCGCGTAAAAAAAACCGCGTTATTTCAAAAAACGACGTAAAAGAAGTCAAGGAAATAAAAATTATATTTCATATTCATATTGAAAGGATATGGTCATAAAAATGTATTGGTGGTGGAAAAACATGGTTCCAGTAACATTGGCCACCGGGACTCTGCTACAAATGGATAGAGGTTGTTAATTCAATGTGTGAGTAGAGCAGTCCAGAGTAGTTATAGAGAGTTTTCGTTTTCGGCTAAATTTCTCAGTGTGTCATTCGTCGTCTTTTGACATAATCATATTAGTTCCAAATCATGCCGCAGAGATGGCGCTGCAGTCAATCTTTTCTAAATTAGGCGCTAGAGATTTGCCGTTTGGGGCAAAGTTTCTCAGTATGTCATTCGTCGTCTTTTGACATAATCATATTAGTTCCAAATCATGCCGCAGAGATGGCGCTGCAGTCAATCTTTTCTAAATTAGGCGCTAGAGATTTGCCGTCTCCGGCAAAGTTTCTCAGTATGTCATTCGTCGTCTTTTGACATTATCATATTAGTTCCACATTATGCCACAGAGATGGCGCTGCAGTCTATCTTTTCTAAATTAAGCGCTAGAGATTTGCCGTCTTCGGCAAAATTTCTCAGTATGTCATTCGTCGTCTTTTGACATTATCATATTAGTTCCACATCATGCCACAGAGATGGCGCTGCAGTCTATCTTTTCTAAATTAAGCGCTAGAGATGTATGTATGTTGTTTGTCGTCGTTTGACTTTGTTATATTAGTTCCACATTATGTATACTGTAGAGATGGCGATGCAGATTATTTTTTCCAAATGAAGTGCTTAAGAGTTACCGTCCGTGGCAAAATTTCTCAGTATGTCATTCGTCGTCTTTTGACACTGTCATATTAGTTCTTATTTATGCCGCAAATATGGCAGCGCCATCTCTAAGGTACGATCTGGATCTAACGTGATTATATTGAATGCCTTTATTATATACAATTAACATCTTTGCTAAAGACAGCACCTTCCTAGAGCTCGATTTGGCAATTTAGATGGCGGCGCAATTTGGAACTAATCTGATAATGCCAAGTGACTATATTTTACATTCTCAACAACTTTACTGAGAACGGCAACTCTCTAAAGCTTCATTTGGAAAAGATATTTTACTACGCGGTCCGTTATTTGAAAAAACGACGTAAGAAAACCGCGTTATTTAAAAAAACACAACGTAAAAATAGTCAAGTCACAATATACGTGAAAAAAAATTAATTGTTGGTGTTGATTGTACATTTCCCAATTAAGCCTCTGAACAATACTTTTTAGAACAAGAAAAAATGTTGTTTAGAGTTTATTATATGTGCTGATGTAATGATACTGATCGTGGATTTTGGTAGAAATCCAGCAATATGGGTCAAACTTCTTAGAATTTCTTCAGCAGATTGATTTTTCTTGTTTTGGGTCCATCGGATGTATGATACTTCAAGTGGCCAGTCCGGAGGAGGTACCCCAAGGGTCCGTGGCTGGTCATAGGCATTTTTCAATGGAACCATAACAATATGTGTATCGAACTGCTTCAAATGTTCTCAAGCGTTTGTTGCTTGTAATCCTAAGTTCACCAGACAAGTAGACCTTAGAGTGACCGTTTGTCCCTGAACCGCTCATTCCGAAACAGGTTCCCGTGAGGCCTGGAGTAGTCAAAAACATTTTCTGAAGTAAACCCTGACGATATGGGTACCAAATTCGTGAAAAGTAGCATGTCAATTTGTCAATTTGTCAATTTTTTGTGATCATTTGATGATTTGTCCCTGAACCAGTAATTCCGGGACAGGTTCTCGTGAGGCCTCGAGTGGCCATAAACATTTTCTGAAGTAAACCCTTGCAATATGGGTATCAAAATTCATGAATTTTCTTCAGTAGGTTATTTGTCAACGTTGCGTGACCATTTGATGATTTGTCCCCGGACTGATTATTCCGGAACAGGTTCCCGTGGGGCTTTGAGTGGTCAGAAAAATTTCAGAAGGAAATTCTGGAAATATAGGTACTAAAATTCATTAAATTTCGTCAGTAGGATATATGTCAACGTTTTAGGGCCATTTGATTATTTGTTCCTGGAATGTTTATTTCGGAACAGGTTCATGTGAGGCCTTGAGTGGCCATAAACATATTCAGAAGGAAGCACTGGCAATATGAGTATCAAAATTCATGACTTTTTTTTCAGTAGGATATTTCTCAACGTTTTGTGAACATCTTATGATTTTTACTTGGAGCGGTCATTCCGGAACAGGTTCCCGTATGGCTTCGATTGGCCATAAACATTTTGAGAAGAAAGGTCTGGCAATATGGGTATCAAAATTTATGAAATGTCTTAAGTAGGATATTCTCAACGTTTTATGGACATCTGACGACTTATCAACGTAACGGTCATCCTAGTACAGTTTCCCGTATGCCAAACATTGCCGAAGTTTCCTTTAAAAATTGTTCATGGCCACTCGAGGCTTCACGGGAATCTGATCCGGAATGGCCGGTCCGAAGACAAATCATCAAATGCCCCCAAAACGTTGAGAAATATCTTACTGACGAAATTTCATGAATTTTGATACCCATACTGCTAGGGTTTCCTTCTAAATTTGTTCATGGCCATTCGAGGCCCCACGAATACCTGTTCCGGAAAACTGGTTTGTGGACAAATATCCTACTGAAGAAATTTCATGAATTTTGATACCCATATTGCCGAGGTTTTATTTTGAAAATGTTTATGGCCACTTGAAGGCCCACCGGAACCTGTTCCGGAATAACCAGTCTGAGAACACGTCATCAAAAGGCCCCAAAATGTTGACAGATATCTTACTGAAGAAATTTCCTGAATGTTGATACCCATTTTGCTGAGGTTTCCTTCTGTATATGTTCGACGCCACTCTAGGCCTTCTGGGAACCTGTTCCGGAATAACCGGTCCGGGGACAAGTTGGCATATTGAGGTATATGGAATAGAAATGTATTTTAAGGAATTATACCAAAGGTTTTAACAGTCTTTTCCAGAAATTTACTTGATATTCTCAAATAGTGTCTCCGTACCGAACCCCGGAAACCCGGATTTACGGGAACCAGATGAATTCAAACGAACGTTGCTGCCAATTTCCATAAAGCAGATGAGTTTCTAAGTCTAACGGTGAAAACAAAACAAAAATCGGCCAATATTTTCCAGAGTGACAACCATTTGAATTTGGTGGGTACCCGTGTACCCTGTCGGCCTGATTTACCGGTGTTGGGCACACAACTACTAGTTGGCGTTTAAATGGCTATACAATCCAAAGCTGGAGAGAAGTGTAGTATTTGAAATTTTGACAACAATTTAATTTAGTATATTGTAGATTGTTTTTTTAACCTTATTTGAAGAAAGACCGAAGACGGCAACTCTCTAGCGTTTAATTTAGAAAAGATAGACTGCAGCGCCATCTCTGCGGCATGATGTGGAACTAATATGATAATGTCAAAAGACGAGGAATGACATACTGAGAAACTTTGCCCGAAACGGCAAATCTCTAGCGCTTAATTTAGAAAAGATAGACTGCAGCGCCATCTCTGCGGCATGATTTGGAACTAATATGATTATGTCAAAAGACGACGAATGACATACTGAGATGTTTTGCCGAAGACAAAAACTCTCTATAACTACTCTGGACTGCTTTGCTCACACATTGAATTAACAACCTCTATCCATTTGTAGCAGATTCCCGGTGGCCAATGTTACTGGAACCATGTTTTTCCACCACCAATACATTTTTATGACCATATCCTTTCAATATGAATATGAAAAATAATTTTTATTTCCTTGACTTTTTTTACGTCGTTTTTGAAATAACGCGGTTTTTTTTACGTCGTTTTTTGAAATAACGCGGTTTTTTTACGCGTTTTTTTTACGCGGTACCATTACCGTCGTAAAAAAAAACTTCAGTGTATATGTTAACTTAGTTTCGACAGGCCAATTTTTGGAGTGATATAGCACATTCCGAAACAAGTTTAGAATTAAATGTTGCTAATTTTAAAGCATTCAGTGCTGCTAGAATATCTGACATAATACAGATATTTGAATGTCTATAATTTCTACGCAAGCATATTACAGAACATTCAAGAATTACTTGAATTTCTGCTTGAAACACGGTTGGCCACTTACCCATAGATATTGAGACATGTACTCCTGGACCAGTCACCCCTGTTCCCACAAGATTGTCCAATCTTGAATCGTCTGTTTAGAAGACGATTGATCCTGGACGAATATTTGGCCCTCCATTTTCCCACAGATCACGACAAGAATGGGAATAAGTGGTAATGTATAGGCAAACGGCTTAAGCGCCATTTTAAGAGCTAATTGCTTCCGCAGGTGCGTTACACACTCCTCAGCGGATGACGACTTCCATGTCCACCGTCCGGCTGTCTGAAGCAATCAACACCTTTCATGGTATCTATGATGCGTCGTTTATTTAGGCGCCGTAACATTACGTTTGATTCATCCCACAGCACCAGTTCTGCTTACCATAACTTAAGGGCGGCCCAGCGTCAACGTTGCAATAACATTTTGCAAGAATGCTATGGCACGTACCCATTTCTAGTTTGAGAATAGGTTAAGATCATTTCGAACCTAAGGCCTCTAATCATTCGCTGTACCAGATAAGAATAGATTTCAAAACGTGCTCCAGCTATCCTGAAGGAAACTTCGGAGGAAACCAGCTACTAAATGGTTCGATTGGTTTTTTGCCCCTATGCCCAATTTCGACAATCGATGTGCACGTCAGAACTGCTTCGGTCCTCCATCATCAATTACTTGTTCCGTTATTTTTAATATAATAGATGATAAACTAATCAGTCTGAAGGATTTTACTGACATATTATCCTTCTTATTAGCCTTTGGAATTAATAAAACCTTAACTTGACAAAAGGTTTTCGGAATATAACTTATTGTTAAACTTGCACTTAACAAGTCGTTGAGAATTGGTGTCAAAGTTCCTTACCTTTCTGAAGTAGTACTGGAAAAATGCCATCTCTACCTGGTGACTTCAAAGGTTCAAAAGAATCTATCGCCCATTCGACTCGTTTTTCTGTAAAAATAGCATGGGTCAGATTTTGCGCATTTGTCCTGGCGCTCTCTAATTCAGCTGATTGATTTGCTGTATTTTGAACTCTCATGTTGGTTTTGCTAGAGTCAGTTTTCGCTGTACGTAGCTCTTGGTCATCATTTATATCGGAAATTGCATATAGAAAGTGTTTTTTCATCATTATTTCTACTGTTTTTTCCACAGAACTAGTAAAAGTGCCGTCCTCCTTCTTAAGAGTTTCTAGGCCATTTCAATGATCTCTTGAAAGGACTTTTTGCAGTCTGGCAACAATTGGAGTATTTTAAATTTTTTCACGAATACATGCCTCCAATTCTTCCTTTTTGATCTACGAATTTCTTTGTTATAAGCAATGAGAGCTTCCCTATATTGATCCCATTTCCCAGTTTTTTTAGCCCGGTTAAATAGCTTCCGGGGTTTCTTCCGAAGTTTTTTTTTAATATTTTATTCCACCAAGGTACATCTCTATTCGAAGATCGTTCTTTTGCAGGACAGCTATCGTAATAAACTTGTTGGATTAGGGTTGAAAGCTGTCGAGAATTTCCCTCAAGTTCTTTACACGTTTTTGAGTATCCCTTCTAATTCGTTAATACCAACGATAAGGTTTGAGTTATGCAACTCCAAGTTGGTTTTCCTGAGATCTCGTATAATTTCAATAAATTGTTGATTAGTTTCATAATCAAAACTTATTTGCTTGTGATCGGACAGAGACTCTTCATCCGAAACGTGCCAGTTTTCGATTTTGTCTGAGATCATACGACTACATTAAGTTAGGTCAAAAACTTCTTGTCTAACTGAATTTACAAAGGTTGGATCGTTTCCTCTATTACATAAATCTACATCATATTTTGAGATAAAATCTAGAAGGCACTCGCCTCTGCTATTGATGTTTGTACTGGATCATAACGTATGCTGAGCATTTGCGTCACATCCAATTAGAAACGCTTTGTTGTGTCTTTTGCAGTACGACACAAAATTTCCAACCTCTGGTGGAGGTACATCTCCCACGTCGCCAGGAAAGTAAGCTGAGGCAACATAAACTTCCGTTTAACCATAGGTAGTTGGTACCTCCATCATAATTGCTACGATGTCTCTTTTGATGAATTCTGTGATCGGAAAGAAATTTGTTTTTTTCGTTTACAAGAATAGCAGCTTCTGGAGCTAGCTGCGCCTCATCATAAATTAACTTACATGATTTTGTAGGAATTCCTAGTATCCTACCTTTGTTGGTCCACTGTTCCTGTATTAGTACTACATCAAGTGTGCTTTCCGTGAATCGTTTGCAAAGTGTAGCTGTTGCACCCTTTGCATGATGTAGATTCACTTGAATGAATTTGATTTTTTGAAGTAGGACTACGTTGGTGTTTTCTATACAGTTAAAAAAAATATCTATTGCGACCGTCACAAAATGTGGTTGGGCCTTGAGCGTTAATATCTCAGTCGTTCTTCCAAACATTTTCTAAATGTTTGCACCAATCGATTGGAAATATTTCTACGCGTCGATTCCAATAATTGATTTTTGACTATATTGATTTTAAACATTAAACTATTTAAAATAACACAACTAAGGATTTTTTTCAGAGTAAATTTACCAAATACACTGTACTTCCTAGCACAGATTTCATATTTAGGTAACGAACGTCTCCTAGGAAGCCACGATGGTTATAAAAGGGCTACATCTCCACATTTGGCTTCAATAACAAACAATCCCACCTAAGTGGTAAACCATTCAAAGGCTAGATAGGCCTAGATAACTTAAAAATTTCTTTTGTATAAATAGCCATAACTAAAGCTGAAAAGCAAAGCTGTATCACTTACAAAATAAACATGTTCCAAACAACAAATGATAAGAAATAAAGAATAATTTATGATGATGATTAGGTATTTGGCTTTAGTATTTCGGCAGTCGTGGAGCTGTGCGCCGTGTGTGTAGAAACGCAGTCGGCGGCAGCAAGCACCTTGGAGGGTGTACCGGCGAGCAGTCGTTGCTCTGAGAAGCGTTGGTGAAGTTTGTTGTTAGAGCCGATGCTCCCGTCAACCTGACCAACAACCTGGCCACCTACAGATGGCCAGCCACAACGACGAGGAGCTGAACGAAAAAAGAAAGCCCAAGTGGAATCGCAAAGTATTTCTCCCCCGTCAACTAAATCCATCCTTTCCAGGACGACAAAATCAGTTTACCAACTAAAGAGTTTGGTTGAATTTTTCTGTTGTGCTGTTTGTAATTTAATTACCGCGTCACGGCTGAACATGGCATTCATTAAACGTCGCGTCCCCGATTGTATCACAAAGAACGTTGAACAACTAACGAACGAAAGTCTTGAAGGGATAATTCGAGCCGAACTGCGACATGTCAGAGACCGACGATGTGGTTGAGTTGTAGGTTGTAGTTCCTAGTTGTGCATAGCGGATTAGTAGCTGGTGGTGGCATGCAAATTAGGCATATTTCTGTTAAGAAAAACATTCGCCTAGCGTGCACTAATTAAAACTAATGATTGTGGCACAATGACTAAAGTTCTTCCCCCTGAATACAATTTGTATCACATTGACTTCGTTGGTACATACAAAGCCATTACCAGCTCTTAGCAGAAAATTTGATTCAGTTTTACGGTAGTCGTAGTGCTGTGCAGAGCAAAATGTGCTGTAGCAACGCAGTAGGCGTGCGAGCACACTGGAGGATTCACTGGTGAGCATTCGTTATCCAGAGAAGTTGGTGCAGCTGGCTGTTTGGGCCGATGCTCCCGTCAACATCGCTGCGAGAAATAAGGCTGCTTAAGCCTACGAGTTGATGGGAAAAGCCGCCCGTGACAACAACGGGACAAGAATCATCCCACGTCACCTGAAGATGGCCACCCACACCGACGAGGAGCTGAACCAAGAATACCAAGAAGAAACCCCAAGTTCAACCGTGAACAATGTTTCTCCCCCGTCAATTGTATCCGTCCTTTTCAGTACGACCAAATCAGTTCGCTTATTAAAGAGTTTGTTTGGTTGATTATTTCTCTTGTGCTGTTTGAAATTGGAATCAAATATTGTTGAGAATGTCCAACTAAAATGTCGCAGCATAAATATGGCTGTAAAGTATGTGGTTCAACTATCGTAGAAAATACAATTAGGGCCGTATCATCATTAAAACCAAACGGTTCTTTTTAGGGCCACCAAATGCTATCTTAAGAGTTGACAAAAGAATTTTCTTACATATTTACTTCCCAATGCTGGTCTATCGTTCAATTAGCACTATTTCGACCTAGATGTCTATCGGCAATAATAGATTTTGAATTCCCAAACAGACCTTAACCATCTACAACGCAATAAGGATAATGATTTCCAGGTGGTCGATCTTATCAACAGAATATGCTTTTATGGTGCATTTTCGCTTCACCATTTCGGAAGGCAAACAGTTCCAGCAGCAAGGTTCGGAAGAAAAAAAAAAATTAGAAACCGTATGCAATTGGAGTTGGATGAAACCAGCCTCTTGAGTAAAAGTTTCCCAAATGAACAAAACTCATTCGCACTGCAAGGTAAATTACTCGATATAGAGTATCTTGATATAATATGTTATACATACAATTTTTTTTCCAGTGAGAGCAAGATGTATGAATTTAGATACCAAGACAGGCTATATCAAATAATAAAGGTTGTAGTGCGAACGTTTAGTGTATGGGAATTCGTTTTGGAAGGAAACCACTTTCGGCCACTCTTTGAGAACATACATAATGGAATCCCCTTATGGCAGGAGCGATGGCTTCCTCATTCACACATGCACACTTTGGGTTTGCTCAACAAAATATGCCAAATTAATCCACTTACCTGCAGTGAATCATTGCCATACTGCTAATAGGACAGCAGAACACAATATTTAATCAGTTCACACTGTATATTTCACTGAAAACACTCTGAATTGATCAACTAGTGCTTTTTCACTTCCCGTAGCCACATGAACACTATTTACTTTCACTGAAAGATTAATTTTCTAATTTACACTCAGCTGTGCGTAGCGTAGCAGAGCGCAGTATTGTCAGCATTTATTTGCGCGAGTGTGCTGGACTGACACAAGTTTTGATTAACGAAGTAAAAAATGCCGCGACTTACTAGAGAAAAAAAGTTTTTTTTTGCGTGAACGAGCTAAGAATTGCTCTCGAGTCGAGTTATTAGTACGCGACACTGAAGAAGTCTGCACATTGTAGACGAAATACGCGTATCTGTGGAAGATAAGCAAAGGTAGTTGGAATTGAATGGAGAATACTAATTTTTCTTCTAATTTCTAGTTACTTAAGAATTGCTGTTGATCCCTTATCGTGGACATTTGAAAACCCGTGGATTAGTGGTTTTACTTCACCGTCAACTGATGCCGAATTTCATCGAAATATAAGTTCCGGAAAGAATCTGTCGGCGAATCTTCCAACTTTACAAATTACATTCCTATATCTGGCCCAATTGATACTGGTTTTGAAAATCCCGGTCATACTTCCTAATCCGATGGTGAGTGTGTTTTTGGCTTGATTTGCAATTGCTTGTTGATTTGTTTGTTGTTTGGAAAGAAAAGGTAACCAGCCTTCATTTTCTTCCTTTTCCTTGAAAGCACGAGCCAGGGGTAGGGGTCTTTCAGTATGGTTTGACTTGATCCCCCTTTTTCGTTATGCATATATCTTTAAGTGTTCGACGCAACTTTAGGTGTTCGACAGGGTACACGGTTACCCAATAAATTCAAATGATTGTAACTCTGGCAATTATTGACCGATTTCAATCAAGCACTGTTGGATGCAGAATATCATTCGCTCTATGAATGTTTTGTTTTGTTATATGCAATATCCATTTGAGTGCATCTGGTTTCTGGGAATCCGGGTAACCGGGGCTGTGGTTCTGTAAGGAGACACTATTTGGAAATATCAATGGAATTTCCTGGAATGATGTCACAATCTTTCGAATAACACAATAAAATGGTTTTTAGTTGACTCTAAATATTCACAATGTTCAACAGTGAAATTTTGACGCAATTTTGGTCAAATGTTTAAAAAGTTATTAGGGATCTTAAAAAAATTAAAAAACGTCCAAGGTTCTCAAACTAAACCTATTGTTCTTATATTTTTCAGATCGCTACGCATTTTGAAGCAAATTTCACCATAATAATACTCTGTAAAAAGAAGAATCGTTATATAAAATCGACTATACATTATCTGTTCCAGATTTAAAAAAAAAAACGCGGGAAAAAAGTCTCGACAGGGATCAAGTCTACCTAGTTTCTCCGTTTAATACTTGTAGGTATTTACTATAAATTCCCAACGATTTTTTTGAGTTTTTTTTTTAAGGGTAAGGACTTACAGAAGAGCTCTAATTTGCATGCCAAAAACTGAGTGGCGAGAAAATTGAAATTCAACTAGCATTTTTCAATGCATTCAATGCAAATTTTGATAAATGCTCCATAAATTATTTTCCTCGAATCAAATTCTATGGAAGTAAGCTGTAAAATTTTGAAAAAATATGAAGAAGTCTAGGGTGAGTTCAACCGATTGTTTTAAAAGTTGAGCCTTATAAATTTCCAGAAATATCAATGCTCAATATATTTAAGATATTTTACTTAAAAAATCTAAAAAATGTATGCTTCTTACATAACCTCTCATGAACAATGCATACAAATTTCCGATAAGTAAAAAAATCTTTTGAAGTGCAGTTTCAATATCTTGTCAGCTTAATTTCGTTAAATTTTGTAAGAAGTTGATATCTTCATTTTTAAACAACATGTTTGTTTATTTAAATCCTTAAAAATATATAAATCCTCAAAGAAAAATTGATTTCCAATTATTATAGTGCCGATCTCTCCGATTGATGTGTTTCTTTTAAATAAATCTCGGGAAAATATAGTAACCAACCCCTTATTGAATTTGCATATGCAGTAAATCAACCCTAAATCAGTGTTCCAGATGCTGCAAGCTTTATATTAGCATTATATCAGCATCTTCATTGCTACTTGTTGTAAAGTTGGATTTCAAATGCTATTTAATTGCCTGTAGTCTGTAATAAGCATTTTAAATGCAAAATAGCATTAATAAAGCATTATCATAGCATTGCAGTAAAGCAGCCGTTTATTGATCCAAAAACGGCATTTATGTTGCATTTAAGGCGACTTAATTGCTTGACAGGCTGTCGTAAAGACGCTTTGGAACTGCTTATTGGTTACCTGGGAACCGAACTACTGTCACTGTCATGGCGGTTGATGATCAGTTAAATTCATCATTTTCTACACGTATTGATTCATACAAAATGACTGCACCGAATCCATATAGTGAATTTTGAAAAATTCCGAAAATATGCTGGAAATTGATAGTAGGAATCAAAACCACACCCTGTGTCCTGAAAAATCTGGCAACCAGTGCAATGTTTTTTTTTTTTGCAAAGGTAGTTTAATAACCCTGAGTTAATCTAAAACGACCATCATTGAATTACCCCCCATGCGTGCGGATGAATACTTGGACCCCACCCAAGCATGTGGCTGTCTGGCATGTATTAAGTGTAGAAAATACCGTTCAGAGTCAAAACCAGTGATAGACGTGCCCGATGACACGATCGTTAGAGAAGATGATACTGATCATAATGGAAGCTCGAATATTGCTCACGTAGACTTGATTGAACCCAAACCTTCCGACAGGTTCAAGAATTTACAATATTTTGCACATTTTAGTTCACATGCTCAAAAAAAGAGGTAATATTATATGACTCATTCGATAGTTTATGATTGAAATAAGAACTGAACATTAACGTTTAAAATTCACCAATATTTGTTTTTAACTAGATGTATGGCTTAATATTTAGCTTGCTAATTATGCCCCAGACTCCCCCAACCTTTAAAAAGGATTCATATTTTGAGGCTTTATGCTTTTTAAAAAATTTGAATATTGTAGGGAATAATTAAATGGATGTAATGTAATCCACTAAGAAAAATTAAAATTACTGGCAACCATGACCGTTTTCTCAATGATGCACCAATCCTATGATATGAGAGCAAAAAAGTGTTTGCACTACTACATACATGTTGAATACTAAGGATTAAAGGGAGTTTCACCTTAAACCGTCAAGCGATCTAGATTGCACATTACTTCGTAGTCCTACGTCAACTTTGCGTACAACCCGATTGGGATGTCCCTTCTGGTTTTTGTTTTTAATTATGTTTACTTGTTTTTCCGCATAGACTGGGTTGTTCTTCCTCCCTAAAATTGGTTCTGCGGTTACCAGTTCATGAACTTCTCTTAGCATGAAGATGTATAACTCTGTATTCCGGCGCCGGTCCGTTAAAGGGCGATACGGTCAAAATTTGGTCAATATCAACTTGACGTATTTCTTTCAATTTTGCATTTAAAAAACCTGAACACCCCTCATTGAAGGTGTGTGTGTGTAGAATGTTGCTCCTATTTTGATTTTGGAATTCACTCTTCAGTTGTCAGAATGCCGTCCAAGCAAGAAGAGCAGCGTATCAAAATTTTGCTCGTGCATCGCAAAAATCCGAGCTACTCGCACGTAAAGTTGGCAAAATCGCTAAAAGTTGCCAAATCAACCGTTACAAATGTAATTAAAGTGTTTGGGGAACGTTTGTCGACAGCCAGGAAGTCTGGAGCGGGGGGAAATCGAAAACCGGAAGCCGCTGAGACGACAAAGAGAGTTGCCGGTAGTTTCAAGCGAAACCCTAACCTATCTCTCCGAGATGCCGCAAATAAGCTGGGTGTATCGTCTACAACCGTGCATCGAGCCAAAAAACGAGCCGGACTATCGACTTACAAGAAGGTAGTGACTCCAAATCGCGATGATAAACAAAATACGACGGCCAAAGCGCGATCCCGGAGGCTGTACACGACGATGCTGACGAAGTTTGACTGCGTGGTAATGGACGACGAAACCTACGTCAAAGCCGACTACAAGCAGCTTCCGGGACAGGAGTTTTATACGGCAAAAGGAAGGAAAAAGGTAGCAGATATTTTCAAGCACACGAAACTGTCAAAGTTCGCAAAGAAATATCTGGTTTGGCAAGCCATCTGTACCTGTGGCTTGAAAAGCAGCATTTTCATAGCTTCCGGGACTGTCACCCAAGAAATTTACGTGAAAGAGTGTTTGAATAAACGTCTGCTGCCTTTCCTGAAGAAACACGGTTGTTCCGTACTGTTTTGGCCGGATTTGGCATCTTGCCATTACGGTAAAAAGGCCATGGAGTGGTACGCCGCCAACAACGTTCAGGTGGTTCCCAAGGACAAGAACCCTCCCAACACGCCAGAGCTCCGCCCAATTGAGAAATACTGGGCTATTGTCAAGCGGAACCTAAAGAAGACCAAAAAAACTGCTAAGGACGAGCGGCAGTTCAAGGCAAACTGGCTTTCTGCGACGAAGAAGGTGGACAAGGTGGCTGTACAAAATCTGATGGCAGGGTTCAAGCGTAAGGCCCGGCAATTCGGATTTGGAAAAGCGGAAGCCTAACTGAATATTTTTCCTGAATTTTATACTAATTGAACTTGAAAAAGAAATTTAATTTGATTTTTTAAATAAACGATTTCACCGATTTACACGCGTTTTCCCTTGACCAAATTTTGACCGTATCACCCTTTATTTGTCATTCGATCATAATTTTTTTCTTCAATGACTGTTTTAGTAGTATGACCAGAATCTAGTTTTTGTCCCATGCTCTTGACACCACTTGATCTGAGTGATCAACGATCATTCTATTGTCACCAATTTCTTCATGGATTTTATCAGAGTCATGGTCATTCTTATGTTCTGGTTTCCTACTGTTCCAAAGTCATTAATTGGTTCATTTGATTTTGTTTTTCTGGTAAATTTCTCTTTTGAAATTTCTTCCTAATTTGGGCATTTCCAAATTTAAAGTCTGGCTTTCAATAACAGTCTTTTATGAAGTTCATAGAAACTCCATCCACAGAAATCGGGCTTTCTTTCGATGATCCGGCGTCCACAAAGTGCCACACGATATCCGTTTTCGACGCGGCGGGTGCCGTTCTTTGAATGCGCTCACTTCTGGACGGAGTTGCTTCACTGTTTTTCCCATCACGGTTAGAGTTTGACTGATAGATTTGTCAAATTTGGTCTGTTGACTCATGGGGTTCTACGATTGCTGCTGTATGGGTAGTTTTGTCAGTGCAAATAAAGGTAAACCCATGAAAAATCGGCGATTTTTGTCCATTTTTTTAATGCAAACGTTAAATGCAGTTCGTTAGCACTGTGAGCGAACCCGATGTAAACTTAAACATAAATAACAAATATCCATCGTTTCTGACACCACAAAAACATAATATTCCAACTACAAACCGGAAGAAAAATTGGTATTTTACATTTAATTCCAACTGCTTTTGCTTATCTTGACAGATACGCGTATTTCGTCTACAATGTGCAGACTTTCTCAGTGTCTCGTACTAATAACTCGACTAGTACGAGACACTGAAGAAGACAAAATTTGCGTATCTCTCAAGATAAGCAAAGGTAGTTGGAATTAAATGGAAAATACTAATTTTTCTTCCGATTTCTAGTCACAAGTATCCCAATAAACTGCTAAAACTCTCTAGGATTCATAAGAATATTTTTATAAATTCGTGTTGGATAAGTTTGCAACTATGTCAGCTTATCAAATAAAAAAATATAGAGAAAATACTCCAAAGAATATTATTCTCTATCAACTAGGAGTGCTTACGATTTTTGCTATCAATTTACTAGGAAACCGCTCAAATAATTATCACACCGCACGGAAGAAGTTTGTCTGCTGTTCTTGTTTCCGTTGACCATGTGACTTCAGTTTGTTCTCAGTTTGTTTGACAATTTATACTATGAGTGGTTGTTGATCTTCAAAACCGTTTAAAAGTCTTTAGAAAAATTAGAACTGAGAGAATTGACTCTTGTAACGCCTTAGTCAACGAAATAGGTGGCCTCCAAACGTTCCAGGAACCATAAGTTAAAACATAAATTTAAATCTATTCACAACCGAGTGAGATACACAAGTTAAAGATTTTGATTTACATTTAAATCATAAGTTAGAAAAATGGTTTCAATCGTAGCTGAATAAATCAAAAATGACTTCAACATATCAGCACATAGCTCAATCCATCGATGTTATACTGATTTGCATTTCATTTGCATATAAATTGAATTGTTTCATTGGATTAAGATAGCAGCAAATATCATCAGAACATCTTTCTTAGCATCAACTTCGAAGATCAAGAGCTGAAAAAAAACATCCATCTTCCACGTTAGAAATCATCACTCGACGCTTAGCATTGAAATCCATTAGAAGTCACACACACAGATTTTACGACGCGACGCCTTAGTCACTGGCGAGGACGGGTGGCAAGAGAGAGCAACATTTTCTGCACCATGTCTGCAATGGTTGGCTGCAATAAAAGTTTATCGTATGGCTAAGTAAGTCTGTCCAGTCTGTCGATGAGAATATTATGTAAGGTATTTAAGGCATTCCAAATTTGCCAACATTTCAACGTGGAATCAACAGTAATCAGTGTAAATTAGACCCGGTCAGTCTGGTGCTGAGAACTGAGCGATTTTTAAGCCACTTTGGTTTATTTTTCCAGCACTGGCAAATCTCGAATGGGGCGTTTAAAAGTCCGCATACATGTACTGGGGATTCGATTGCAGCAGTTAATTCTCAAACTTACGACTGACCAAGTGTGAGAACTTCTATGATGGGCCGTTCGCTATTTAAGTTTACGCTTATAGTTTTTTGTGTCTCTAATGTTGCATATTACGACTCAGTAAATCATAACCAAATAATTTCAAAATACCCCGGTAAAGCGTACATCAGCTAAATGTGTTCTCTTCCTACCTAGAAATACTCACTTGTAATGGAATGTCGCCCGATGAGCCCTCATGAACTGCACCTTCAACTCACATTTAGAATGTTCTTTCCTAGAGATTCTCTTGTTCGTAGATTGGTGTGCGATGCGCTGCAGTGCAAAACCTGTTTTCTGTTATGTTCTGAACGATAATAAATCGAATGCTACCAGCACTGTCTTGGTGAATCAGGCTCAAAAGTGCAAACAGCACAGCACCGGTAATCCTTGAGGATGCAACCCGTGCCTGTTGGCAATGGTAGTAGTTGTTGCGCAAATCCGTAGAAAGGTGCTTTTGTCTTCATCTGGCGAGTCGAGGAGAACAAAGCTTATCACCATACTCGTCATCGTTGGCGTCCGCCGTTGGCCTTAATCCACTCTTAATAAACATGACGCCTCGTCCAAGAGCAGCACTCATTCACTGAACTAATTGGACGGTATTGTGTCGAGTTACCCACATTTGATCTCCGTTCGGATTTGCTCTTTTTACGCATCTCAAGAATGCCTTTTCTAAGACTCCTTGACCCGCGAATAAGTGTAGTTAAAACCACCATTGTAAAGTGAACCTTGCCGTCGGTACCGAATGTGTGGAGTTTCGACAATAAGTGTTGTTGTACACAGAGTAATTAACACCTTTGGCGGCTTGGCGCGGTTGTTGCGGTATTCACACAACGTTGTTGTGGGTACTCTTGACGGAATGAAGATGCTTCCAGTTTGTTGTCGTCTTTGGTTAAGGAGCGCGGAGTCACTCATATGGTTGAAAAGCGGGAAGAAAATATCTAATGAAAAACAGTGTGTGCGATGGAAACAGTGCACAGTGGGTATAATCAAGGCGGCTATTGGACCTACACCACTAGATTCACTTTGCAGAGTAGTGCAACACACTCTTAAATATTGCATTGCCCTGAAAATTATCGACTCTCCTAGAACAGTAGAATTTATGATACAACAGCATGAACTGCTGGGAGGAGGAGAGTATGATTCGAGATTGGGTCACTACTTGGCGCTAGTTTGCATGTACTAGAGTGTTTTTTAAAGAGGTAATATCGCGATCCTGACAACCTAGAAAATTGGAAGCTTCAGCAAAGTTGTTCTTGGCGCACACGCATGCAAAAGAGTGCATTGTAAAACATGTTCATATCGTGATCCAGACCACTAAAGAAGTTTAAACCTTCAGGAAAGCTGTTCTGAAGGTCAGAAATCTTAAATGGTGGAGAGTCTGGTCCGAAAACTTGTCAGTACGTGCCTTTAGTGAGCATATAAACAAAAACATTTTTCAACGATTTTTTATTGTAAAGCCTGTCCACGTTAATTTTCAAACATCCAAATAATAGCAGAACAGAACATTAACACATTATTAACAAAACCGATTGTTTATTTCTCAATAATAGAGTCATATCTAAATAACAAACAGTTGATTAAGATGTTAATTTTTCTTTCTGTGTAAAATACTTGAACTTTCATCAGGTTCGTACGGTATGCTTAGATGCACCCACTGTGACGATTTTCCATCTTCTCTTGAAATCATCGGTAGCATTTGGTTTCTTATTAGTTTTGAAGAGTTTTGGTGTTGTTTTCGTGACAGTTTGGTGGATTGACTGTTTTTATGGACGAAACAAAGATCAGTGTTTTAATTGATTGATCATTGAAAAATACCTAATTAGTTCAATGAACTGATCTACAATGGTATTGAGAAAAAAAAAAAGACATTTTCAATTTTCATCATTCGTTCAACACTGTGCAAAAAAAAAAACAATACTGCGGACGGCTCAGCAGCATTGTTTTTTTTTTTGCATACTTTTCATATCGTACCTCCGCGTGGCGATCAAGTGTGCTATGCGCGCTACAAACAGACGTCAACAGCAACGCACGGTGGGCTTGCATTTGTGTTTTACGCAACCGTTGATTAATGACCCAACCATAGTTGATAGTTAGAGCCAATAGATATTATCATATGCGTAGAACATTTTTTTCTTCAAATGTGATCTTTTATCACTCCTTAAATAATTTGCACTAAGGAACCAAACACCCTGTATAAGAAAAGGTTGGCAAAAAATCGGTGTAAAGCTTCTTAGCACGACTTCTTTTTGCTTGTTATCACGATTGTGAACCATTTTAATCTTGTACGTCTTCGGTCTTTGCCTCTGCTTAACATTTTGTACGTATGATTTTGATTTTCCAAATTTGCGAGTCACATTTCATACATGAAGATTGGGATTTTTCTTAATAATGTCTACCACCTTCTTGTCAATTTCTCGGGAGCATATCTTCTAATTTGTTCCTCTTCCAACCTTCTGTTCCACAGCTAAGTGCTAGTCATATGATTTGCAAACACAAAACACGACTTTTTGGTAGTTTTAGTTTTTTGGAAAGATCGCGTACCGATAAATTCGGACATATAAGTGAAATGTTTCAGCGATCCGTGAAATAATTCAAAAATCTTCACTAAGCGTCCAAAATTTTACGTGGACTTCCTATAATCCCGATCATTTGGAAAGGTGGAACCTTCAGCCAAATTGTTTTGAAAGTCAAGAACTTCCAGAAGTTTATATCGAGTTTATATCGTGATCCAGACTACCTAGAAAGATCGAACTTTCAGAAAAAGTGTACAGAAGGTCGTGAACTTCCGAGAAGTTTGGAATTCTCTCTTTACGTATTACTAGAAGACTTGTTTAACAGACCATTTTCAAACATGTTGATATTCTTATCCCGAGCAACAACAAACATTTCATCTTCAAAGTTGTTAAACATGTCGAATCTGAACTGTGTGTTTCAGAACTGTGTCCTAACAGAGAAAGCAGAGATAAACCAGTTCATATCAATGATAAGAACCACCTGGATAGGGCGTCCTAAAAGTGTAAAGTATGGTTCGGTTTTCGGTCACTATCAAAAAGAGCATTTTCGAGCCTCACACACTAATCCTGGCTACCAAGAAAGCTCGATCCTTTAACGAAACAGTTAAGAATAATGATGATGATGATTATGGTCCCGCCACTTACCCCTACAAAGGTTTGAGCTAGATGATTTATCTAATAGTTAATTTATTTAAAAACAATTCAACCAGCTATGCAAAACAAAAACCAAACTGATTTCATCTAGAGATATAAAATTCTCCCTAAACTGTTCATTTGCATTACAGCGATATAATTGTAAAAAGCTTTTGATGTCAACCATAAATGTTCGGAAGTAATCCCAGCGATCAGAAAATCCTATTACAATTACAATCACAGAATCCTGTATAAGGACATTATCAAAAGACAACCTAATATTCGATCCTGCCCACTACAGAGTCAATGAGGTTTCAACACTAATGGAACCGCCACCTATAGTTTTGGGCTGACCAAGGAAAATCAAGAAAATTTCCAAACCGAAAAAATCCTGAACCGGCGCTAGTCAAACTTTAACTTTCAACCACAACAGAATTGACAGAGAATTCCCCGATCCCCAATCAGCCAGGCAACCCATTACTATTTCATGGCATCTTCTCAAGCATCAAAGGCCAATATTTTTTGTAAATTCAAAAAGAAGTCCTTTATACCTGTATACACCGCGCGCGAGGTTCAAACTTTTGAAGACTACACAAAAAATGAAAAAAAACTACTTTAAAATACAATAGCAAAATAAAAACTTTAAATACATTATCATCATCGAGGCGAAAAGTATAGTTTGTTTGTGCCCCATGACAAATATAAAACATTTAACAATAAACCATACAAAAATATCCGTTGTAATAACATCGTCAAGATACAAAATTAGTCAAGAATAAAATGTTAACAGAGTAGCTGTTCAAAAGGCAGCTTTGATGTGTGAAATACATTGTCTCTTAAAATCTGTTAGTGTTGCTGCACGTTGGATGTATATAGGCATCGAATTGAAAACATTTATACCTTTTAAAAAACAACGAATTTTGTGAAGCTCCGTACAAAAAATATGGTGTTCTAACATCATCCGTGTTTCTAGTGTTATATGTATATCACTACCTCTTTTAGTTTGAGTACACAAATATCGAGGCAGCAAACCGTTCATTACTTTAAAAATGAACAACCACTGTAGAGCATCTAACAAAAAAGAGGAGGAAGTGAACCTGTTACATCTCAAGATCAAACGCATTATCTTATTTTGCAAACGCTGTATTCTCGATATTTGTGTTTGATTAGCTAAAAACAAAATGGAAGGGCAAAATTCAATGTGGGGAGAGATGATAGATTTGTACAATTGTATTTATATTTATTAGAGAATACCGTACTTCTTGGCTATTTTCTTGATGACATCGTCAATGTGAGAGTCCAATTTTAATCTATCATCAATAATCAAGATATTCAATCTCACGAACGCGATCATTTGCGTCATCATCACTTTTAACAGAGACGTCTTCGATAACTCGATTCCGCGAAATTATCATGAATATAGTTTTACTTATGTTCAATTTCAACTGTTTTCACTTAGAGAACGTAAATCTGCATTCAAATGTGAAACGGCCTCCTCAAGGCTTTAAATTGCAATGAACAACACGGTATCATCAGCAAAAAGATTAATATCACAAAATCGCAAGACTCGCTGCATGTCATGAATATATAGAATGAATAAAATGGGCCCTAATACACTCCCTTGCGGTACGCCAAGGCTGTTCTCCACAGGGCTCGAAACAGAATCATTAAAAGCCGTCCGTTGAGTTCTGTCAGACAAATAGCTTTCGAACCATCTGTATGCAGAACCTGAAAATCCAAAGCGCTTGATTGATTTTAACAACAATACGAGATTAGGTCACAATGTCGTGAAATTTTCGGAAAAGCCATAGCTTTTGTGGTTCAGTTCAGCTGGAATGGAAAATCTCTGTGAAATTTACCACTCTTTACCACTCATGCCTCAAATAACTATTAAAATGATTTTTTTTTTATAATTTTTGTTAATAAAACGGAATTTATGAAATAAATTTATGAATACTTCGATGTGAATTATATTTAAGGGACGATTCGTAAGGCATTGGACCGATGTTCTCGTACTTCCTAAGCCAAAAACCATATCTGATTTTGTTCTTGATTATGTGAAAGATGTGACAGTGATAGATGACAGTTTGAAAGTCAGTTTGTGTGTGTGCCCCAAAATGATTTGTCTATAAATGTTTTGAGATCATCTCTTAAGAAAACTTAACAGAATTTCCCAATGATTCTCAATGCGCAGACCTTCCTTGAGATATTCCTTATTGCGTTTCTATAGGTATTCTTCAGGAGAATGTGAGCATTCCTCCATGGATTCATCCAGAAGCTTCTTCTGGTATGTCATCGGAAGTTTTTCAAAGCATTCTTGTGATGGTTTTTTTTTTTTTTGAGGAATTCCTCGACTTATGAAGCTTTGTTATTCTAAATCTCCGAAGAACACCTGAAAAAACTACACAAAAATTTTAAGATAACTCTTGAAGTGATTTTTGGAGAAAATCCTGATATGTTGGGAAAATTTCCTTCGGCAGAATTAAATACTGGAATTTTTACATAAATACTGTTCTTCCAATTAAGAAGTATTTTTAAGAATTCTCGCAGATGATCAGAGGATCTCTAGTATTATCATGTAGTACGAAAACCTGTATATATTTTGCGCAATTGTTAAATAGTTCCAGGTCGATGGCACCGATTTAGAATAAGGTTTGTGAGCTATGGATCAGATGGAGCATCGATACAATGGGTGCTGACCGATCCGTCCAAAAACTGCTGAAACGTGACTTTCCCCATTTTATAAAGATCAAATTTACTGGTTCTTTGTGCGAGCTATGTATACGAAAAGCAGCCATTGTACTTGACGCAGTTGATTCAATCCGAAACTATATCAAGAATTCCAGATGATACAAAGTATGTTGGAATTGAAGCCTTTGAACGTTCTGCATCCATCTTTCACCAGATTTCTGTCGTTGGAGTCCGTTTTCAAAACCAATCTGGAACAGTTTCCGACGCAATCATTTCTTCAACTCTTGAGCTACGTATTGCCTTTTATCAAAAAAGCGAATCGTATCTTCCAGTCAGAGGCTCCGAAATTCCAGAACATGCGTAATCCGCTGAAGTCCTTGCTATTGGTTCTCCTTGCTATTTTTTGTAAGAATGGTTACCTGAAACACAGGACGGATTTTGAAGGTTCTAATTTTGAGAAACATCTTCTATACCGAGTTGATTAAACAGATCATTAAGCGTTCCGATCTGAACAATCCACTATATCTGATTATTAAACTATATCTGATCTCCTTTGATAGCGGTGGGTAATAGGCCATCTAAAAGGAGTAACGTGAGCTGTTGACGGCAATCATCTATTGATACAGATGATTATTCGTCCCACTATGCAGAGTCGTAGCAATTTATGGGACAGCCCAATTGGTTTGACATCGAGGTAAAAAGATTGGACGACTTGGAGACTTGTTGGACAAAACCGCTGTGTTTCAAACGAGCAATTAGAAGCAGGCATTTTCCTTGCCAAAAAAGTTCACTGCGAACTTTCTACTAATTCTTGCACTACTAATTTCCTATAGAAAGAATATCCGCTTTGCTGTAGTGTGATCTAGGGAAACCAGAGATTTGGCAACCCTATCCTATTTACCAGCGTTCAACAGTATGCAACATGTCACGGGGCTTATTTGAATAAGGCCCGTCTGACGATTGTTACTATGGGTCTCTTTAATAAAGACATCTGATCTAATCTAATTGTTACTACGGGTAGGAACTCCAGAATTGTTTAGAAACAATGATTTTTTTGACGTTTGGTTGATAGAGATGTTAACTACAGGAAAATCGCTGTCCACCGGGTCCCTGAGAGAAATCAATAAATTCACTAAAGACCTATTGAGAAGACTGTTTTCTATCGGCTAATCAAAATAAATTTGTTCTGATGAGTACACGCAAAAAAAAACGCAGTAGAAACTAGCATTTCGAGGTTATATAAGCGCAAACATATTTAGGTCAGTAGGCCGGTTGGTGTTTGCGTTTTGTAATTTCGAAATGCTAGTTACCGCGTTTGCGGCATTATCAGAATGTTTGATTAGCCGATAGAAAACAGTCTTCACACAGTTCAGTGAATTCTGTTGATTCCGGTGGATTTTCCTGTAGTTACATCTCTATCACCAAATGTCAAAAATCATTATTTTCTAAATATTTGAGTTCTGTCAATTAGATTAGAGGTATCTTTGTTGTTATATTCCATAAATGGTCAAATCGCGACGGGGCTTATTTGAATAAGGCCCGTCTGACAGATTGTTACTATGGGTCTCTTTAATAAAGACATCTGATCTAATCTAATTGTTACTACGGGTAGGAACTCCAGAATTGTTTAGAAACAATGATTTTTTTGACGTTTGGTTGATAGAGATGTTAACTACAGGAAAATCGCTGTCCACCGGGTCCCTGAGAGAAATCAATAAATTCACTAAAGACCTATTGAGAAGACTGTTTTCTATCGGCTAATCAAAATAAATTTGTTCTGATGAGTACACGCAAAAAAAAAACGCAGTAGAAACTAGCATTTCGAGGGTTATATAAAGCGCAAACACCAACCATTTTCACCTGACTATAAATGTGTTTGATTTTACCATATCTGCGATTAGATCAGCCATGATGAGGTTGATATCAATCTCTCAGAGGTCTGTCAAAAATATTACACATATTGAAGGTTGTTCCATAAACGTAGTAGACTGACTAAAATTTCATAGTAGTTTTGAAAAAAGGCATAAAGTTCTGTCCAGTTAGAATCCAGAATAACTTATTGTGTTTTATTTTTTGCAAGGTGCAAGATTTTTTTTACAGCGATTTGATAACCTAAGCGCCCACTTTCTGTGGTATAAATTTCACGGTGTTTCGTGCAGAGAGTCAAAAGTTATTCCAGATGGAAACCGAGAAGAGAGAAAAAAATCTGCACACCCACGTTGATACTCCATCGTGGTCCGCAATATGATTCGCCAAATCAACCGTGTATGATGTGCTCAAACGTTTCTCTCAAAACTCGAGCTTGGAAATTGTACCAGCAGGAAGACGAAGTACCAAGGATGCCTGCGCATCGACGATGAAACCCACGATGAAATAGATTTCGGACAGCATCCTGGCCAAAATTTCTACATGGTGACGGCACGAGAAGATGTTCCTGCGACGTTTAAGTTTGCTTCTACGGACAAATTTGCCAAAAAAAAAACTGATGATTTGGCAAGGGATATGCAGCTGCGGAGTAAAGACCAAAGTGTTCGTGACGAATAAGACGAAGGACTTGAAGCTGTATAAGGAAGAATGGCTCAAAAACCGCGTACTACCTTTAATTAAAGCCCATAAAGGTCCCGTGAAGTTTTGGCCAGATTTGGCGAGTTTCCACTCCGGGAAGTCGTCCAGTGCACTTGACGACTTCCAGGAGTGGGAACTCGCCGAATCTGGCCAAAACGTCACGGGACCTTTATGGGCTTTAATTAAAGGTACCGCGATAATAACGTAGATTTCATTGATAAAAACATCAATCCACCCAACTGCCCGCAGTTCCAGCCCAACGAGAAAAAACGGCTCGGGGCGCTACTCAGACGATATATGTGTAACGACATTTGTTGAACAAGGCAGTTGGCTCCGGAGGTGTGCAGCGTTTGATGGGAGGAATAAAGAAGAAAGTGCAAATATTCATTAGAAACGAAAAGAAATCATTTGTATTGATATTTTTTCATGTATTAAACTTATTTGTACGTCAATCCGCGATACAGATGATTTTGTTGTTCCGGATTCTAAATGGACATAGTTTTAGTCGAGTAGAATTTTAGTATTTACTACAACTTTTTTTTTTTCTGTGTATATATATGTTCTGTTTTTCATTCAGCTCAACAACAATTATGAAAAAGAAGGGCATAAACATTCATTTTATTTTTACAACACAAAGTTTGAAGCAGTTCTGCAGCTAAACACAGATAAACAAGTTATTTTTTGGCAAAAATTAAAGATGGGAATGATAAATAATGTGGTAACCCTATCAGGAAGACGTATATACGATCCTTTTAAACAGAAATCGTCGCATTAATATGCCTTTTCGATTTCATTATTACAAGATAACTTATTTTAAATTCTGATCAATCACTGAGTACAGATACACCAATTCACCATTCATTATCAACATGCAGTGGCCATTATTTTTCTCGGAAGCTGCTGTTGACATTTCCAATTGGTTTGTCATTTTCAAAATTCGGTAATCGAACAAGTAAGTGCTGTGTACACATAATCGAGGTTAACCTGAAGTCACCATGATACGTGCTGGCTTAGCTGAACTATGCTCGGATAATCTGGATACTTAGTTCTTAGGTAATGATGTTTTAGTTAATGGTTTCAGTTAATGGTTTGTTGCGGTCCACTGATATCACGAAGATGGCTGGGTGTTGGACTAAAGTGACTAACAGAAGATTCTTATCTAATGTGCAAATGAGACCCGCTTGGTATTGCTCAGTAATTGAATTAGTCCAGTGCGCCCTCCTCTGTAAATAGAAGTAACAGTCTACGGGAAGCCGTAATAGTGACGATAATCAGCCGGTAAAAATGACAATATTGACCTACAGAGAAACATAAGCCTAGTTGAAGTTTAATGATGAGTTTTAATGATGCAAATCTAAGATTCTCCACTAGATATTGTTGAATTATTATCGTTATCTACCAAATGGTCCGAACCCACCACTGAACTTAGAGGACGCATTTTGATGTATAAAATGAACTCTGAAGGATAGTGTTATTGTTTTTGAAAATCCATTGCTCGTACGTATTCCTATAAAATGCATCTGAAGCAAACAGCTGTGAGCTTTCGTTGATAGTCCGAAACACAAGTGTAGTCTTTGTTTACTTCGGTTTTAGAAAATTCGCCGAAGTTAAAGATAATGATTGAAAAACTTAATCAGAACATGGAAACAATTGTGGTGAACATTTTTTAATAGTATCAGTTATGTCGATCCGCTAAATATCAAAATTTACATCTTGAAATTACACAGTCAAGCAATAAGAAAAAAAAAAAACAATATCCAAATCTACACGGTCTCCTGTATCACCTTAATCGTACTTGATTCATGCTTCAACCTCGGACGTCCTCCGCCAATGTCAAGTTCAATGCATAGAGGAAGTGTTTACTGCTAGTCACGATCCTCGAGAAAGAATTAAAAAAAGCTGTGAGCATGACTGCCATTGGAGAGCATAAAAAAGCCAATATTAAATCAATCCCATTCAACCATCATTCGCACGTACTTCCAGACCAGTGTGATCTTTATCTCAAGTGAGCTAATTGAACACCTCTTCTCTCAACACAAGGAAATGCTCATCTTCCAATAGAAATACAGCGAGCCATAAAATGTCGATACTTCACTAGTGCAATCTTCAGCTCTGAATTCTCCCAGAGCCACAAAACTAAACTCTGTTTTGCTCGTATGAAGTGGCTCGGCTTAGATAGGAAGCTATCAATCAACAAACCACCCGGAGCAAACCAAGCTGCTGCCATAAAATCGTGATGCTTGAATTACTCCCGTCGTAAAACATTTGCCGTCTACAGTAAATCCTCAATACTTTTTTGTCCATCTCAACGACGCTATGAGAGAGATGCAATCTACGAGGCAGTTCGCTTCAAGACTCACGAAATCATTCAATTGCACGTCGCCTGCGTGCCATCGATTTGTCCCGAGTGGGGGAATCCGAACAAGGCACTTTGTGCTGGGAAGCTCATTTTAGAATCAATTGAATTCTATTTGTCAAAACTTGAAATGTCAACCTCGTTGGGGATTGAGGTGGCAGCTCTATGAATCATTCCCGGTGGTCCGTTTGTACAGTCCGGGGTCTAATTGAATCCAAGGGGAGCAGCAATAAATCTTAAAATAAGATACACGCGCGAGAGCTCAACGCGCGCGTCAGCACAATAAGAATCGGAAAAGTTCATCGAACCAAAATTAAACTCAGAAAACGATCAGAGGATAACGAAGAGGGGAAAAAAATAACACAAACAAAAACTACCCAACATTATAGAGCGTGTGCGATAAAGACGTATTATTAACGACGTACGATTCGAGCTTGCCAAATGGAATATATTCAAATATCAAGGTCAATGTGGTCGGACGCAGCGGTCGGACACTTGAACCTGAAATGCGACAAAGCCGGTGAAGATCATCTGAAGGAGAATCAGAATAAAGAACATACAAATATTTGCCGTCACCTTTGAAGTTTCCACAATGCGTCAGTGGTTTAGTATTTCCGATTCTAAATGTTAGCAATTGATCTAGTTTTTGGTTTTTGCTTGGTTGAACATAATTTATGGCATCAATTTGTATGATAATGCTAAGTGTGGGATCTTTAAGTAAATTCATTTCCTTTTCTGATTTTTTTTCCACAGATGAACGTGCTGAAATTAATACTGGCAGGAGCACTGCTGACGATGGATGTTCTTTGTGAACACTTGGTCGAATTCATGTCAAACTACCAGAGAAACTCACAGGTGAGTAAATTAAAAATGATGAAGGACCCATTAATTTTGATGAGGCCTAATGTGTCTACCAATTTTTAAACCAATTTTGCGTTAAATCGTGTCCGGATATAATGTTTGTAGCATCACATGAACGTTATAGCTTTAACAGAAATTCAAACAAATCTTTTTCGCAATATTTGTTTTCTTGGAGTAAGGTTAAGGCTTAATCAGGGGTGACTGGATATTAAATCATCTAGAAAACCATCAGTTTCCTACCTGCTGAAGAAGTTCGATCAAATTTTGCCATTGTGTATTTTGCATTTGGTCGCCCGTACCGGAAGGAATGTCTTCGTCAGCTCTTTCTCACATCTAGGCATGTCTCCAGAATGTGATGTTGAACATTGAGTTAAATTTATTGATATTTAGATGATCTGAAATCAATATTTATTTAATGATTCTGCCAGACATTTGAGGTTGATCTATGCTTATGATTATATTGTCAAATAATATTTTGAAGCTGTTCAATACTACACAACGATAAATAATGCTTCGCTGTTGAGCGGCAGCTATGGCATCACTGTTGCTTATGAGAGAGCCCATGTTTCCTCTCTTCTTTGTTAACCATGGCTAAAGCGCTCCGGTATTGCAACGTGAAGCCTGCTGTCTCTCACATTTGTTTGTTCTCAAACGAAGCATTCCGTTTGTCGTCAAAGTCGCTTTGTCTAACATTCCGTGGGAGGGAATAAAATAAGAAATACACATTGCCAATCTAAAGATCTACGATAAACTAAAAGTTTGGTCGTGTACGCCTGTCTCATAACCTGCTAGTTGACGAATTTGTGGTCATAGCTATCGACATGTTTTGGTTGATTGTTTTTGATAGCAGGTGGGTAAAACGAAGGAGTAGGTTGAGAATATTGACGCTTGCAGCAAATCGTGAAGTGGTCTATTTCAGTTTGCCTTCGCACGCCTGCGTGGAATTGCACTCATACAATATTGTTAGTTTATGTATTGATTGCGGAGCCGAAGAAAACATTTTCATGATCGTAAAGCAATCCGCGGTCCTGCTTTTAATAAGTCCCATTAGGAACTTTATTTCATGACTTATGAAATGTTCTGAGTCTAATGCTTGTTTCTGAAGGTACGTCCCGATGAATCAGAAGTAAGCAGAGGGATTAACGTTTAAATATTATCAGTTTTAATTATAGATGATAAACAGCTTCATCAAATGTTCCTGAGGCTGAATAAACTGCTTAACATCCATCTTGTTCGTGACAGCGAAGTTTTTCGGAGCCCAAACGTTTACGCATCGCATTACTACCATGGAGGACGCATCGTTTTGTTTTTGTTTCCTTTCCTTCCCCACTCTTCCTATGATACACACGCACCCTTACTAACCCCGAGATGGCCGCGGGAATACGGTCATTTTTTCCTACTAATATTTGGTGTTTCTTTGTTTTTGCAACGCCATTCACACCGATTGGTGAACCAATCCGGTGAGCTTTTTGTTTTGTATCTTACTCCACAAACCATATAAAAAGGCGTGTATCGACGCAGTTTAGATCTGATTCCACAAGCGACACGTTAGGTCGTGTTTTTCGCTCTTTCGATTCAAAGTTTGTTTTTCCCGTTTTCCCCCGTCCGATTTCCCGCGATTGCGCGTCCGGTTCGTGAAATATCGCCTGCGCTTGCTAAGTTATTAGCGATAACAAGCCAGAAGGAAACGCTGCAAGGTTGTGACAATTTTCTCGCTTGACCTGTCGAGAAAATCAACAACTGGTGACATCCACTCCAGTGGCATCATCTCCTGAAACCATGCCGAAACCAAGCAGCTGCAAACGGCAACGGCACGACGACACCGGTTCATCGGACCCCACCGACCGTCTACTAGCGAGCAAGACGTAAGACGTGAACAACAGGGAAATCATCGGGACCAACTCTATCTGGTCCACCTGGAGAAGGGTTCCGTCACGATGGCGAAATTAATGAAAACACGAGCCCTCTTCAACGTCATTGTCGAGTGGGACCGGTATCGCTCAAAACAGCACGATGTGACGCAGTGTGGCAACTGCCTTGTGTTCGGCCACGGAACCTGGAGCTGCCAGATGAAACCACGGTGTGGCAAGTGTGCTCGAGTACACGCCACCAAGGATTGGACGAAGGTGCCCCTCCAAAGTGCGCCAAAAGTGGCGATAATCATGAAGGCAGCAATTGAAGTTGTCCCAAACGTGCGGAGTTTCTGGTGATTCGCAAGCAGGCGTCCACCAAGTCCCGACCTGGCCAACGCCGTGCTCTCCCTTGGATGGACGAGGAAAATTTCCCAGCGCTTTGGTACCAGGTGCCAAATCTAACACCGTTGCAATTGAATCTTCGCCATGCCAACCGCCCGTCACCATCGGTACAGCAACGATTCGCGGCAGCCGCCGCCACCCCTTCACCGGCTCTTCCTCCAGGTTGGTGCAATTCAGGTTGCAGTACTTCCACACAACCACCGGTCGATGAACAGCTCTACGACTCGGAGCAAATGGTTGAGTTCGTCCAAGAGCTCTACCGCCAACTACGATCCTGCCGCTCGAAGGAGGAAAAGCTCAAAGCCGCCACATCCGTGACGATGAAGTTCATTTTCAAGTATGGACCATAATCGCACCATAAACATCCTAAATTGGAATGCTTGTTCCATCCGGAACAAAACTGCTGAGCTCGGTGGCTTCCTTAACAGGAAGGCCATCGACATCGCCATCGTCACCGAGACACATCTCAAGCCGGAACTCAGCGTTTTCATCCCAGGATATCGGATTGTGCCACTTGATCGTAGCGGCTCTAGTGGAGGAGGGGCTGCGATCACCCTGCGCTACAACATCAACTAGCATCTGCTTCCGAGTCTACAGATGCAGTCAATCGAAGCCATTGGAATCGAGGTCGAAACTGGCATCGGCCCTATCACCATCATTGCGACTTATTGTCCCAAGCAAGCCAGCACCGCTAACGGAACAACAATGGTCCTAGTGAACGACATTTGCAAGCTAACTCGGAGGCAGGGGTATTTTATCATCGCCGGTTACCTGAATGCGAAACACAAATCCTGGGGAAACACCTGGTGGAACTGGAACGAAATAATCCTGCAGGAAGACCTGGAAGAGGGACATTACACCGTCCTGGGCCTGGATACTCCCACCAGGTTGAGCAGATCCAGGGTCCATTTGACAATCGACATCTTCCTCACGAACATGGGGAACAACATCGCCCAGCCGTACACCAGGAGCTCAGCTCGGACCACTGGTGGTGGTCGTAGTTGGCTCCTCGGTAAACCGGCATCGAATCACCAGACGGAACTACCATCGCGCCAGTTGAGAGAGGTTCCGACAACACGTTGACGACAACATCGATTTCGACATGCACCTTGATTCGGTTGATGACATCGAACGGCAGCTGCAGAGCATCGAGCAAGCGATCTCCCAGGCCCGGGAGCAACATGTGCCGGTGATTGATCAGGTGAGTGACTAAAGATTTAATACAATTGCGAAACGCCATTCGAAGGCAATACCAGCGAACTGGTTTGCCAGCGCTCAAACGTCACTATCATCGAGTGACCAAAATTATTAAGGCCAGAATGGTGGACCTTAAGAATAACAATTTTGCCGACAAGATCCGCTCTCTCCCAGATTGTGCAAAGCTGTTCTGGAAGTTGACCAAAATTTTGAAAACTAAGCCAAGGCCCATTCCACCGTTGATCTCATTAGACAATAATGGCTCCAAGGATCGCTTGATAACTCCTGCAGAGAAGGCTGCTGAGATAAGTCAACACTTCGTCAGCTCCCACAATCTCGGACAAAACATCGTCAGACCACACGAAGCTAACGTTAGCGCGCTTATTACTAACATCCATATAAGCCCCAACGAGTTCACAGAGGAGTTTGAGATCTCAGCTAATGAATTGTTGACGTATATCAAAGGCTCATAGAACATGAAGGCCCCAGGTTTCGACAATATTATGAACTTGGAGTTCAAGCAATTGAGCCCCCAGTTCTATAACCAACTGGGGATGGTTTTCAACCATTGCCTCGAACTTGGCTACTTCGCCACGTGTTGGAAGTCAGCCAAAGTCATCCCCATCCAGAAGCCTGGGAGAGATCCTTCATGTTCCAAGAGCTATAGGCCCATCAGCCTTCTCTCAGGAGTATCAAAACTATTTGAGAAAGTGATCTATCGTCGGCTTCTCTCGTCTACAAACGAGCTTAACCTCTTGCTCGATGAGCAGTTCGGATTCAGACGTGGTCGCTCAACAGTGCACCAACTTAACAGAGTAACTAACATCCTCAAGCGGAACAAGTCTGTTGCGAAATCATCTGCCATGGCACTTCTCGATATCGAGAAGGCCTTCGATAATAAGTGGCACGATGGCCTGGTGTATAAACTTAAAAGATACAATCTTCCTATCTTTCTGCCGGACAGGACATTCCGTGTTTCGCTGCAAGGTGCTGTTTCTGATGCACAGGAGATTTCCGCCGGCGTTCCGCAGGGAAGTCTACTAGGTCCACTTCTGTTCAACTTATTCACCTCGGACATACCCCCGCTCCCTGAAAATGGATCTCTGTCGTTGTTCGCCGATGATACCGCAGTCGTCCACAATGGTAGGGTAATAAGAGCGCTTACAGCGAAACTGCAGCGAAGCTTAAATGTTCTGTCAGAATACTTCACCGAATGGAAGATCTGTACCAACGCGGCGAAGACCCAGGTTATCCTTTTCCGATACTCCAATTCTCCGAGACTTGTTCCGCCTGAAGATTGTAAAATTAGCCTAAACAACACAACGGTGGAATGGGCCAAATCAGCTGTCTATCTAGGCGTTACAATAGACAGCAAGCTTATTTTCAGGAAACAGGTTGACAAAACTGTCACAAAGTGTAGCGTTCTGTCGAAGCTACTGTACCCATTGATCAACAGAAGGTCTACATTATCCCTGAAAAACAAGCTTGCTGTCTATAAGCAAATCATACTTCCAGTCATCGAGTATGGCATGCCAATCTGGGAGATTTGCGCTAAAACACATCACCTGAAGCTTCAGCGTGTTCAAAATAAGTTCCTCAGGATGATCTTGAACTACTCTCCGAGGACAAGAACATCTGAGGTCCACCGTCTGGCCGAGATAAAAATGCTCGAAGATCGTTTTAGTGAGTCTATCAATCGGTACAGGGCACGCTGCCTGACAGCGGATCACCAGGTCATCCGGAATCTGGTTCCCCACCCCTAGGATTTTTCAAATGTAGTTTTAGTTGTAGATTAGGTAGGTTTAACAAACAATGCCCCAAGGGCTGTACTGCTGAACTTATTTAAACATAAAGAACATCAAACACTTAAAACACATGAAACACACCAAACAAAGCTGAAGCCCACTGGGCTAAAACTCTTTAGAGTGTAAACCGTAGTCACTATATCAATTCTCATACTGAGCCCTGTGGGAGAAGCTAATCCGCTACTAAACTAATTTCTGCTTAATCTTCAAGTTTGAACAAGCTTCGGTCTTTTTCATTTTGTAAGCTTTTGTCCAATTCTGCTCGCTAGTCGCCTACTATTGCAATAGTAGAGAAAAATACGTTATCACTGGTTCGTTGTGTGAGTGCGATTGCAGAATTTGCATAATTGCAGAATCCAGAGTTGGACATTGGCATTTTGTTGTTTTATATGGACACGATTGTTAAATATTGATTATCAGAGTACAAGTCTTACTTACGTTTGCTCAAATTCGTAATTGAAGATAGACATACAGTTAAACCTTTTCCCAAATTTTAATGCATCTTTGTAACTTTTGCGACAGTGTTCCTTCTACTGACATGAAACTGCCAAATCCTAACTTGTACCTTACTGTGACATTTTACCGGTATGATAATGAGCCATTGATGACTAAATTTCGGAGTATTAGAGTAACCAATCGAAATAACACGCAGTACTAAATTCATCGTTCTTAACTGGCGTCACAACCAGAGTGAAAGTAGTTCATGAGCTTTAAATTAAATCCGTTGGGTTGAGCATTATCTTCCATTTGGACTTATCGTCGTCAGAATTTAATAATGAGAAAAACCTCAATTTGAAGATTGAAATGAGGTAGTAAGATGAGAAATGCTTGGGATTTCTGGGTTTTCTGGGATTTTCATGGTATACTCTTCGTGGACTACCTTGAAAAGAATAAAACTATCCACATTGAGTATTTATTACTGTGCATTATTCGAGCGATTGAAGGCCTAAATCCTCACATTAAGAGAAAAACAATTTTGTTTCTGCAAGACAATATAAGCATTAAGGAAACAAACTTTTTTCATATTAAATAAATCGCTACAAGGAACTTATATAACTTCTTTTCTATGGAGTTTGAAGAAAACTAATTTATCATGACTATTATTGAGGCCTTCCTTAGTTCAGTCGATAAGTGCAGCTACAAAAATGAGTTCGTCGTAAAACTTCATTAAAAATCATCACAGAATTTTAGGGTAGTTCTCTGCAGAACTATGGGAAGTTATTTGCAGAACAACGGGGAAGTTCTCCAAAGAACCACAGGTAAGTTCTTCCGATAAAGTCAAGAAAGATCTTCTGAGAATTTCAGTGAGGTTCTTCCAAGTACTTTAGGGAAGTTCTTCCGAGAACTTCAGTTAGTTTTTTTCAAGAAATTCAGCGAATTTCTTCCGGACAATTCAGGGAACTTCTTTCGGCAAGTTCAGAGAAATGCTTTCGAGAGCTTCAGGGAAATTTTTCCGAGAACTTCAACAAAGTTCTATCGAGAACTTCAAAAAAGTTCTTCCAAGAACTTCAAGGAAGTTCTTCCGAGAACTTCAGGGAATTTCTTCCGAAAACTTCAGGAAAGTGCTATCGAGAACTGGAAGGAAGTTCTTCCAAGAACTTTTTGAATTTTGTTCCTAGAACTTCGGAAATTCTTCCGAAAACTTCAGGAAAGTTCTTCCGAGAACTTCAGGGAAGTTCTTCTGAGAACATCAGTGAAGTTCTTCCAAGAACTTCAGTGAAGTTCTTTCAAGAAATTCAGGAAAGTTTTTCTAAGAACTTCAGAGAAGTTCTTCCAGAATCTGCAGGGAAGTTCTTTCGAGAACCTCAGGAAAAGTTTTCCGAGAGAAATTTTTTAGTTAACTTTAGGGAAGTTCTTCAGAGAATTTTAGGAAAGTTTGTTAGAGGAAGTCAGGGAAGATGTTTTTTAAAACTCAGGGGTGTTTTGAGTAAAAATTCAGGGAAGTTTCTCCTAAAGATTCGCCCTGAAGTTCTCTAAGGAGCTTTCCTGATTCTCTCGGAAGAACATCCCTGAAGTATTTGGAAGAAGTTCATTGAGGTTCTTGGAAAAAGTTCTCTGTAGCTTTCCGCAGATTTTTTCTGCACATTTTTGGGCAGAACTTCCCCGAAGTTCATGGAAAAATTTCATTTAATTCTTTGGAAAAGTTTCATTGAAGTTTTAGTAAGAACTGAAGTTCTTGGATGAATTTTCCTGAAGTTCTGTGATGTTCTGTGATGTTCTGTGCCCTGAAACTATCAGCAAAACTTCACCTAAATTCTTAAAAGAACGTTTCAAGATCACCGAAGAATTAAATTTTCGGAGAAATTCCTCTGAAGTTCTTAGAAAAACTTCCTTAAAGTTCTCGGAAGAACTTCCCTGAAGTTCTTGGAAGAATTTCCAACAAATTATTGGAAGAACTTCCCTGAAGTTTTCCAAAGAACTTCCCTGAAATTCTTGGAGAAACTTCTCTGATCTTTTTGGAAAAATTTCACTGATGTTCTTGAAAGAACTTCCCTGAAGTTCTTTGAAGAACTTCCCTGAAATTCTTAGACGAATTTCCCTGAAGTTCTTGGAAGAACTTTCCTGAAATATATCGAAGAACTTCCTTCATGTTCTTAGAAGCACTTTCCTGATGTTCTAGGAAGCACTTCGCTGAATTTCTCTGAAGAACTTCCCTGATGTTCTTGAAAGAGCTTTCCTGAAGTTCTTTGACGAGCTTCCCTGAAATTCTCAGGAGAACTTCTCTGAAGTTTTCGGAAGAACTTATCTGAAGTTTTTGGAAGAACTTCCCTGAAGTTCTTGGAAGAATTTCCCTGACATTCTTCGAAGAACCTCCATGAAAATTTTGAAAGAATTTCTCTGAATTTCTTGAAGAACTTCCTTGTAATTCTTGGAAGAACTTACCTCAAATTCTTGGAAGAACTCCCCTGAAGTTCTTGGGAGAACTTCCCAGAAGTTCTTGGGAGAACTTCCTTGAAGTTCTCAGAATAATTTCATTGAAGTTCTCGGAAGAACTTCTATTAAGCTCTTGAAAGTGCTTCGCTGAAGTTCTGTAATCAGCCTAATTTTTTTGGAAAAACAACGAATTCTCCCTAAAGATATTCATCCATTCCAACAACCACGTTCTTCAAAATACGATGGCACGTTGCTTGCAATACTGCCAATAAGATATGTTAACCGTCTGTTACTTGATGAGTATCTAAAATGTGATGAATATGATAATGATATACTATAGTTAATGTGTATGTGTTTGCTGAAAAAAAGTCAAACAAGATTGTAAATGATAACAGTAACAGAAAAAGTGTTCTTTCTCAAACTAACCTGTTAGATTTTGGAGTAAAAGTTACTTTTACTTAAGTTGTAATTAAGTATTAAGATACTGCCACAATAACTATTTTCAAAGTAATACTGTAACAAATACTGTTTAGAGAAAATCCTTTTAAGATAAGGTTTTGGAAATCCAATAATTAGAATTATTTTATTTCCTTAATCAACATATCATAACGTTGTAAGACATAGCAAATGTTCCGGAATTGTTGTGGTCCTTTCATCTATCGAAGGAATTGCATTTAAAAGTTGATCCATCAAATGGATAAACTTTTCGGCCAAACATTTTGGAATTCGGAATAGCTTCTCAAAATTACCATGCGATATTTCAAATATATCTCTTAAAAACCTTCGATCTTGAATCAACTTTATCCTTTCTTGACGTTTATATCACTTTTTTTTTAATGATAATATGATAAAATGAAAGGCTCTATTGCTCAGAATATCAAGACCGATTGATTTTTAAGTATTTTATTAGCTAACAAAATTTTCGTTTTGAATTTCTTCCGCAAAAATCTCTAAGAGATCAAATATTTCTTTATCTTTTTAAATGTCAAAATAAAGTCTTTTGAGATGTCACGAGAGTTCCAAAATAAGACAATTTCATTTTTGACTCAGGCATATTCATTTGCCAATATCTCCTTTCAGAGGGTCAATTTGATAATATGATGAACTTGTAGTGCATGAGTAGACCTACAACTTTGTATAACAATACATTGCTCTAACTCCTATATCTTCGACATGAGAGCGTATATTCACAGTGATCTTCACGACGATATTCGCGTGATCTTCACCGCGAATATCATCGCGAAGATCACTGCGAATATATGCTCTTATTCCTCAGATATAAGAGATAGAGCTATGTACTGTTGAAGTTGTAGTTCTACTCAAGCACCATAAGTTCATCTTACATCATATTTTGAAATTGAGCTTCTGAGAAGAGCTATCGGCAAATAAATATGGACAAGTCAAAAATGATAAGCCACAGCCTTGATCGGAGATATTTCAATAAATTAATCTGAACCATAAATATAACTTTGAACGTTTTCAATAGTAGCGGGAATTAGATGTAAACTTCTTCAAAGAGAACTGTCAAAACGATCCTTAGCTCAATTTCAATTTGGTTTCAATCAATACGTAACAATGTTGAAGTTTCGTGTTGATAAGAAATTATTTCCTCTAAAATTTTACAGTCTTGAACTTTACGAACGGATTAATATAAAATCATAAATAGAAGAAACAAAACGGTTTTCCCACGCGCAAGGGTGATAAATATCCCAAAATTGACCGATAAACAACCTAGTTACTCTTTCGACTTACCATCAACCGAATCACATTCTTAACCGATGGATATTTTTTACTCCTGTTGATGACATTTAAATTCCATAACCAGTTCACTGTGCACAGCAATACCAAGCCGCAAGTCCTCTTTATCGCCTACAATTCGTTCGAAAAGTCAAGGCCCAAATTCCTGTTTTTACCCGCCGCATCAGTACATCAGTACTGAAACCCGTCCGCTCGGTGAATCTGGTTCAATATGCGATCACAATCAAGGTAGAGGGACGCGTTTTTGCTCATAATACCATTTCCTCTACTATTCTTCCATGAAGCAGTGGTTGTTGTTCTTGGAATGGGTGCATTATGTGCAAAAAAAAATTTACGCTGCCCCGTTTAGTCGTCTCTTCCGACTTGTGGAGATCTCGTCTGGAGAGGTATTTGATAGTCACAACAAAAAAACAAATCAGTCGATCAAGATCAACAGACTCTACTCAACGGATAGACGACTTCTACCATCTAACATGTTGATGGCATTTAGATTGCCGTCAATTAACTTCATTTACAGACGAAACGAGCATTGGGCTTTGCCTCTTACATGTACCTGGTATCAATCTTCCAGTGGAATGTCAGCAGGCTTTGCAGCTCTATCTGTTGAAGAGATAAACACTTAGGAGTAATCAATTTATGGCGTGTCACACTTAAAACTATCTATTACTTAAGATTAGTATCATGAGAGCTACCATTAAAATTCAATTAAAATAATAAACAGACATAAACTGTTAATCTGTTTATGAGCCACATATTCCACAATCACCAGTAGCTACAGTGTTTCACTCTACTTTCAGATTGACTATACCTTCCGTTACTACATCGATCATCCACAATCCGGCGTCTCACTGGATCACTGGGAAAACAGACGAGGAGACCACGTCCATGGTGGCTACGGTGTGCTGGAACCAGGAGGATATGTCCGCACGGTGCACTACGAAGTCGAGGGAAACAGTGGCTTCCGAACGGTGATCAAAACCACCGCACCAGGCATGACATTCGATCTAATCGCTATACAAATGTACTCGAACATAACTTTCATTCGTAGGGAGCTCCTTGCAGTACAACATTCACAGTGGCAAGAAGTCCCAGCCGCCGCAACCGCTATGGAATGCGCAACCAGTTGCGTTCGTGCAAAACGGTCATAAATCATAGGACCATCATCCTCACCCCAGCCCAAGTTGAACATAAAAGGGTCTCCCACAAGCCCACTGCCACACTCTGTCCATGCAACCGCCATCAGCCCCAAAGATCATCGGTAAACTGCCCCAAATCCAACCATCCGACCGGTTCGGGAACACAGACCGATTATGCAATCCAAAGTGGATGCTTTCTTCGAAGACCAAGAAGAGAGCATGCATGTTCCACTAATTTCTACCCACATCTTTCCTCTTGCAGAAAGTCTCCTCATCTCTGTGGCCGCAGTACCGGGCGACGACTAAACAAATCGAAAACCTGAACCGGCGAGGCGTTAATTGTCTGCTGCCATGCTATAACCGTTTATTAGTGTAGATTTATTGTAAATAAATAAAGTAATTTTAGTCGCAAATCCGAAGCTGGAAAAGAGCAATCGATTTATAATTTCCATCGAAAGCTTACGTGGACATTCCCAGACGGTAGATTGAGCCCTAGGGTCTGGCTGAACGGAGTCTGGACTGTGAGTATTTATGCCTTTACCACCCGATTCTCACACTCGTGTCGTCGATGGATGGGGTGTTATGTCGTGCAGTTTGGCGAACTTTGGGAAGTGCGTTATAAATCAGGCGGCAGTTAAGGCCACACCCTCCCCTCTTAAATCAGAGACAGTTTGTTTTAGCTCAATATCGCTGACAAATGATCATCGGTTTGTGTTTAAATTTGCTTCGAATAAATAATTCATTTTTGACTTGGGTTACGTCCGAACAGGAACGGGTTAAAGGTCTTTAAAGAACATGAAAGTGATTAATTTACATACTTTGTTATAGAATCATCTTCTACAATCGTACTCGATACACACTGGTAGCTTAACCGAGTCGGACAATCGCATTTTTTTTGAAGAATTTTTCCTTTTCCAGTTCAGTACCTTCAGCTAAGCATCCGATTGATCAAATCCGAAATTCCTGGCTTTTTGATAAACTTCTGCTTTCTATCGTATCTATCCTGTACAGTCACCTCGTCCGCTTTAGTCACCGCCTTAAATGATTCTTGTTTCATCAATTTTCTGAGTTTTTTCAGGTTCCGCTAACCGGTTGTCCAATATTTCTCAATTCTGTGGAGCTCTCTTATGCTCAGAGAGTTTCAATCCTTGGGCCCTACCATTGTTGGCGAGATGCCAAATCCGCTTAAAACAGCATCGTGTTGCTTCAGGGGAATGGCAGAAGTTTTCCTTGATACACATTTTCGTAAATTTTCCGGCTAACGGTCTCCGTTGCAATAAAATTCTTGCCTTCCAAATCTCAGCTACTGGAAGTCTCTCCAACCAGATATATATCAGCGAATTGCGAAAATTTTACGGCATGAGTTTGCCCTGCTTCTTAGGATGCTTCTTTGTCATTAAAAAGAGAACAAACAGATAACACTTACCTTACCTTACCAATCAGACTAAGGCCGGCGTGGCCTCTGCTGTACACAGAAGTTGTCTCCATTCAATACGGTCCATGGCTGTTACTCGCCAGGCTCGCTGTCTGCGGAGGGTCTGCAGGTCGCCTTCTACTTGATCGATCCACCTTGCTCGTTGCGCGCCTCTTCTTCTTGTACCTGCCGGTCGTTTTCGAAAACCATTTTCACAGGGCTGTCGTCCGACATTCGTACGACATGCCCAGCCCATCGTAGTCAACCGATTTTTGCGATGTGTACGATGGGAGGTTCTCCCAGCAACTGGTGCAATTCGTGGTTCATTCGCCTCCTCCACGTTCCATCTTCCATCTGCACTCCACCGTAGATCGTACGCAGCACCTTCCGTTCAAAGACTTCAAAGGGCGCATTGGTCCTCCACTAGCAATGTCCATGTTTCGTGGCCGTAGAGAATTACCGGTCTAATTAATGTCTTGTAGATGGTCAACTTTGTGGTTCGGCGAACTTTGTTCGATCTTAGCGTCCCTCGGAGTCCAAAGTAGGCACGATTGCCAGCCATAATGCGCCTTTTTATTTCTCTGCTGGTGTCGTTATCGGCGGTCACCAATGAGCCCAGATACATGAATTTATCTACTACCTCGATTTCATCACCGTCGATCTGAACTCGTGGTAGGAGGCTAAAATTGTCTTCTCGTGAGCCTCTTCCCTTCATGTATTTTGTTTTCAACGCATTAATCACATGCCCAATCCTACCAGCTTCAGCCTTAAGTCTGATGTACGTTTCCGCCATCGTCGGTGAAGCCAAATAGTTGGACAGACTTCCTGAAGATCGTGCCACTCGTGTCTATCCCAGCTCTTCGAATCACACCCTCCAGGGCAACATTAAACAACAAACACGACAACCCATCACCTTGCCGTTACCCTCTCCGAGATTTGAAGGGACTCGAGAGCGTCCCTGATACTCGGATAACACACATCTCTCGATCCATCGTTGCTTTGATCAACCGCGTCAGTTTTTCCGGAACAGATAACACTGGTCAACAAAAATTTTAGACCTAGAACTTCATGCCAGTTTCTGTTAGTTTGGGTCCCAAAACCCCCCAATATCGTTTTTTGACCTCATGCTATGAATTTTTCTTTACAAGTTGGTATAAAAAATTAAAATTTTGATAATTTTTGAGAACCACTCAAATAACTGCCTGCGCTTGAACAAAAAAGCTCCAGAATTTTTTTTAAATTTTTGCAAACAACTTTGCAGAAGAAAGTGTGTCGATCCGACTTCATCAGAACAAGTTATGACCGTTGGAAGGCAGCATATTTTAGCAAAAAAAAAAAAAACATTAAACTCCCCGACATGCGTCAAGGGAGTCCGATGATGGTCTCAAATGATATATTGGCATTGATCTCTGTTGTTTCATTAGAAAATATCTCGCGATCCTTAGTATACAGGAAATTACTTCCTCCAGCAAAGTTGTTCAACAGATCAAGGCCGTTCCACGTGGCGCTAGTGAACATGTAAACTGACTTTATAACCTCAATCTCGAGATTCTTGATATAGTATAGGATGAAGTTAACATTTGTTCAGATCACGTCCACTACGTGGCACTAGTGTACATGTGAACTTTTTGTTATATCTGTATTTTGATATTAAAATCATGCATGAATTCAAGTAATCTTGGGCTTCTAGACGATCGACTCGATAGTTCAAAATTATTTCACTGCGTGGCACTGGTCTGCCTGTGATCAATGTAATACATGTTAATCGCTAGTGCACATAATAGGCTTCGGACAATTTTAGGTTAATTTTTAAAAGAAGTTTTTCCCAAAATTTTGAGTAAGTCCTTTAGAAAACGTCGGAGGTTCTTCAGGGAAGTTCAGGGAAATTCACTAAAGAACTCCATGCAAGATTCTCAACAAACTTCATGGAAGTTCTTCAAAGAATTTTATGGAAGTTCTTTAGTGAATTTTATGGTAGTCCACCAGAGAACTTCAGAAAAGTTTTGCAGATAACTTCAAACAAATTCTTCAGAGAACTTCATGGAAGTTCTTCAGAATACTCCATGAAAAATTTTCAGAGAACTTCAGGGAAGTTCAACAGAGAACTTAAAGAAAATTCTTCAGTTAATATCGTGAAAGTTCACCAGAGAACTTCAGGGAAGTTCTTCGGAGAACTTATAAGAAATTCTGCAGAGAACTTCATGAGAGTCTTTCAAAGTACTTCATGAACTTTTTGAAGCAAACTTTTGGAAAGTTCTTCAGAAGTTTTTCAAAGAATTTCAAAGAAATTCTCCACAAAACTTTGGGTGAGTCCTTCAGAGAACATCATGAGAAATCTGCAGAAAACTACAGGGAAGCTTTTCAAAGAACTGTAGAGAAGTTTTTCATAGAATTTCAGAGAGGTTCTTCAGAGAAATTCATGGAAGTTCTTTATGAAACTTCTTGGAAGTTCTTCAGAGAACTTCATAAAAGTGTTTAAAAGAACTTCAGGGAAGTTCTGCAAAGAACTTCAGGGAAGTTCTGCAAAGAACTTTAGAGAAGCTCTTCAGAGAACTAAGGGGAGGTTTTTTAGAGAACTTCAGGGATGTTCTTCAGTGAACTTCAGGGAAGTTCACAGAGAACTTAAAGGAAATTTTTCAGTTAATATCATGAAAGTTCACCAGAGAACTTCAGGGAAGTTCTTCAGAGAACTTATAAGAAATTCTGCAGAGAACTTCATGGAAGTCTTTCAGAGTACTTCATGAACGTTCTGAAGAGAACTTCTGGAAAGTTCTTCAGAGAAGTTCAGGGAATTTTTTTAAGGAATTTCAGAGAAGTTCTCCACAAAACATCGGGTAAATCCTTCAGAGAATATCATGGGAAATCTGCAGAGAATTACAAGGAAGCTTTTCAGAGAACTGTAGAGAAACTTTTCATAAAACTTCAGAATGGTTCTTCAAAGATTTTTTTTTTTGGTTCTTCAGAGAATTTTCTTTAAAAAAACTTCGTGGAAGTTGTTCAGAGAACTTTTATGAAAGTTTTTTAGAGAACTTCAGGAAAGTTCTGCAGAGAACTTCAGGGAAGCTTTTCAGAGAACTAAGGGAAAGTTCTTCAGAGAACTTCAGGGAAGTTTTTCATAGAAACTTAGAAAAGCTCTACACAAAACTTCAAGTAAGTCCTTCAGAGAACTTCGGGTGAGTCCTTCAGAGAGCCTCATGAAAATCTGCAAAGAACTTCAGAGAACTTCAGGGAAGTTTTTCAGAGAACTGCATGGACGGTTTTCAGAGAACTTCAGAGAGCTTCATGAAGGTTCTACTAAGAATTTCAGGCAAGTTCTGCATCGAACTTCATGAAAGTTCTGCATGCAAGGTTTTCAGTGAACTTAATGGAAGTCCTGTCAAGAATTTTATGGAAGTTCTACGGAGAACTTCATGAAAATTCGCCAAAAAGCACCAGCCAAGTTCTTAAGAGATCTTCATGAGAACTTTATGCAAGTTGTTCAGATAACTTCATAAAAGTCATGTAGAAAACATCATGGAAGTTCTTCAGAGAGATTCATGGAAGTTTTTCAGAGAACTAAAGGTAAATTCTGCAGAGAACGTCAGGGGAATTATTAAGAGAGCATCAGGGAAATTCTGAAAAGAATTTCAGGGATGTTCAGAAGAGAATTTCGGGTAGGTTTTTCTGAGATTTTCAGGTATGTTCTTCAGAGATTTTCATGGAAGTTATTGATAGATCTTCAGCATGAAAGCTTTAAGGTTTTTCAGAGAACTTCATGAAAAAAATGTCAGTATGCATTCTCGAAGTTCTGCAAAGAACTTCAGGATAGATCTACAAAGAATTTCAAAGAAGTTTTTTGAAGAAATTCATAGAAAGTCTTCACAGAGATTCTTAAAAGCTCTGCAAAGAATTTCATGGAAGTTTTTCAGAGAATATTAGGTAAATATTTAGAAAAATTCAGTATTGTTCTGCAGACTGGTCGAGTTATTAGAACGAGACACTGAAGAAGTCTGCACATTGTAGACGAAATACGCGTATCTGTCGAAGATAAACAAAGGTAGTTGGAATTAAATGGAAGATACTAATTCTTCTTCTAATTTCTAGTTACAGGTATTCCACTAAACAGCTCAAAACCCTCTAGGATTCTTCATGGAAGTCCTGTAAAGAAATTGATGGAAGTTCAAAAGAGAACTTCATGGAAATTCTTCACAGAACTTTAGGGCAGTCCTGCAAAGAACTTCTAAGATGTTCTGCAGAGAATTTCATAGAAATTCTCAAGAGAAAATCAGGCAATTTCTGCAGAGAACTTCATGAAAGTTCTTCAAAGAACTTCATGCAAGTTGTTCAGAGTTTTTCGTAGAAGTTCTGTAGAAAACTTCATGGAAGTTTTTCAGAGAAATTCATGGATGTTCTTCACAGAACTTAAGGTACATTTTTGTAAGACGCTTTCAGTGATCTAGACACGATTCTGGCCTGCCTCTGCGTTGGTTACCAGTACGCGATTCTTGAAGTAACTTCCAAGAATCTTGTACAGATACCCAGGAACCTGAAGGCGTTGGAGCGAGTCGGCGATAGCCATCCAACTGGCGCTATTGAATACATTTCTCACATCAAGGGTGATCACTGCACAGTATCGTACTCATCGCTTCTTGCGATGGATTGCCACCTCAGTCAACAGACAGGATGGCATCCACCGATGACTTCGCTTTGCGGAAGCCAAACTGATTACTACACAGACCGCCTATACCCTCTGTGTATGTTGTCAGTCTGTTGAGGATTACCCTCACGAGCAGCCTCTCCTGGTGGCTTCTCTGTCTTTGGTAGCAACACAAAAGTCTGAATTTTCCAGGCGTCCGGGAAGACGCCGCCGTCCAGACACTTTTGCATTACCACCCTGAACATTTCGGGAACCAGCAAGATAGCCGTCTTGATGGCCAGGTTCGGAATGTCAGGCACCCTGGACTCGGGTATTCGTTCAGAAAGAGTCCCCCAACGATCACCTGCAGTAGCTCTGATGAACGCTCGGTTGGAGTCGCCGATCCTCTGGTTTTGGCCATTACTACCCGGTAGGCGTCACTCCACGGATTTGTATTGGCCTTCTGACACAGACCCTCGAAGGAGGCTTGCTTGCTGGCCTTTATCTCCCTCTTCAGTGCGGCTCTACAAGCGCCCCTCTACACTCGATTCTCTAGGCGTCTGACCGCGCTCTTTGCACCCTCCGTCGTGCGTGGAGGCATGTCCTTCGGAGGTCGGCGATCGACTCCGTCCACCAATACACCGGTGACCTTCCATTCATCGATATGACTTCTTTCGGAATAGTCGCATCGCACGCTCGTGTAAGTGTCATAACGAGTCGTTCGCTGCAATGTTTCGTTCCCTCTCAAGCGCCTCTTTAAAAGTCTCTACATCAAAGTAGGACATCCTCCATCTACATGTGAATGGAGTGGATGCTCCTCCTTCCACACGCTGCCTTGTATTGTGGACGATACAATAATAAACCGCCAAGTGGTCGCTATGGGTGTAGCCATCATCCACCCTCCAATTGCTTATCAGCCCAGGACTGCTGAACGTTATATCGATTATCCAGCTCCCCTACTCGATCGTCCAAGCGTCCTCGCTATTACCAACGGGGTCAGGCCAGTTAGCTCCGTTGTCATCCGAACGAGCTTATTGGAAAACTGTTCGATCGACTATCTTGGCGGTGCGTAGCAGCTGTAGAAGAACACTCCATTCACTTTTACAACCGCAAAGCCTTCGTTTGTGGTAGACACAACCTCCTGAACCGGGTACTTGCCCGTCGTCCATAATGCCGCCATATTGGACCTGTCCGCAAACCTGTTTCCGTTACCGGCTGGGATGCGGTATGGGTCGAAAATTATGGCGATATTCGATGCAGACCTGCTAACTGTCTGACACAGCAGTTGCTGACCGGCCTCACATTGGTTCAGGTTTAGTTGGGTTACCTGCAATATGGTTGGCACGTTAGAATACCCTTAGCGCCCTCCCCCCCCCCCCCATGACGTGCTAATCGTCCGGTTTCCCGGTGCACATCAAGCATTTGGGGGGACCTTTGCAATCCCGCGCCTGGTGGCTAGTGCTGCCACTGCCGCTACCCTCATGGTTGCCACCTGGGTCCCGAGTGCACTCTTCCTCATACGTATGTCTGCGGCAGCAACCTCGACCGTGCACTGTTCCTTAAGTGCAGTGGAGTTCTCGTCTGCCTCGGTGATCTCATCCAGGTTTTTACACTGGATCGTAACCTGCGAAACCAGGGCGCGTACTTCCACCCCCTTACCAAGGGCCTGACTTGACAGGTGTCTGTACGCCGGGCCCTTTAGCGTTGTCGCTTTTTTTCAGCTCCAGGAGCATCTCATCGGTGCGGGTACGGCGTATACTCTTCACATTGGTGCCTAAACCTTAACCAATTCAGCGTCCCCACGCATCACTTCCAAGACCTCCAAGTACTTTGACGCCTCGGTCTTGACGATTATGGCCTCTCCGTGGTTACGCTTCTGGGCACCCTGTACTTTTCTTTTTTGGTTTTATTTCCCTTTTTTCGGACCTTATTCCAGTGGCTTTCCCTGTCACGCCAACTCCTAGCACTAGCGCCACGTTCACGTACTATCGCTTCCCCGCCCCCATGGATAGGGTGGACTCTCCGACCGTGACGGATGCTTCCGTCTGGGTCTGCTTTGAGGCTATATCCCTCGTCCTTTCGGTGGCTGCTAGCCATGCCAACACTTTGGCACTTTGCTCGGCTAGGAGCTTCGCCTTCAGCTCTTTCTTCTCCTTGCATGCAGCTTGCACTGTCATGTGTAGCCTAAGAAGGCTCAGTTTAAGGTCCTTTGCAATGTTGTTACGGGATGACGTAAAGTCAATAATCGCGTCCAATTGCTCAGACCCCTCCAGCACTTTCGGATGGGTTTCCCGCATCCTATTCATGGCCCGGATGTGTCCTGGCCCATCCATGGCCTAGCCTTGCTTGGTGACACCTGCATCCGATGCCGTAACACTACCGCACGTGTCGCTCACGCCAGATCTCACCGTTTTACTAGGCCGCATTTAGCGAACGGATTCGCGTTCTTCTGGGGTTTTTTTTCGTTTCTTCCATGTAGTTGGGTCCCCCTCCAGCCGCTATCCAAGCCCACGTGGAGTAGTCGCTATTGTGATCCCATGTTTGTCTATGCAAGCAGGGAGGCCAGGCGAGGGTTGACACGGCCCTTCATGGGAAACCGTGCTCAGAGCTGGATCAGCGTAAGACAGGTATAGGACATATTAGCCTACTCCTGCCCGACTGGCGCGGTCGGGTGGTGGAGAATGGAACGTACTGAAGGCCTGCTAAGGTTTTAGTGGAACGGAAGCGATCTGTGCCTCGGGAACCTCCCATTTCCTGCTCGGTGTCACCCAGCAGTACTGAGGGAGACGACACAGGCGCCAGCCAGAATACAACGGTACCACTCATTATTCTTTTCGCAGCCAGTTGACATAATTGGGGTTTTACTGGCATCCGCCCCAATGCGTCGTAGGACGCTCCCTCCGTAGTTAGTTTAGTCGTCAAGGGGAGCTTAACGTTCACAGAAAAAAATAATTAATTTTAACAAGCGCGTAAAATTTGCCCTCGTGTGATTCCAAGTCAAAGGAGCGTAAACAACGATATTGTTAGCAATCTTTCATACAACAGGCTTGATTCAAGCGTTATCTGGCTTAAATTTACATGAAATATCCCATTATTTTCTGCCAAATCTAGCATTCCCTTTATGTGCATTAGATAACGCAGAAAATTCAGTGTTTCTTTTTATCTGTGTTTCCAAGGTGCATCGCGGGGAGGCGAACTACCTTCACACCTCTGCATGAGTCGGTCTAATGGCACTGAAATGTACACGACATTTTGGTAGTGTGCACATCGATAAGAATTTATATAATATTGATAAGACTTCACATAATTTCTAACCCTTCACAGATAAAAAGAAACATTGAATTTTCTGCGTTATCTAATGCACATAAAGGGAATGCTAGATTTGGGAATGAAAATAATGGGATATTTCAAGTAAATTTAAGCCAGAAAACGCCTGAATCCAGCTTGTTGTATGAAAGATTGCCAATATTGTTGTATAGCGCATAAAAATGTGCAAACAATTTCGTTGTTTACTCCTCCTCTAGCTTGGATTTAAACGAGAGGATGTTTTACAAGCTTGTTAAAATTAATTATTTTTTTTCTGTGTTGTTTTGAGTGCATGTGAAGGCAGTGAAAAAGATTTTAAGTTTCTTAACCATACGAGGGTAGAACGGGTCTTATTGGTTGTATTGGTTAGGTAATCAGGTATCATGAAATTCGAATTGTAAAATGTAGGTAGTTGATCGATGGGGACATTGAATGACAAATTGAAGAACACTTTCAAATGGAAAGGACAAAAAATACAGGCATAATGCCGAAGTTGGAAACGCATTATTTACCAACGCAATGACGCAATTAACAAAATTCAATAATTTTCAAGTTCAGCAAATGGGAATATTTGTGTTACTGTTGTGTAAAGTTTTGGATGCATCTGTATGTTCACGACATGAAGAGACAATTTGGTCACATTATTGTGCGATTATTTGATCAATGAACATTATTTAAATTACCTTAATTGTACTGATCTCACGAAACAATTAAGAGGTGCCTATCATTATTGGTTTGCAGACTTTACAAGGCCGCTCCAACACCATTCGTAACCGTGCCAAAAAATAATTAGATAAATGTAGAGGAAGTTCATTTCTTGCCGCTCTTTCTTTTCAATAATAAGGAAGCGCTTGGGTCCGTGCAGAACGAATATCTCATGTTTTATTCACATGCATCAATATGCTACCTGATATGTACACGGTGTTAAACGTTCACACAAAAAACGCGCCAAGCCCCCCCGTGCCTCTAGAATACTGCAGACCATCAATTTACTCTTATAAGTTTGGGATCATCCATTTACTATGTCTTGTTAAAAAACTTCCCTTTTTTGTGTGACATAGTTTATGGATGCTCCCAAATTTATGAGAGTAAACCGATGGTCTGCAGAATTATGAAAGCCACGTTGGAAGTTGGTTCCGTGAGCATCACAGTTCAAATTACGCAAATTAAGTTTCAAACAATTGGGTTCTTCTTGATCACGTTCCAACAAAAAAAAGTCATCTATCTTTCATTGAATTCATCACCTGTTCCGGATCAAACAACATGGTCGAAGCAAATGTGTGATAACCTTGAGTTATGCAGAAAATGACAAAAAGTCTGCACATAACGTAAACTGGCAATAAGTCTAGAATATTACAATAAAGCTCTTTTCTGTTTATATGTTAAATAAAATCATTGTTTTATAAAACTACGTATGAAACCTGATAAACCTTGAATGAAATAACGCAATAAAATGTCAAAAATCAACCGTTTTATATCTTAAAAATGATTATGATGATTTTGCAAATCATCCACAAACGGTTCAACATTTTTTATTAAACTTTCAAAATTGATCCATACAATGTGTGCGGTAATATATATTAATATGATCCATATATTGGAAATGTTCCAAAAATAAATTGCCAATGAACCACAATCTCATTGTGCACTTTAAGTAATAGGGTGTCCCAGAAAATAAAAGCATGATTAAATATAAAGACGGAAACATATTTTGGAAGAAATCATATGCTGGTTTTATAAATCATTTCTCTATAAATTTCTGTATCATTTGCTTATTAAATAAGCTTATTTGCATGACAGGCCAATAAATGGCAGCCAACTAGAACATTTTCAAATTCTTAATGGTTTAAAAAGTTTTTATTAACTTGTTTTTACAACCGTCTAAAAAGTGGACCAATTTGATCATGGTTTGGCAATAAAGAAGCCTAAAGGAGGTGTTGGTTGACAAAACAGTTTTGAATGTAGTTGTATCAACAATGCCGGGAGGAGTGCTATACAGCTGGAATATACAGCTGCAAGACAAAAATGACCACCATTGTAGCCACAATGCATGGTCACTTTGAATTTTGAAAGCTTCAAATCGAACATTCTATCAAAAATTTCCCAAGGACTAATTTTAATAATAAATCTACTGCATTGCATCTCACCGTTAAAAAAAAATTCCTTAGCGAAATAATTATGGTTTGTTCATGCGGTCACCGCCTACAACATGAAGTCCCTTAAAACAAACATGTTACAATTGCATTTAAATACAATGGTCTGAAATTAAAATCGACGGATTAATTTGGACGTAAATTCATAACTCATAATACTCATGGACAATCGATCGATTGAATGGCAGTCAATACGCTCGTGAATTGCAAATCATCCAACATGCTATTTTCGTCATATGTTATTACACACATATAATAAAGCAACCCTATCGAAAGATAGCTCCAAAACCCAGCCCATAAATCATTTGAATTGTTGCACAAGAACGCCTGAACTAGCGGTTCCACCCCAGCGGAAACCTGATTCCATACCACATGTCGATTCGATCCGCTATTGTACAACCACTTGAGGGAACGAAAACAAATCAGAGAAGAAAAAAAATTATAAGTTCAAGGGCAACTTAAAGTCCATCCAACTAAAAGCACAAAAGAAACGGAAGAAACACTCGCGCCGACTACTTCAACTGCAATCTGATCTGCTCTACCCACGGATCGATTATTTCGAGATAAAAACAAATCTGAAAAACCACACAAAAACAAAGCCGAATAAATGCAATTGAACGCGGCCCGGGACGTTGCAACAGCGGCCTCATGGTGAAACCATCTCTACACCGCTTCGCCTCCATCGAGACCCGGCAGAGGAAAACGAGTTTCTCTTTCGGCTTCTTCCAGTGCGAAACGGTTCGTCGCTTGCAGCGTTGAAATCTTTCATTGCATGGTGGTGAGTTTCAACGGCGGGTTCAGCGCCTGGTGGACAGTATGTGCCTCTTGTGTGATGGTGGTGTGTTCAAAGCATACTATTGGGGAAATATACCTGTTTTGGAATGGTGAACAGGCTAACTGTTCTAATAATACATTGTTTGATACACGGCGGCAAGAGTTAACTCTAAATGAAGTTAAATTGGGACAAAAATTGAAAAGTATACAAATAACAATAATTAGGGTATATACTGCTGGCGCAGAAAACCATTGTTCCGAGATTGTATATAAACATAAAGATGGAATCCTAATTTCGTAAATTTATGATATATATAACATTCCATACACGTGCATTGGATAATGCAGATATCTACATAGTTTGTTCAAATGGCGTGAGATTCATAATAGCAGGACTTTTGCTTACGTTTAAAAAAAAAATAATAATCAAGAATTTATCTTTTTAATGTAAATTATGGTGCATGAACACTTTAATTTCATTTCACATGTAACAGATACTAGCCTGAAATATTGCTAGGAAAGGCAGCCAATTGTAAACATTTATAGAAAACATCATGTAAATTTAAATCTTCTTGGATGCACATAAAAAGAGCGGCTAGTCAAACAGAAATTTGCGTCGGTTCTTGATTCAACAAGGCCATAAAAACTCGAAATCATAACTCACATGACTTAGCAAAAAAATCAGTTGAAGAACACAAAATGATTTTTTTCCCGCCAACTCAACTTGTAATACAAAAGAGAATTATGGATGATGCCGTTTCGTTTTCAAGGATCTAGTTCTAGTAACCATTAAACAAATTCAAGATTCGGTAGTCAAATTGATTAAACATTAAACAAGGCCATGGAAAAAATTAGCACATTCTTGTTAGACTGATTTTGTTTCTTATTCTTCGAATGCTCGAGAATATTCATATTAAATTATTGAAAAACCCAGTTGTTAGCAATTGTCATATAAATAAAAATGCTAGCAAATGTCACAATGTTCAGCTTGGTGGATATTAAAAGGAAATGATTTCCTTGTGTTGCACTGCATTTTTTTTGCAAGTCTTTCATTAACACACAATGAAATTCAATATGTTAAACGTTATATTCAACATGGAGTACTCGTGATTTGTACTGTGTGATGTATCATGTAACTATGATATGTACTACCACTCATTTTAGCACGGAAACTAAGTCCGACAGCAATGGGATCTCCTCTCTGTTAGACTTGATCATGCTTTAATAATCACTGATTATCCTAATCATGCCATTATTGTATGAAGGGCCAAAAAGCGGTTGGGTAGATCGATAGGCAACATCACTCATGCGTATCCACAGGTATATAGAGAATCTGCTTTCAACAACAAGATTGAACAATTGGTCATATTAGCGGGCTATCTATCATGAGGATGCCCCAATGGGCGAGGAGAAGAGCCCACCCTCTATTCAGAAACTTTTTTTTTTACGTTGGCCCATTTCCTAACATGGTGACATTCACCGACGCCAGGGAGACGAGTGCACCACCTGGACCCTACCTTTCGTCTCATGTATATGACCCTGGACCAACGGCTGTACTTCCCTTCCGAAGGAAGACGCGACCAGATTTTTTCGGCTCAGAAAAACCACCGACATCGACTGGGATTGAACCCAGACCCACTGGGGTGCCAGGTAGCAGAAACACTTACCACTACACCACCGACGCCGGCATTCACAAACTGTTAGCAATTGGGAGTTGGCATTCCCACTCTCCCCATCCAGAGTGTTTCAATTGGGTGCCCGGATGGTCCCTCTCATTCGCATGAAATATTTATATTACAGTGTATATATTGATGTAAATGAAAAATACTGCAATCATTTTTATCTAGTATATTTAATATTCATTCAGTTAATCCTGAAATGCAAGATATGTTGTCCACGGAAACAAATCCGTTTCTGTTTTCATGAATAATAAATCATGAAACTAACTCTTATCTTATTTTATGAATTCGTGTCTCTTATTCATGGTTTCAGGAATAAAATGACCAATGCGAGGCATGAACTTTGGAAGAATTGTTTTGCCTCTCATCTAAAATTGTGTAATCATCTTCATAAATCAAGAATCTATTCAAGATTAACAATAGCGTATTCAGTACATCCAACAGGTCCTAACACTGCTCTTCACACCAACATAAGGTATGAATCCCGACGTAAGATTTATTTTTTTGTTTACATTTAGAGTCGATATAGTAGATTTGTCAGATTCATGAATAAAGTTTCCAGTATTAGGAATTCAGCTCATGGTTTTAATCCGATCAAATCATGATTTCATTGCGTTGGAAAAATAGTTCATGATATCATGAATATTGTTCATCGTGTATATTCATAACACAAAAACACAACATATGCATGAAACCATAACCTGCTTTTCTCACTTTGAAGAACAAATTATTTCCCGTGTAAAGTGTTAAAGTGCATAGTTCTGTGGTTTGCGCTTGAGCACGTTTTCGTTCGTTTTCAACGGAAGCATTTCACCAAAAGCTTGATTTGAGGTAGCCTGAAAAAGTTTGTCAATTATTTTGAAATTTTACAAAACTAACATTTACAGTCGAGTTATTAGTACGAGGCACTGAAGAAGTCTGCACATTGTAGACGAAATACGCGTATCTGTCAGGATAAGCAGAAGTAGTTGGAATTAAATGGAACGACCTGCCATACACTGACGGAACTTTCAATGGAAATGCGAAGCTGAAAAAAGCATTAAAAATGTTTTGAAGGGATGTTATAATATCAAATGATAATAACAATTACAATTGTAATATCTGGCAACTCAGATTATTAAAAAAATAATTCTGAATATCTACGATATGCTTCCAGTTGGCAGCTAAACCACAATTTTGTACAAAAAATGCATGGTTATGAATAAAACACGTTTTTCAAAACATGGTTGCTGTAATGTGATTTCAAGAATGTTGTTCATGTTTGATAAATATATTTAACAATGATTATAAAAACAATAAAAGAGTTCAAAACGCAGAAATGAAAAAAGTATGTTCAGCTCAATCTTTAGTCATTGTGGACTGATTTGGTTCAGTCATATACAGAATTTCAGAAATTCAAACCACTCCAAACGTGACATATTTTGCAAAATATTTATAGTACATTTATAAAACAAACAATTATAAACCATTGCAAAAAGATGTATTGTATGTTACTTGGGGAATAGATCTGAAGTTGTTTTAAAAACCCTAGACAACGATCATGTTATTTTAGGTTTACAAATCACAGTAATAAGTCAAGTGGCTATTTTTCACAATACCGAATTGGATATCAAATATATTCAAACTGTTGTAAGTGTAGCATACGGAACGTGATTTTTAGTATGTTGAGTGTGACTGTATTCATTATTTTTTAGATTCAATTTAAGGTTTATCAAAACGTCATATAGAACATAAAATTGAGTCAAATTTATCTTTGAAGAATAATGAAGTTATCATTATTTCTATTAGTGTACAAGGTATGAGATGCCTCAGAATTTTACACGATTAATAACTAAAAACTTAAAAAACACGCCCTTCTCATAAGTTATTAGAAATGGTCCATTTCCAAAACTATGTTTGTTTCAACAAACATGTATTTTTCAGCAAAGTTTTTGTTGACTTTCACACGATTGGAATAATAAATTAAAAGTTATAGGAGATTTTTTCATCATTATTTGGTTGATTCGATAAGTAAACCCAGCTTTTGGTAAATTTAAATTTTTTGATGTGATTTTTCGTAATAAATACACAATAATGTGAAAAGGGAACTTCCATACAAAACAAGTAATTGACCCGAATCTAGTATTTCTAAAGTATAAAGTAGATCGAAGTTTACAGACTTTTTTTTCTACTTTCAGATGATTTATTACATGTTTACCTGTCTGGTTGTTTTTTTAACTTTGACATTGGCTTTTTCCATTGTTTTAAGTATAAATAGTTTTGTTGTACTAATTTTCAATGCTTTAATAGTGAATTTATTCCTTTATTTTTAACATCATGAACGCTGCTTACCTTGTCATAAGAATACAGTTTAACAGCTATTTAGTATCGGAAAGCAATGATACTTCTGGATTCCTGGAACTTATTTTGCTTGTTGTTATGTGCTATGAAGTTCTCAAAACCCTTGCTCGTAGTCCTCTTGTGACACAAAAAAAACCGATAATGTGGTCAGGTACGCTTCATTTCACTTACTAGCCCTATAAACAAAGTATTTTGCGCTCGTGATTAAATGCTCACGCTGTTTTGCAAGGCTTGTTCTAGAAGTCATCCTCTTCAAAGTACCGTTAATTGCATCACAAGATCCTTCAACATGCAAAAAAGTGCCATTCTACGTCAATGTTATATTATGATTTAAATTGGCATAAACTTGCACAGTTTTTTTTTATTTTAATATTAGGATGCAGCTCCATAGACATTATAATTTTTCTTTTTACTTGCATTCGCTTTTTTTAAAATGTTAAGAGATGAAGTAATCTCCTATATCTTTGAAACTATTAAGGTCTGTATCCGCAATAATCCGGACACCTCAAAACATGAATAAAACTATATTTCCATCGTATTTGTTTATTTCAGATTCATGGGATGTGTTTTAACAATTCGTGAAGACAAAACATAGTTATTCGGTATTTGCATAACATTTTCGAACTTTGCGCTTAACTCCGTCCATTAGGGTTTGTACAGACCCCAACTAACATTTTTAGTTGCCTAAGCCGAAGCTAAGAACTTATAAGCTGTTTTATAATTGTATAAAAGCAAGTGAAGCTGAATAAGCAATAAGCAGAATTAAAAAATCGATACAGTACTTATGCGTAATGTAACACAGCTTTAACACAACATTTAGCTCTAGGTTGCATACTTTGAAAAGAAAGTTCTTATGCGAACAATGTTTGTGTACGTTTACACAGCTTGTTTATGTAGCTAAGAAATTAGTCGGTTAAGCTTTTGAATGATCATTCTGTGTTCTCTTACACAGTTTTATTTGCTGGCTTCGTTATAGCTTTTCAAAAGCCTTTATATTAAAAATACCTTAGCCGCTATACAGCTTAGTGATTATAGCTGTATACAATGTTGTATAAGTACACTGAGCGAACAAATCGAGAGGAACTCATTTGAATATTGTATGGAAATTTGCCAGAAGACATTATTGCTAGTTTTATACGATTCCCTAATAGAAAGAAGTTCATATGACGATCGTATGAATATTTTCCTCACATGAAAAAAAAAGTTGCAATCGGGATTCGAACAATGAACCTCGGCATCCAGAGCCGAGCCACAATCCCACGAGACTATACACGCGTGATAAGTGATGTCAATCGAAACACACGCTAAGAATTTGTACACGCTAAGAAAAAAGTACCCAAAATTAAGTAAAAAAAACTCAACGTTGAGTTCTGTCAAGTGAGGTTAGCAGTTGGGTGAATACAAAAATTGATGTAGGTAGAATTCACCCATCTAGTCACCAATGATTATTTTGGTGTTCGATATTTTAATCCAATTTAAACAAAAATATTTGGCAGGTTTGTTTACTTCGTGAATTACAACATCGTCATTCGTTATTTGATTATAGATCTATATTATCAACAATGTGTGAGGACCATTAGCTATTGTTAACTGGTATTTTCAAACCTAACTTGTGTATATTTTAATTTGATGATCAAAACAACTCAATTTTAAGTTGAAGCTACTCAATCATCACGTTCTCTTCGCACAATGAACGGTTGAGTATTTTCAACTTATTTTGGTTGAAAATCGTAGCAACCGTCGGCGGTGTTGACGATTGTCATTTATTTGTTAGTCTAGTCGACTGCGGACGCATTATTTGCATTATTTGTTAGGATTTACTCGGGAGAAACTGTTTGTACAATGTGCAAATATTTTTTATAGGCAAGTACTGTCATTCTATGCATCATTGTACCATTAATATAGCAATGATTAATATAGCAATCTATAACAACTGTTATAAATGAAATTGTCGTTTAAAAAAATTATAAAAAATGAATCCAAGCGCGGCACAGCTAACAACGTAAATTGGATGGTGATCATGTTTAGATTATAAGAATCTCGGTAACACTAATTTCAAAACAGTACAAACCTGTTCGTAAAGAGCTTCAGCAATTATTTTTGTTCAACATTATTAGAATTAAAATATATTTTGAACACTTTGAATACGGGTACTGGAATTCCTCACAGCTGATATGGATCTGAGGATACAGTCACCGTTCATAAGGTGAAGGAACAGAGTTCAAATCTGGTAAGTACACGGGTAAGTGATATATAAATATATACTATATATAAACATTATAATACAAAGTTCATATAGTTATAGTTATATATATCTTTCACGTCTTAATCTCGTCCAGACGGTGGATCTCAGTAGTTCTCGTCCGCGAAGGTATGTTCAGGATTATCCTAGGAAATTTGTTTTAAAACCGCTGAAGCTGTTGCTCCTATTTTGATTTTGGAATTCACTCTTCAGTTGTCAAGCAAGAAGAGCAGCGTATCAAAATTTTGCTCGCGCATCGCGAAAATCCGAGCTACTCGCACGCAAAGTTGGCAAAATCGCTAAAAGTTGCCAAATCAACCGTTACAAATGTAATTAAAGTGTTTGGGGAACGTTTGTCGACAGCCAGGAAGTCTGGATCGGGGGGAAATCGAAAACCGGAAGCCACTGAGACGACAAAGAGAGTTGCCGGTAGTTTCAAGCGAAACCCTAACCTATCTCTCCGAGATGCCGCAAATAAGCTGGGTGTATCGTCTACAACCGTGCATCGAGTCAAAAAACGAGCCGGACTATCGACTTACAAGAAGGTAGTGACTCCAAATCGCGATGATAAACAAAATACGACGGCCAAAGCGCGATCCCGGAGGCTGTACACGACGATGCTGACGAAGTTTGACTGCGTGGTAATGGACGACGAAACCTACGTCAAAACCGACTACAAGCAGCTTTCGGGACAGGAGTTTTATACGGCAAAAGGAAGGGGAAAGGTAGCAGATATTTTCAAGCACACGAAACTGTCAAAGTTCGCAAAGAAATATCTGGTTTGGCAAGCCATCTGTACCTGTGGCTTAAAAAGCAGCATTTTCATAGCTTCCGGGACTGTCAACCAAGAAATTTACGTGAAAGAGTGTTTGAATAAACGTCTGCTGCCTTTCCTGAAGAAACACGGTTGTTCCGTACTGTTTTGGCCGGATTTGGCATCTTGCCATTACGGTAAAAAGGCCATGGAGTGGTACGCCGCCAACAACGTGCAGGTGGTTCCCAAGGACAAGAACCCTCCCAACACGCCAGAGCTCCGCCCAATTGAGAAATACTGGGCTATTGTCAAGCGGAACCTAAAGAAGACCAAAAAAACTGCTAAGGACGAGCAGCAGTTCAAGGCAAACTGGCTTTCTGCGGCGAAGAAGGTGGACAAGGTGGCTGTACAAAATCTGATGGCAGGGGTCAAGCGTAAGGCCCGGCAATTCGGATTTGGAAAAGCGGAAGCCTAACTGAATATTTTTCCTGAATTTTATACTAATTGAACTTGAAAAAGAAATTTATTTTGATTTTTTAAATAAACGATTTCACCGATTTACACGCGTTTTCCCTTGACCAAATTTTGACCGTATCACCCTTTAGTTCACAAGCTAGGGAGAGACAAGCAACATATTTCTTCTTCTTCCTTAGCATTTCAAGCTTATTGCTTTCACAAATAGCTTATTGCTTGCTCTCAACTTAGTGTTCCAGATGCACTTCCACAGTTATTAATTGAGAGCTTTCGATGCCAGGTACCATTTTTGCATTAGAGCCCAGAGAGTCGAGAAATTTTCCATAACGAAAAATTCCTAGACCAGACCGGGAATCGAACCCAGCCACCTCCAGCATGGTGTTGCTTTGTAGCTGCGCCTTTAATGACTGAGCTAAGGGAGGACCCGCAACATATTTGGGCACGTCTATTCTAAAGGCGCTACCCCTTTTATTGAAAATTGGGGTTCCATGAGAAGTATTTACTGAATTGAAAACTCTTCACTGATTCTACTTGATTCTACTCAAAATTCAATTTTGTTAATTCGTGCCCATAATTCTAGCGTGTAGCATTTAAACAAAAGTTTTGTTAAAATAGTTTGATATTCCATTTTCCAACGAACGGCCTGTAGTACGGTGGCGGTGGTTTTCAATAAAAACAACAATTTCGAGAATTTTATTTTGAAGAGGAACAATAAAAAAAAAAAAACCAAAGACTATACACACACACAAAAAGTCGCCAAAAATCCGTTTTAGTCGTTCCGTTTTTCAAACTAACTTTTTCAAAGGGAATACACAACAACAATTTTATTAGGTTTCTACTTAAATGGTTTATTGGATATCCTCTCCATGATGGCGCAAAACTTCTCAATCGAATGAAATTCCGGCGAGTTTGGTGGGTTGGGATACGATCTCGAGTTGAACGCCATTCTTCAGCGTCTCAACCAGTACTTTGCAACGCATTATCTTTGGCCGCTTTTAGTTTCACCCGATAACCACGAGCTCGCTTGGCATCGGCAAATGGTCGTTTTGGAGGATTTTCCGTATGTTCGATCTTAATGCGCCGCCGAATTTTGCGCAAATGGTTGGCATCAAAACGAATAGGCACAATTGCTCAAAACTTATTTCTCCCTAGAAGTAAAATTCTGTTCAACGCGAAGTATTAACACAACAGAATAACTGTTCATAGCAGCCCCTATTGGAATATGCAGAGAATGTTGCTTCGGAATATCATGTTCGAGAATCACAACATTGTCCGTGATAGGGAATTTCTGGATATTTTCCAGAACGCAACATTTTTTGAAATTTTCCAACGCCGATTAATGAATATGCACGCGAAATATATTCATCTCATCATCTCGAGTTATAAGCGTCCGGTATTTTAATTTTTAGTTACGGTAGCCATTTATAAATTGTACACAATGGTCAAGGTATGCAACAAACAAAAAACTGAAATTTCTTAAGCCACCGTTGACTGCCAATTGGCAAGAACTTGAAAAGTAATGCTAGGCAAATTCTAATTTTGAATTTGTCCTAAATTTAGCCTGCAAAACAAAATTATTATCGCCTTTTATTTTCGTTATTTTCAATAGCTTAAATTTGTTTGACTTCCAACCAATTGATGTAAACTTCTTGAAAATCTATCGAGTATTTATTTAATCAAATGCGTTTAATTTGTAACGATATTTCGTTACGGTCGCTTGTTTTTAGATTTTCAATTGACACCCTACCCTTGCCGTAGGACGTAGTCTACGTCAAAAATGGCTCAACTTCCTGCATGGAATTACAACATAGTTATTTGTCACATAAAAGCAAAAATACATAGACCCAAAAATAAATACATAGATGTGTTACTTGTGAAGAAACGTAATAAAAGTCTAAACTATTCCATCAAGCACCACCCTAGCACCGCACTTCTAATCCAATTTACGGAAATAATTGAAACATCGCACGTGCCTCCATCTCTGTCTAGCCCATGATATTTTCCACCACTACCACCCGACAATGTTGCCTCCGATCTGCTGCTGCTGCCGTTGCTGGTGTTGGTGGTGGTGATGAAGTGTGCTTCTGTGAGACTGACCCACATTTCCACCCTCCCGCTTCGTTCAAGTACCTTACCATACTTCACTTCAACAGCAGCAGCAGCAGCAGGCTAATGATCATCGTCCGTTGGCTTCGCGCTGCAGCTGAGCAGCTCCGAAAGGGGAGCAGTAGGCAACCAGCGAGCCGGGCGCTGGCGAAGAGGGAGGTCGATTACATCAAAACCGCTTTTGCTCGAGCCTCTCGCTGCGGCAATAAACAACAACGCCACGGCAAGGCAGCGAGCGTGCGAGAATGAATCGAAAACAAGAGTGAGATTGGAACAAATTGCGGTGAACTTGAAAAATTCGCTTTTTCCTACCTCATTGCGCGAGCCTGCCGAGTTTGGAATTGTTGACTTTATGGGTTGCTGTTTTGCTTCTGTTGTTGTTGTTGTTTTCAAACGCCAGTGTAAACTATTTTCTTTATTGGGCTGTTGGGCGATCGAGCTCCTTTCGATGAGGAATGTGTGAGTGAGTGTGTGTGTGTGTGTGTGGGAGAGAGAGTGAGAGTAACTGCACCGGTTTTGTTTAAGTTTAAATGCAATGAGGCGAATATCAAGTGGGCTTTAAAAATGCGATTATGTGGCTTCAAGAAGAAGCTGTTTTTAAATTGCAAACACTTCACTGTCAGCTGGTATGGGGTACAGGTTGTAGAGAGAAAAGGAGTGCGTAAGTGAAGATGTAGTTAGATAAAGATCAATCAATGTTATGTAAATGATCGTTTGAAGACTGGTTGCAATGCACGGCCGCCTAATGTGACATCAGCAGGAGTATTTATAGTTTAATTGGGATTATACAATGCGAAGGAGTTTCTCAAGTATGCCAACGGAGCGCAACGCATGGAATATGTTTACAAAGAGTCGATACAATGTTTGGAAAGACGTTGATTTGGATTTCATTTGAATTTGCTGCCGGTTGCGATGTGACAAAAGCAGACAGGTGATATTTGTACTTTTTTTTAAATTTATTCTGAATAAAGCAGTACAGTGAATTACATGAAGCAGAATAGGCTAAAAGAATTTTTACCTGACAAAAAAGTTAGAATAACATTGAAATAACGGTCTCCAGATATCTTCACATTTGAAAAAGGAAGGTTTTTCCTGTCATTTTGACAACATTGTTAATTTTGTTGTCATAAGCAGCTTTTCATACAATCTTGAAGTATGGTCTTCTCTGAGCCTCCCGTAGCTCAATCGGCAAAGGCGCATCTACAAATCAACACCATGCTGGAGGTGGCTGGGTTTGATTTTCGGTCTGATCTAAATATTTTTCGTAAAATTTCTCGACTACCAGTGCATAAAGTATGAGGTTGTACTGGCAACACAATCATACTAATGCAAAAATGGTACCTGGCATTGAAAGCTCACAATTAATAATTGTGAAAGAGCAAGAAATAAGCTTATTGTGAAAGTCATAAATTTAAAACGCTAAAAAAAGAAGAAGAAGAATGTAATGTCTTTTGTATACATACATTTAGAATAAGAAAACTCGAAATAGAAATAGAAAATTGACTTCTTTAAACAATAATATTTAGATATTAGATCGGCTGCTATGATTATCTGAATAAAATGAGAAAAAAATCAAACGAAACCTAAAGAATACATATGGAATAATCACATTGATAAACATTAATTTTATTTTTAGATGGTTTTCAGGGTTTGTTGGCATTTCATTTATTTTGTTTTAAATTTGCAAGCATCATAAATGGTTCCAAAACAATATAAATATAAATACATTAATTGTTATGTTATGTATTCTCCGTGCGTGAAGTAACGATTATGATGTAGAAGGAGATGTTCGCTCATCACCATGAGGCACCAAGAGTGAACATTATTGTTTTTGGCTAGAATGAAAGATGTGAAGAGAAAGTGTTGAAAGTTCCGTCAGTGTGCGGCAGGCTGGCAATAGAACAGATGTTTTTATTTAGGAAAATTGAGCGAAAGGGCATGTATCCAGTATCTTGAGTAAATGATTTTCGTAATGAATGAAGCATGTCAATTTATATTCGAGGCTGTGTGTCATTTTTGAAGACAAAATTCTAGAAATTCATCAAGCAAATGAGCCGCAGATCGATTTTCAAGTTCAATGCGAAGACATTACTCTGGAAAGTCTAGTTCATGGTCTCAAAGCGAGCACCTCAACTGCAGTACCGGTTCTGAATGCTTGCGATTTAGGAACAAAACGGGATACGGATGAGCTCCTTTGTTTCGTTTTCATTTAAACGGTAACAGTTTTTGTTGATGAGTTTAATTACTTACTACGTAATATTTCGTTATATCTCTTTAGCGAGATAAGGAGCTATAACCTTGGCAATTATTGCCAGATTTTTGGTTCAAATGCCAAAAGTTCACCCACAGGCAAAAGGAGCACAAACTAATCTTTCTAGCATCTATGCTCCCAACGATAAAGTATAAATGATCACACTGTTTAACTCTACATGGAAGCGTTTGGTACGGGAGGTCCACGCTTTCTTCCTTCCCTTGATTCAGAGTAGTAGAGCGATTTTAGATCTTTCTGGAATCGCTCTAGTTCTTGGAATCCTCTCTGTGGCACATACTACGCAGCTGGCCTGGCCAATGACAAGAAAAATGATGTATTCAAGAAACCAGCATTTTCCAGGATGCCTTCAACAATTGGCTGCGTTAGTGTGAGATTAGATTAGATTAATCCTAGAAGGTTTGAGCTGTTTAGTGGAATACCTGTAGCTAGAAATTAGAAGAAAAATTAGTATCTTCCATTTAATTCCAACTACCTTTGCTTATCTTCGACAGATACGCGTATTTCGTCTACAATGTGCAGACTTCTAAAGTGTCTCGTACTAATAACTCGAGTTATTCGAAGTCTGTCGAAGATAAGCAAAGGTAGTTGGAATTAAATGAAAGATACTAATTTTTCTTCTAATTTCTAGATAAGATTAGTTTAGATTACTACGTAAAATTTCGTTATCTTGTTTTGACCTCGCTAATTGAATAGATTATTCTATTCAACTAGCGAGGTCAAAACAAGATAACGAAATTGACGAAATGGGCATTGATTTTAGCTCCTTAGAAGTCTGCTTTGAGAACACTATCTACATTATGTCCCATTAAAATAAAGGCGAAAATCCATACGTCAGTTTCAAATAAGTTGTTTTCATAGAAAAAGATAAAAAAAATCATAATTTTATTTAGGGAATCGTTTATTGAGCCTTTCTTACTAAATTACTCAACATGACCACCATTTTTCTCGATCACCTTCTTCAAACGGAGACGGAATCGAGTGCATACCAAGCTTTCGCTGCGACAACATTGGGGTGGGAACGTTCATAGGCCTTAGCTTGAACATTTGCCCATTTTGAGCATTCCAAAGGATCAAGTCCGGGCTGCTAGGAGGCCAAATTAGTCCATTAGTCAAAATTCCATGTTTTCCTTTAGCCATGCTAGAGTCCTTTATAAGGTATGACAGGGTGCTCCGTTCTGTTGGAAAATGATGTGTTGGTGTTCTCCAAAGTTGACTTTCATTCATGGAATTTCATACCAACATTTATTCCCAACTTATCCACTAGGGATATTTGTATTGTTTTAATAAACGTAAATGTTGATCATGCTGACCATGATGAGTCATCTGCGGAGGACTTGAAAAAAGTTGAGTCTCATGCTCTAGGAAATGACCTTTAAGAAATAGCCTCTGGGAAATTACCTCTGGGATATTGCCTCTAGGAAATTACCTCTGGAAAATAGCCTCTGGAAAAATGGACTTTAGAAAATAAAGCTTGCTTCAGATAGAATTGGAACAAAAACAATTGCCTGTATTTCAGTTATTTATAATTGAATTCAAGATCTTTTTTTATACAAATGTAGCGTTTTCTTCATACTTTTAAGAAAAAATACGGATAAAATTATTCGTCACGGTTTCGAAGGAATTCTCGATTTTTCCTGTAACACGGCTCATTAGGCGGCGCACACGTTCTTCGTCTATCGTTTTAGCTATCTTATTCCACCAGGTCTTCATCTGATTGATGTTTTTGACAACCTTTCCCTTAACCTTGAGTCTCCTCTTCATGATTGCCCAGTATTTCTCAATAGGGCGGAACTGGGGGCAGTTGGGTGGGTTAAGGTTTTTCGGAACAACCTGGACCCCTTTCTCTGCATACCATTCTTGAACGACTTTGCTGTAATGACAGCTTGCCAAATCTGGCCAAAACATTACGGGATAGTCGTGGGATCGAATGAACGGCAAAATTCGTTTTTGGAGACACTCTTGTTGGTATAGTTCCGACGTCATTGTCTTATTTGTAACGAAAACTTTCGTTTTTTTGCCACAGCTGCAAATGCCCTGCCAAATCATGAATTTTCGTGCAAATTTGTCGGCAAAAACAAATTTAAATTTGGCTGGAACATCCCCCCGAGCCGTTGCCAAGTAAAAATTTTTGACCTGGGATTTGCCCGAAGTCAGCCTTGACATAGGTTTCATCGTCCATCAGAAGACACCCGTCGAACTTGGTCAGCACCTGGTCGTATAGCTTCCGAGCACGGATTTTGGCCACACTATTCTGTTGTATGGTCCGATTTGGCTGTTTGCTAGTTCGATACGACTTGATTCCTTCCCGGAGTCGAGTTCTCCTCACGGTACTATGGGTAGCACCGAATTTTCTGGCCAAATCACGGTCCGACAGATTGGGATTCCTCTTAATCGTCTTCAAAATCTTACCACGCAGTTTCCGGTCGATAGTTCCACTCCGACGATTGGCTTGAGGCTTCCGAATCGTCGTCTATGTTTCCATATACCGTTTGATAACGCGCCATATGGTATTTCTGGGCAATTTCAGCTGTTTAGTTAGCCTAGATGCAGACCATAATGGATTTTCCAAATAAGTGTGCACATTTTTTTCCCTTCTTTCGGCTTCCATTTTGATTGTTTACAAGGTACAGTCAATTTGCGGAATGTCAAAAATACATACGTAAAGCTGACAAAATTCCCGACACGTGGGCGCCAAGAACTTTCAAATCCGTCCACCAGGAGCGCCACAATATGAGCAAAAGTTTGTTCCAATTCTAAATGAAGCAAGCCTTAGCATCTGGAAAATACGGGAAAGCAATAATTTCTCGAAAATATAAGGACAAAGATCAACTCAGGAAATTGGCGTCTGGTGAATGGGCTCTAAGAAATGCTTTCCTGGCAATGAACTCTGGAAGCAGCATCTGGACAATGTTTTCAAGAAAGTAATTATTTCCCGAAAACATGAAGGACCGGTAAAGCATACATTTTCCAAAAAAACGCGAATAGAGATCCGTTTTGGAAAATTAATCATTCCGGGAAGTGGCCTCTGGGAAATGTCGTTTGAAAAATTTCCTCTAGAAAATGGCCTCTGGGAAATGAATTCAGAGAAATGCTTTTCTGCGAAAAAGTATAAAACTAAATACCGATATGCAATAGCTTAAAATTGAGATATTGTCTATAAACCGGGAATCGATGCCCAACACAATTTTGAATTCCAAGTAAGTGACTGCTGTATGTTCATAGGTTTACAACTATCAGCTATTGTTTGCCTTTTTCAAAATTTGTCATAAATATGGTATTCTGTTATCATGTAGAAAATCGAAAAAAAGAGTGTGTTATGCCTGAAGAAGATTAATTTGCGAAGTTTGTCAGATGCGGCTATGGAAATAGTTGAGAAGCTTTATTTGCCAAACATCAAGTATTATTTTCAAATAAGCACAGGAAACTCAAAAAATGTGAATGTGAAATCTTCATAGCCGCACGGATAACACTACAGAACCGTTATACTTCAAGAACGAAGCTAGGAAGGCCAGCATCAATGGAAAACACCAAAAAAGCTCGCATAATATATAGGTTAGGGCAAGGGTGCCACCAGAAATACTACTGAAATATATCAATAAACCGATCAGATGATATACAGACACATTTGGTTATAGTTTTAGATATGGTGTACAAACCTTAATGCAGAATGATCTGTTATCTATTTTTTATTAAAAATTTTATGTCGCACACACAATTCGCGTGAAAATATATCAACTTTTACCAATTCGAATATCATTTCGAAATTTATAGAAACTATCTTTTGTCACATCATGAAGCATGAAAAAAAGGTTAGGTAAAGCAGAAGTCGTATGCCAAAAACAAACTCAAATGAGCGGGAGGTAGTTTCTCTCCCAGGATTTGGAAGTGTGAATAGACAGTTCGTTAGAACGATTTAAGCTACCGGTAGTATATTAACACGATCAAGCGCACATTGTTCTGCCAGTCAAGGTGATGGATTCGTTCTTGCCTTGACCTACTCCGCATGAGGTTGATTGGCAAAAGATTGTGTGTTTGTTTCGAAATAATACCTCACAATGCCCTCCGCTCAATTTCAAAAACTACTTCCATTCAATTTCCACAGCCTGCCGTTTGCTAACGGAACTATCAATACTTTTTCTTCGCCACCACTCATGGTGATGAGAAATTATTACATTCTCAAACAACATCATGAAATAATATGTAATGTTTCCGTAAAAAACTAGGGAAAATTATTCGAACTCTTTTGATGGCTCACTTGTCCCTTACTGCAATACAAATTAACCTAACATTGTTTGTAAAATAACTTAAAAATTTCATGCCATATTAAGCTGTTTGCTGTGATAAAAAAATAATATCTAGAGCGATAAATAACTACTCTTTTCCCATAGGATAAGGCAAAGTTCACCATTGTACTACTGGAACACGAAACAATAATGTTGACGAGTATTGCATGACAATGACAATATAAGTGGTGAGTCAGCAGTAGCGAAATATTTAAAAAATCACTGGAAAGAGAAAGATGGAATGGTTATGCTCTCCAATTTACATGGCCGTCCAACGAATTGTATTTTGATTCTTATCGAAAAAAATACTCGGTAACAGTTGATAATTTATTTTTTAATTAAAAATGAGTGCAACTTGAGTACAAGAAATACAATCCAACTCAGCAGAATCATTCGGGACATGGATATTACTGTTGCCACAAACGTACGCCAAGGCTTCACGGAGTTAAACCAACGTCTTGGACATTTTCTTTACAGTAATGTTTTGGCCGTTCGATGTCCAGGTCGATGAATGTGAAAACGTGTTAGGAGTATCCTTGAAACCAGTGGTTTATTGTAACGATATACATGGAATGGTTAACCTTATCACCTTATTGGAAACAGGCAGATGAGAAAAGAGCAAAACGGTTCAACAACTGCATGACTGAGCCTTTGTTATGCAGCTCTTCATATACTAAAACAGTAATGTTACAGCCGGGTCTCCACATTAGTCTTGGTCTGGTAAATGTAGTATTCAAACGAATCCAGGCAGAAGATGAAGTGATCGTTCAACGGTGGGTTAATGTGAGTAACTGCCAAAGACATAGCAACTACAGGTTCAATGGCAGAGACTGTAACAATTTACTGAAGAATAGATCCTTGATGTCAACAGAAAGATCAATTGAAATACTAAGAACAGTTAGTAAATTATTTTACAGTTCATTTTTTCACTATCACCACTTCACCATTCAATATTTCAGGTTTTTGACCAGTTTCAAGGCGTATTTGAAGCGTGCTTCCAGGGAGAATTGCTAGGCAGCCCTAAGTTTGCACCTTTAAACTGAAGAAATGATCCATTAAAAATTGAATTTCATTCCATAAAAAACGTATTCATGACCCATTAAACTCTGGTCAATATCCATAATAAAATGGATATGATCCTTATATTTTATCAATGTGATCCATAATTTATACAAAATTTAGCAATAAAATGTCAAAAATGTACCGTTATATATCTAGGGTATGATCAATAAAATTGTACGGATTACCCATAAACATATAGCAAATGTTCCGTAAAAGGTTCAATATCATTCCTTAAAGTTGTAAAATTGATCCTTAGAATGTAACGTTTGTGAACTTAAATATATACACATGATCAGTAAATTATTTAAAATATTACATAAATAAATCGTCAATGGTCCATGATAGGTTTGAAAAATTAACAACAAACTTTATATATGGTCCATAGGAAATGAACTTTGGGCATTTAAACTAATATGCAGGATTCATAAATTATGCCAGAATTATTTCAATGTTGGGTTAATATTTTTTTTAATTTTGGCACGGGGAAATCGATCCTTGACTGCGCTACTACTCAGATCTATTAACATGCCGCAACTGCGATGTTTCCCATCGCAATGTTTCCCAATTAATTTGGTAAAGAGCACTTGTGCATGTGAAGAACTAGGGAAGATGTTCCTATATTAATCTCGTCACTTTGCAATTCATCCTACTTGAAATTAAACGATGGGCACGTGACAGGATTAGTTAGTAATGTTTGTTGTTGTTATTAAACGTTAGCAAACATTATTAGAAAACGAAACCGATCCTTCAACTGCCCAATTGTTTGATTCATCGTAAGATGAATAAAGGAACAATGAGATTAATATGGGGGCAGTTACGCTACATGTAAAATTTAAGGCTTGATCAAACTGTTGTTTAAGATTTGTTTTACAAAATTATGCCGGGCAAACGTTTGCCGTCCAACTCGCTATCGCTCGTCGGACCTAACTACAAAAAACATCCTCCGTTTGCATTATACCGGGCAAATGCTTGAATCAGTCGTTAACTTGAAACATCGACCGCTTTCTACTTAGTTTTGCAATCGTCAACAGCAGGCAACATTGATATTTCAAGCACTTGGAGTACAGCATAACAAATCGTGGCTACTATGTCACATTGTACAATATAGTGTGTCATTCCAAAAGATTATCAATCTCTTATGAATTGATTAAAAACATTCATACTAAAGGTTTTTTTTTTTTCTGAAAACCAATGTTTGGCAAAATTGTAGTTGAGAAAAGTATCTATAAGAATAACTTTTGAACGAAACGTTCGTTTTCTCATAGTACTCGTAATTTCGTAATAAAAATTCTAATTAGTGTTAGTTTCTTATCAAATGTGCTCAAATTTCTAGATGTTGTTAACGACATGATTTGAAATCGTTTAAGCATAGGGGAGAGAATATTTCAAAATTTGCATCACTCCAACGGGAAGGTTAGGTTAGATTAACTTCCCAATTTTTATGCACCTAAAATTGAAACAAATAGTGACCAAAACTCAAAAATGCAGGCATAATTCATTGATCACACCCATATGTTCAATTGCACAAAGTTGATATGTTACGGATCGTTTCTTTGAGTTTATAGATTATTATTCATTGTTTTATGGATCATAAACAATTTATTTATGGAACATTTTCAATAATTTATGAATCATGTGCATGTATTTTAGTGCACATATGTTACATTCTGTGGATCAATTTTGCAAGTTTAAGGAATGATATTGAACCTTTTACGGAACATTTGTTATATGTTTATGAATAATCCGTACAATTTTATTGATCATACCCTAGATATATAACGGTACATTTCTGACATTTTATTGCTAAATTTTGTATAAATTATGGATCACATTGATAAATTTTATGGATCATATTAATTTTATTATGGATATTGACCAGAGTTTTATGGGTCATAAATGCGTTTTTTGTGGAACGATTTTAATTTTTTTATGTATCGTTTATTAGTTTTTATATGCAAAAGTATGTTTGCCGAATTGCTACTCTATCAAAATCGACCAAAATCAAAACGAGTTTGATAAAAGTTGAGTAGAAGCTAAACTACCCAATTTATCTAAATTCCATATTTTGAGGTTCCATGTACCCGAGTTTTGCAAGGAATCTATCTCTGCATTGGAAAGGTTTGGCAAACAAGCCAGTGAAACAGTGCATTTTGATTTTGCAATTACTTGAGCCAAAGTCAAAGTTCTAGAGACATCCGATAAGTATAGAACGCAATTGCTCCGAGTTGTCATTCTTTATAATAGTTTTCATTTGTAGCTATGTTACAAGGACCATTTTTTTCATTTAAATGATTTGCATTGTAATTTTTATTGAATCTCTAATCGTTGTGGGTGTAAAATATGTTCATTGCTTTCTTGGTTATTAATTTGTTTTAAATTTGTTCTATTCTCTGTATTGATATAAAGCTTCTTTTGTAAAGAACGATTTACAAATCATAATTGAAGATTTGATCATATTAACAAGAATAAATATAAAAAATCAAGAATAAGAAACCGATGTTTATTATGTGCTTATTCTGTAAATAAAAAAAAACAAGTCTCACAAATCTTTAAAAAAAAATGTTCTAGACCTCCCGATGAAATATTTATGTTCTATGCTCATATGAAAGGGGAAAACCTATACTTTCAAAAGGTGGGTGTTTCTCCGATGCCGAATTTTTTAAAGTTAACATGGTCAATAAATACACCGTGATACACACTTTACTCCTTCAGAGAGAGTTACTCGTTCAAACTATTTATGAAGGGAGCAAAGTACAAAAACAACTTACACTGGTGAAAAAAATCCATACAATTCCGTAGAGATTATGAATAGTGTTTCATTTCAAATTAGAAATATATTCGGGAAAAAATCCTGGGGGAGCTAACAGAATTCTGGAGGGAGCCTGGCCCCCCAGGCACCCTCAGTAGTTACGCCAATGATTGTAATAGTATTAGTAGTTCAACAACCCCACGAATGAAACTTTATGGAAACATAATGAAAACCACATCTTAACACCATCACATCAATGAATAAATTGTCAAAACCAACAATATGTGCTTCGTTAATCGATGATCATTAAAATTATGTGCCCAATTCACACTCAATGGATCGTTTATTCCACGACCTTCAAAATATGCTCTGCTCGGCAGTCATCCGAAGCGCTGTTGATGGTGGCATTGATTTATAAATTCGTCTCATTTTCGCATTAGCAGTTTGCATTGTTTTCGCTCTATCTCTCTCCCTCTTCAACCACCCAGTCAAGTTCGAAACAATGAAAATCATGGTTGCAACAGCTTTAATATGGCAAGTCTCTTACCTGAGGTATCACCGTGACGGTGTACAACAAACGCACCACATTACCCAGTACCTGGCGTCTACTATTTTTGGCAACTGCTGGTTCAACGGATAAACAAAAAAAAACCGTGGAAAATTATGCTCTCGTAGCTAACTTGGATCACTTCTCGTGCGCTGACTCCAACATAGAGGGCTTTGCAAAACCTTTCAAGTAGGTAGCAGGCGGTAAGTGAATTTGCGCAAAAGTATGCGCACGTCTCAATGAGCTCAGCACACATTGTCAGCCGGTCGCATATGTTCGAGCTGACTGACAGAGCCGTCAATTTTGTGTTTCATCATCATCGGTTGTCGTGCAGATGGAGAGCTTTTTTTTATTATTCTCGTGGTTTAACATTCTACAATAACTCTCGCAAACAAGGACATTACACTATGTTTTGCAAAAGAAAAAAAAAGTATGATTAGTCAGATTTTATCGACTGCATAATAAAATTGTAAGTAAAATGTACTAATTATTACAATGACAACAACTGCCCGGCTGAAAAGGAAGGTTGTTTCGTGCGCCGATCAATTCCATGACCAGCCGCAATTTCGAACTTTCGTCACAGCCGACCACTCTTCAGGTCCAATTGGCAAACAAACTCCGAGACATGTCCATATGATTTCGTGTTTTTATTATGTTCTGTTTTGATTTCGGCATTCTTCGCCTAGGCCGTCGAGCGGCTGACTGCGGCGCTGTGCTTCAGACTGGGATAATGCACGCCAATTACGGATTATAACAAGCTTTCGTTTATTATTTACTTGTCAACCCGACATTGCCGGCGAAGATTTCATATCGCGCTGAGTCAAGTGGTAGGTAGTTAGATACAAACAAAGATGATTATGTCAGCTACTTAGCCACGCGACGTTGGGTGTCTGACAGGCTCTTTCAATAGAGGTAGTTTGTGGATGAATGGCAGTGTCTGATGGACACAACAATAATACCGTCTGGAATCTGTTTTGATTCGAGTGTGTGCTTTCAGCTCCTTTGGAACGGGAAAATTTACATATGCTTTGTTCGCTGTGCTCATTGCTAACGGTTTCAATGCTATTTTTATTCACCGTGAAGAAGCAATCCGTTCGGACTAGTTTATATCTTGCAACGGTTATGTAGTTCACATTAAATATTCAAAGTTGCGTAGGGAAAATGACATTTAGAGAAAAAAGAATATCTGTGAATGTAATAGTATGTTTATTGATATTCTCTTGAGTTAAAATGGCCTTGAAACTCCAAATAAAATAGAAATTATTTCATTGGAACAATAGAGACGATAATCATGATGATAATTCTTCTACATATCCTAGTAATTTATTGTTTTGTGTTCACCCTTTTTTTTATCAGTACAGTTTCTGAAAAAAGTCTTGTTTGGTGCTTGGGCTCCATCATGTTACCCTTCTTGTAGATGGAACAATTTAGCTCTTGTTTCCACTTCTCCAGTAGCTGTTCGGTTTCACAGATTCGGACTATCAGCCGATATATACTGTTGGACAGTTTGTCTTGGATTATCTTGAAGAGTTCAGCTCTGGTACCACCCTTGCCAGCCACTTTAATACTCTTCAACTGTTGAATAGCATTCTTAATGTTGCTCATGGTGGGAGCTGGTTTGATCCCATCGTTCCCACGTAGCCATATCTTCCGCTGTTTGACCTTCTGCGCTTGTGTCCTGTGCACCATTCTATAGTTCGATGTAGTTCAACTTTCACATATCAATCAATCCATTCTTCAGAATACCCTCTTCCTCATCTCTTCGGCTTGCGGAACAAATTTGCGAGATGTGTTCAGCTTCTGATAAAACTCTGCTTTTTTCAGGCGGTGTTTTTTTTCTTCCGCAAATGGAGATCTACTTCCGTTTTTGATGGTTCACGTTCTGCTGGGTCTCTTGCTGCAGCATTATTGACCCCTTTGTGTCCAGAACATTCCTACACTCCTCTTCTAACCAATCGTTCCATGGTCTCTGTTCTACATCAAGTATCAGGTATGTTGGCTTAAGAGCCATGGCTTACAACGGCACGTTCTCCTCCTAGATTGGATATAACACACACTGCACACGCCACAAGCGACAGGTGGCCTGCAAGCGTAACCGCGGAGAGGTCCTCATCGTCAAGACCGAGGCGTCAAAGTACTCGGAGGTCTTAAAGGAGACAACGCTGAAGGGCCCGTCGTATCGAGACCTGGCAAGGCAGGTCTAAGGTGAGGGTGTGGAGGTGCGCGCCCTCGTCTCACAGGTGATGATCCAGTGTAAAAATCTGGATGAGATCACCAAGGTACCCGAGATCTCCACCGCACTGAAAGAACAGTGCAAGGTCGAGGTTGAGCCGCAGACATACGTCTGAGGCAGGGTCCACTTGGGACCCAGGCGGCAAATATGAGGGTAGCGGTAGTTGACACGGACGCGCCGCTGAAAGTGGCAATGGTGAAGGTGGGATGGTCTGTATGCCCACTTAGTCTACACCAGCCGACAAAGGCATGCTTCAGATGCCTAGAGAGCGGGCACATGTTCTGGGAGTGCAACGGCCCAGATAGGAACAATATGTGCAGAAGGTGTGGCAGTACAAGCCACAAGGCGCGGGTCTGCAAAGGTCTCCCCAAATGCTTGATGTGCGCCGGGAAACCGGACAATAAGCTTGTCATAAGGGGGGGGGGAATGCCCGGCCGTTAAGGGTATTCCAACGAGCCAATCGTAACGCAGGTAACCCAATCAATCCTGAACCATTGTAAGGCCCAGCAGCTGTTGTGTCAGACAGTTCACGAGTCGCCGTTGGATGTCGCCATAATGTCCAATCCATACCGCATCCTAGCCGGCAACGGCAACCGGGTTGCGGGTTGAAGTCCAATTTGGCGGCATTATTGACGACGGGCAAGTACCCGGTCCAGGAGCTTGTATCTTCACAGTTGTAAAAGTGAATTTCTTCTGCATCTGCTACGCACCAGCAAGATGGTCCATCGAACAGTTTTGAAATATGCTCGATCGGATGACAACGGAGGTAACTGGCCTGAACCCGTTGGTAATAGCGGGGCACTTCAACGATGGGCGCTCGAGTGGGGGAGCCGTCTTACCAACCCCAGGGGCCATTTTTCTTGGGTACCAAGAGTACCTTACAAAGAAACGGAGCAAAATCGATCATCGATATAACATTCAGCAGTCCTGAGTTGCCTAGCAATTGGAGGGTGGCTGATTGCTACACCCATAGCAACCACTTGGCGGTTCGTTGTTGTATCATCCACAATACAAGGCAGCGTGCGGAAGGAGGAGCATCCACTCCGTTCACCCAGATGGAGGACGTCCTATTCTGATGTGAAGACTTTTAAAGAGACGCTTGAGAGGGAAAGAAACTTACGGTAAATCCAGGAGCCTTGCGGCGAACGACTCGTGTGGGAACGTCCATTAATTATGTCATGCAAAAAGTGACTTTTTATACCCACACCTCCCCCCCCCCTTTGTAACGTTTTTTGTATGGACCTTCAAATTTTTTTGTATGGATTGTCACGTTTTCTCAACCCCAAGGGGGGGGGGGCTCCCCTCTCCCCTTATTGCGTGGCATAATTAATGGACCTTCCCTAATGACACTTACACGAGCGTGCGATGTGACCATGCCGAGGGAAGTCAAACCGGTTAATGGAAGATCGCCGGTGTATTGGAGGACGGAGTCGATCGCCGACCTCCGAAAAACATGCCTTCACGCAGGACGGAGGGTGCAAAGAGCGCGGTCATACGCCGATAGAATCCAGCGTAAAAAGGCCCTAGTCACCGCGAAGGCCGCACTAAAGAGGGAGATAAAGGCCAGCAAACGAGCCTGCTTCGAGGGCCTGTGTCAAAAGGCCGAAACGAATCCGTGAGGTGGCGCCTACCGGGTACTAATAGTCAAAACCAGAGGAACGGCGGCTCCAACCGAGCGTTCACCAGATCGTTGGCAGACTCTTTTCGAACCACGACCCGAGTCCATGGCCACCGCCGCCGTAGATTTGTCCTATGACCAGCGTCCTAGTAGCCCAGACCTTAACGCTGTCATATCGACGGAATGGTGGGCAGTTCAACCAAACACCCATGACCACGTGGGCATTGACAACGGTACAACGGGGATCGGTGACGAGGCGACGGTGACGGGGCGACGGTGACGAATGAAGAACTCATTGCAATAGCAAAATCGCTAAAGGTGAACAAAGTGCTGAGATGGTATTATGAACCTCGCCATCAAGACGGCTATCTTGGTGGTTTCAGAACGAGGGCGCCTTTCCGGACGCCTGGAAAATTCAGACCCTAGTGTTGCTACCAAAGACCAAAGACCAAAGCGAAACCACCAGAAAATCCATCGGCAGAAAGACCTATATGTCTGTTGGATACAGCGGAGGGTAATCCTTAACAGACTGACAAAATACACAGAAGGTATAGGCGGTCTGTCTAACAACTAGTTTGGCTTCCGTAAAGAGAAGTCGTTGGTGGATGCCATTCTGTCCATCACTAGGACGGCTGGAGTGGCAATCCAGCGTAAGAGACGAGGAGTACGCTACTGAGCAGTGGTCACTCTTATGCGTGAGAAATGCGTTCAATAGCGCCAGTTGTGTGGCTATCGCCGACTCGTTCCAACATTTTCAGGTTCCTGGATACCTGTACAAGATTCTGGGAAGTTACTTCCAGAATCGCGTACTGGTGTTCAATACAGAGGTTGGCCAGAAACGTGTTCAGATCACAGCAGGCGTCCCACAAGGTTCAATCCTGGCTCCGGTGCTATGGAAACGATGTACGAGCTAGCCCACCATAAGACTGAGATCACGCTGGTAAATAACCGAAAATCGGAGCAACAATTTACCTTCACTAACTGCACAAATCAATCGAAGAGGTATTTGAGGTATATTGGGGTCATGATCGACGATAAGCTGTTATATCGCCTCTATGGTTATATCGGCATAATCCCGCATGATGTCGAATTGCTCAGCGGTGCAAGGAAGTAAGCGTAAACTCCTGGCCAGTGTCGCCCTGTCCATACTTAGGCACGACAGGCCGGTATGGATCATCGCCTTTAGTACCAAGAACTACACTAGTAAGCTTGAGAGTACGCACTGGCTTATTTGCCTAAGAGGGGTTAGTGCATACCGAACGTTATCTCGCGACGAGGTCTGCGTCCTAGCAGGGATGATGCCAATAGGCATGGTCATAAAAGAGGATGTAGAGTGTTTCGAACAACGTGGAACAAGAGGTATTCGAAAGACCACTAGAGCCGCAACTATGGTTAAGTGGCAAAGGGGATTGGAACAACTCCACCAAAGATCGGTGGACCCACCGAATAATCCCGGAATTAACCGGGCGGGTTTATGGGCGACAAGGTGAAGTGAACTTCCACTTAACGCAGATTTTGTCAGGCCAAGGCTGTTTTAGACAACATCTGCACAAATATGGGCATGCAGAGTACTCCGCATGCAGCGAGTTGAGGAAACCGTGGAACATGTGTTCTTCACATGTCCTTGCTTCGACGACGTGAGATCCGGCATGATAGCAGTAAGCGGTCACGACACGACTCCGGTTAATCTGGCCCAGAAGATATGCCTGGACGCGAAAATCTGGGATGCGTAGCAGCCTCCCACATTGTCCTCAATTTCCAACAAAAATGGCAAAACAACCAACTGCAGGTCGCAGGGACCACCTCACTTCTTAAGCCCTAAGTAGTTAAACATCTCGTGTACTTAGCAAGCACAGTAGCCCCCTCCCCGAAATTATATCGAAAGGTGGTTCCGGGGAGGGTCCAGGGCTCACGACACGGGTGGGATTTTAGTGCGTCGAGGAGTTGGAACCATCATCCTAACAACCAGTTCTTCAGGAGTCTGGTTGCCGATTTTCCATCGTGCCTAAAAAAAAAATCTCACGATGGCTACTAACATAGACTTTGTTATTGAGTACCTCCCATATTAACACCTTGTAGAAAACCTGTTAATGAGAGTGGTAATACTTGGCCGTAACTTATATAAATTAAATAAGAAGCAACAAATAGGTTCATGAAAGGTTACATGAGAAATTGACCGGTTCTTACGGAATTAATTTGTAAGAAGTTAATTTGCGGAGAGAATTTAAACAAACAAAACAGATCTGATACGGATGATTCCAACAACGAAAAAAATAAAGACACCAAAGTAATATCATTTCATGTCTTTTGTTTTCTTTGTTACAATCACCCGTTCTAGGTTAATTTGTAGAGGTCCACCAAAGGGCTTTTTAGTTATCGTATTTACAATAAAACAATCAATATCGACTTGTGCACAACCCATCGATTTTTTACTATAACAGAATCTAATGAATGCAGTTTTATTTTAAAAAAATTATAGGAGCTTAATTCAAATAACAATTTCAATGTTAATTTTCATTACCAATCACATCACAATGATGGAAATGAAAAAAAAATACCATACTTAACAAACGGTATATTTTGGAATCCGTTCGTCTCAGTTCCGTTCAGCTCAGTTGAACTCTGCTCGAATAAATTGAATCCAACATTGATTTCTCTCTTCACAGAACAATTAGCTTAGCATTTATTTGACACAACCAAAGATGTCTATGTTTCAGCGATACAACTTCCCTTGCAACATACACATACTGTTCCAACCATGTACTGAATATTTAGAATATTTTTAGAATTTTTTGTTTTAGCTTGGGTTTGAGTTTTTGCAAAATCTGTCCTGGAATAGTATAAGGTATAATAAGGTCAAATACGTGCCAAAAACAGCCAGTCCACCGAACTGTCCACAACTTATCTCAATAGAGAAGTACTGGGCTCTAGTTAGGCGGAAACTCTTCGAAACTAAGAAGAAAGCAAATGGTACCGATGATTTCAAGAGAAGATGGAGAATCGTCACGGCGGGCGTATCTGAAGATATCGTACGGAAACTGATGGTGGTTGGAGTCCAGAAAGTTCGAGAATTTTACAGAAAGAAGGGTTAACATCTCAATCAATTGGTTCTTATGTAGATTTAACTCTATTATTGTGAAATAAACAGTAGGTTTTGTTGAATTGTGTGTTAATTTTTTTTTGCTGTTATTATTTTAGTGTCTGAAATTTAACGTGGACAGGCTTTATTTACCTTTTTTATCTACTAAAAATTATCCAACTTGCTTGCAAGACCACCGAAATATCAGGGTGGGTTAATGGTTCAACCGCACTGTATGTCCTACCGATTATGAAGTTCAAGGCTGTTTCACAAGAAGTTCCATGACCTCAATTTTACGATTGGACTATTGATTTCTCTTCTGCTACCCCAATGAGGTATGTAACCATCAGACAAATTGCTAGACCTAAGTACTGCCACCCAGTTCCATAAAAATGCAGTTCACTTGGCGGTCAAGTACAACGTGCATTTGTCACGCCAAGTCTTAACCAATCCAAGACCACCCGTCCAACCAATCAACATTCCAATGGATCAAACCACAAACACTAAAGACTACAACCACCGCCAAAACCAACTTCACCACATACCACCGTAATCGTCGTCCTTCAGTGATCTCATACAATAAACATGTCCGTCGCGTGTGCCACAGATTTTTCATTAACGCTTCCTTCATTTTTAAAATTAGCCAGCCTTCCGGCCGCTGCAGGTTGCAATAACTTCAACAACCAAAAATATGTACTCACATCTAAATTGCACTGCAAACACGTTGTTTCCTCCTACCTCCTACAAATCCAATGTACCTTCTAGAAAAAAAAATTCTCACACATATCATAAGCCACCACTCCGATCGATGTTTCCACCTGCTCGCCCATTAAACAAGCTTCGTATCCGCACCCTTCACTCGGTTGAAACATGAACCCATCGCCCATCGGAATTGACGAGCGTGCTGAGTAGCAACTAGTGAACCATAACCAGATTTCACCATTCTTGCACACCAATGAAAACTAATAGCACACTAATTAGAAATTGCCACAGTTCTGGCTCAATTAAGGAAAAACGCGGTGCGAAACGGAAAATAATACGATTGTCTCTGTAGTGGGACCCTCATCAGCTAGTCGTAATGGATAGGTCTCGAGTTTGCATCCAATCAACGAGTCGAGTAGGATTCGCAGCATAAAATGGGGTAGAGGACTATGTCTGCCTGATCGTCCGTTTTGGGCCAAACGTCGGTAATTCATTCAAAATTGTTGCGGTATCTGACAATGCCTAAACAAATGGTTGAAATTCAGAAATATCCTTCAGTGGAAACATTGCATTTCCGGAAAGAAACATCTATTCATAGAGAGAGGAAGTGTGCGCGTGTTGCACGCAGTAGGCCCAAAACTAGTTCTACTCCCTAATCGAATCGCAATGCATGTAAGGCGCACGCACCCATTCGATCGGCACTTTAGCTAGAGGGCGTCCGGTGGTGAGTTTGAGTTGCTTTTCCGATGATTCCTCAAGTTCGAATAGGACGGGCGAATTATGCCACGAACATAAGTTTTAAAATTGAGTTTCATCTTCTATGCGTTTTTTTTTGTCTGAGTAATTACAAAAAAAAACAATATTATATTAACAATGTCGGTATTATGTTTCCATTTCGGATAAATTATCAACATTTTTTTAAATCTCCAATGATTTATAGCATAATTTATGATTCATCATGCATTTCCCTAAATATTTTTCGTACTTTGTGCAGACATTGCACATTATATGAAAACTTAAGCATAAAATCATAAAATCTATTTTAATTATTCAAAAAATCTGCTTATATTCACTTATTAAGTATGCGGAGGTGAATCAAAGGCAAACAAAGATGGATATCTTCAAAGTCAATATTGAAAATCCGCTATGTGACGAAATGAAAGAAATACTACACATGAAAAAAATCAGACCTACTACTTAAAGATGGATTTGGCCAAGAAAATAATCCTCGGGGTCAAAAGATATAATGTCAAAAGGACATTTTCGTTTGAAAAATTTCGATCAAGAAATTTGATTTAGTTAGCTTAGTAATACTTACAAGCTGGAAATTTATATTGGAAAATAAGGATTAAAGAGAAAACAAATCATTTGATGTCATTCTCTGATGTTCGATTTGGATAACGCAATAACACGCGTGTTGTGCCATTGGGAATTGCTGCTACGGCAGTTGTTTTCGTTTAATAACCTGATTTTCCAGAGTTAGCACCGCATATTGCTACAAAGATTGGTGCTCGATTTTAAGTCGCCTTTTAAAATGTTCTCCAGCTCAATTGGAATCATTACTTCAATTCAATTTTACAAAACCTAATCTAATAGATCTATCAATACTTGCGTCTGTTATATCTTTGGTTTCAGCAGAAATTGCTGTCCGTTTCATGGAGTTAATAATTAGGATATCCACATATTTATAGACTCGTTCCGAAAAATATACATGGCACTTTCTTTCTCAAATAAAAAAGAACCATATCTGTGATGACTGATTATTTTTTTTCTCAAAACATACTACATGAACAATGTCTTCTCTTCATGTTCATTTCAATTTGCTTGATTTTTCTACGTAGAGCATGGGCGAGTTCTCCAATTTTTCCCTTAACACTTCTCAGGTGCTTCTGCACAGTGCTTTATCCTACCGTTTTCATCACTCTGCACCAATCCCTATAAATTTTCAACACTATCCGATGGTTTCCATGTGTTTTCTCAGCTTCACCGTCGTCAACGCCCAAAAATTTTCGTTGGGCTAATCTCGGGGCAGTTTCGGTGGATTCATCTTCTTTGGCACAGGCCACGACATTGTTTCTTTTGTACAACCATGGTGCAGCATTTAGAGTATATGCGCAGGCGGTGAGGGCCGCGTGCATTGTAGGCTTGATATGCGCCGTTTGATCGCAGATTTGATCATTCATTGTACCTGTCGTTTGTATTGTAACGGACAGATATCTTTTCCACATCCGCATATGGCCTGCACACACCCACATCCGTAATGGGTTTGAGTCTGCCCGACGCTCAGACACTCCTTACTTAGCCAGCTTTCGACTGAGCTACCACTGACGGGAACTCCATCTGTGCTAAGCCGCTTTTTTTCTTGCTTGGGGGATAAGACCACGCATTTTCAAAACTTCCGTGCGAGAAATTAAAAAAAAAATACATCAGTTTAATTTAGATGTAAACCAAAGGACGCAGCCCAAAGTCTTGTCTTGTCTTGTCTTGTCTTGTCTCTGTCTTGTCTTGTCTCTGTCTTGTCTTGTCTTGTCTTGTCTTGTCTGTGTCGTTCTGTCTTGTCTTGCTCCTGCCCCGCCTTGTGTCTGTCTCCCACACACTGAAACTGCAACTTCTGCATACATCCTAGAACTCAATGAAGCAAATGGAACAAAATTGGGCAAATGGGGATTTTTGGAGGCAAAGAATGTTCCCACGGTGGCCCGGAGACCCCACCTCTCTGGTAGTAGGGAGTGGGGGGAACAAAACAAATGGTGCAAAACAAGTGCAAACGTAAATTAAAATACATGAGAATTATCCCTATTGTCAGTGAAAATTTGTGTGCAGGGGTTTTGGGGCCAGGAGGTGTTTTTATGCTGGTTCGAGAGTCCACCTCTAGTTCTGAAAAGTGGGCTCTGCTACAAACGAAACGCAAATTTCTGCATAACTCGAGAGCTAACCCAGCGAATAGACATCCATTTGGTATGTAGATGTTTTTGGAGCGAAAAAATGATTCTACGATGTTTTGAGACCAGAAAAGGATGACACATGAAAAAAAAAAAACTGAAATTTTTCCGCATAACTCTAGAGAACTTGAGTCGGGCCAAATGGAACCAAATTGGGTAGTGTAGAAGTTTTTGAAAGCTAAAATGTTTCTACGGGGATTGGGGCCCTTCACTCACTCTGAAAGGAAGGGCCACCATATAAATGAGAACGCATAAGTTCAACTAAACATCATCCCTACTGTTATGAAAATTTGTATTCAGGAGTTTTTTGGGGCCGAAGGAGGCATGCCTGGGGGGGAAACAGTTTCAGACTTCTCTCTTGTCACAGACTTTGTTGGTGGAAGGAGGTTTTGGTTTACACAAGCAAACAGAAACACAAATTTCAACATAACTCGATAACTAACTAAGCAAACAGAACCTGGCCTGGCATCTGAGTGAGTTTTTGGAGGCAGGATTTTTTTTATGCGGTAGTGAGACCCAACCTCCTCTCTGAAGGCACTCATTCAAATGAAAAAGAAATTTCAGCCAAACATGGGGATTATCCAGGCAACGCCACTAAATCAAAATCAAATAAAGTGTATTTCTCAGGTAGAACAGCATGCCTCTGATAGAAGTTTAATCCACTTCTAAGTAAAGAATGGGGATGCTTGTTATGTAATCTAACGCTCTGTAAATTTATTAATAGGTTTTTTTCCTACAAAAATCCTTTTTGGTAGAATTAACGAGCCATTCTCTTTCTTTCTTTCACCACAACACTGATATTGATAATTTTATAGAACCATACAGATTTACACAGCTTATAGATTTTTGAATATGTTTTTGCATATAAAAATTTAAAAATGTGGTCACTAAACATTACCAGGACTGGATCATAGATGGCAATTTTTTTTTTTTTAGTAAATTGATACTCGCGTAAAACTGTATTGGTAAACGTCAAAAATGATGATGATTGACTTATAGGTTCTTTAAACAAATTCTTGGACCAAATCGATTATTTCAAAAGTTTACGTCGGCTAGAGAACAGAAGTTAGCCATTGCACTATGGTCCAGATCACAATTTACGAGGAAACATACTCCAGCGCCTAAAGCTTGAAACTTTCAGTAAAGTGATGTTCTACAACATAGTCGGTATCTAATCAAGGTCCATTTTATTTATGTTGATTAAGTGGAATTGGTCAGGTTTTCACGGAAATACAAAAACAGACTTTTTTTGTCGCGAAATAGACGTTTGCCCTTTAGCAAAGTTAGCGCAAAAATTTAATGGAGTTTCCATATAAAAATTTTTTTGCGTCTAAATATTGACCGACTTAGAGCGATTTTTCCTCATCAACTTACGGTGTACCATGAAAAAATAGTTTTTTTGTCAGCGCGTTACTTTTTTATTTCAATTCCTCGCCGTTAAGCTTGTCAGTTTCGCAGCAGGAGTTTTATAATACGTAAAGACGCGTACTTTGGTATACAAATTCCTGCCGCTGTAGCTTCAATCAATCAATGGTTATTGAATTTTTCTCAAAAAATACTCGCTCTTTTCTAATGTTGATTTTAATGATTGGGGCAAACACAAAAAAAATTTAGACGCCATTAAAAGGAGAATTATATTGTTTAACATATGTGAAACTAAAGATATGTTATTTCTGTGATCTTGAGAGAATTACATTTGAATCTGGGATGGTTTTAGAAGAAAAACTTCAATAACTATTGATTGGTTAAAGCTAACGGCAAAGTTAATATATCAAAATACGCGCCTCTACAACTTGTCGGACATAATCAGTAACGATGAAAATTGAAATAAAAAGTGAGGACAGAATTTTTTTTTTGTATGGTACGAACCTAGAATTGACGAAGGAAAAGTTGCTCTAAATCGGTCAATTTTTAACTTTAAAAAAAAATGGTGTTGAAACTTGAAATAAAAACGAAGGCCTATTTTTAATGTTGATTAAAATTAGGGTGGTCCCTATTTTCACGGAAATACAAAAACCAACTTTTTATTTGCAAGAAATAGACGTTTACATCCATAGAGCAAAGTTGTAGCGCGCAAAAATTTCATGGAATGTTCATATATAAATTTTTTGTAGCATAAAATTGACCGATTTAGAGCAATTTTCCTCATTAACTTAGGTGTACCACAATAAAATGTTTTTTTTGCCCTTAATTTTTAATTAAATTCTCATCGTTAAGTTATGTCCGACAGTCTACAGTGAGTTTGCTAACCCTCTTTTACAGAAACCACCAGACGAAAATCCTTTTGTACATGTCCTGTAAAAATAGCGTTTCGTTGGAAGGGGGTTCTCTATCCTTTCCATGGGTTTCATGTAAGTGCTTGTGCTTACGGTCCACACTTTCGTTTTTTGGCTCATCATACAACGGAATAGTGAGGATAAGAGGTATGTATAGTTAGATCTTTGCCATTGAGAGGAACTGTACGCCAGTGGCAAGTCCTGCACTGGTGGTGGCTTCACCACATCACCGCACATCTGCAGAAGCCACCCCGGCCTTGGTCTGATCGGTAAGTAACTAAGAAACAGTAGTGACACGGTGGAATTCCGAACGAAAGAACGAAAAAGAGAGAATGAGTATGGCATATGTTATGCGTTACTTGTATGTAGTTTAAGTCAGTCTCACTCTCAGAAGAATGAAATTACTGTCGCTTTGTGTATAGGGTAATAAGAATGTTTGTCATCGTGGTAATGGAACGCTAAGCAGAATTACTGAAAAGTTGTTTCGTTCTGAAGTTATCGACGAGAACAAACCATGTAAAAAACCGTGTTTAAAATGACCTTAGTGTACATGGATGAACTAAGGTAAAACGGGTCAGACACAACATGAAATTATCCCTGTAATGTTTCTAAATGTGATATCTGTAAAATGTATGCATTTTGACTCAAAATATATTGCGAATATTGCAACTATATGAGCAGAATGAAGAAAAACCATCAATTGAAGGAATATTGGGGCAAAACGGGTTATCTCCAAGATCCAAAAACACGCAAAGTCGCTCCACATTACTCCTATGCAGATATCCTGTGGGGTTTGTACTTTTCCAGCGAAAATAATTTGTAATGAGATTGCTGCTGTTCAGAAAGTAACACGGAAAATCAAATAAATGGAATTGATTTGTGTAAAACGGCCCAAACATGACATGAAATTATCTCTGTAAAGTTTCTTAATATGATATGCGTAAACGATATACATTTGCACTCAACATAAATTGCGGAGATTGCAACTATATGAATGGAGGAAACCCTTCAAGTTAGGGTGAATTGGGGCAAAACGAACCACTTCCCGTGCTCTTCACAACATGAAACCTACGCCAATTTTATTTATTAGCCCATTTCCCATCAGGAATGCATTTGGTTTGGTTCATTTTTTCCCACTGTGCAATGGTTGAACGATAACATGAAGTTTTGGTCGAATAATTTGTGACCCCCTAGCAGTCCAGATCTAAATCCGTTGGATTTTTCGATTTGGGCATATGTTGAAGCACGAGCCTGCAAAACATCACACCCTAGAGTGAAAACTCTGAAGTCAACCATAACACGCACATGGCAGTCAATGTCGGAAGGCCCGAAAGGCATGCTCTGGCTTCCGGTGTCGGCTTGAGGATGTTATAATTAAAAATGGAGGACGCATAGAATAAATTTGTTTAAAAGGACTTTATAAAGATAACTGCACTCGAATATGTTGATATTACTGCTTGAATTAGTTGAAAATGGGATCGGAAAGAAATAGAACAAATTTTTGATTTATTTTCTGCCGCACCCTGTTCTATGTAAAGTCCTTCATAAAATGGATCAAGTTAACGTCTATTTTAATTTTCAATGTAAACTGTTTCATTTATATTTGATTGAATGGGGTTGATGTCATTTTCTGATGCAATTGATCTTCTAATTTTATTTCGATGAATTTATTTCTTGCAATTTTGTTTGACTTTTGTAACATAAATTTTAACATTTTAATAGGCGACGAATGACGATGATGTTATTGTTGCTGCTTCTTGCGGAGTTGATGACACTGCTGATGCTATCTCCTTTTTTCGTTCTTCTTCTGTGGTTAAAATCACTGCTGCTACTGAGTTCAGTTCACTATCAGTTTACTTTCATTTTCAGCTCGCTTTTTATTTAACTTCGTTTCACTTCAACTGCGAAAGAATAATAGCTTGTTGCGTTTACACACGCAAATATCAAAGAGGTGGTGAAGAGGACATTGATGCACTGTGTATTGTAAACTAATTTTCAAACTCCAATTTTCCTATTCATGAGTATTTCGCATTGAACCACAGTATGACACACAACGTAAATGTCTTCACATAAATGTACTACAACATGGCGGTTAAAAACAGGTGCAACATATGTGATAGTGATACTGTCACTATGAGCTAGATCTTTACTTTTCGCATGCAAAAGGCCATCAGGGGAAGTAACTTAAATCTGCGAAAAGTGGCGATTGCGTACTGCTCATACTGAGACCGAATTTTTGTTTGTAGAAATTCCCCAAAACTGAAAAGAACTTCTGGTCTCACTTCCGCTCCAAATGTCTGCACAGCTTTGTGAACGTATCAGGCACAGGTACGTTTGAAAAGAGGGCAGTTACATCAAACGACATCCAGGACTTTACCCCGTCGTAACTCGAAATCTCTCAACTGGTATATTTAAACAATTAAATTGAATATCCAAAACTTTTGGGGCCGTGAAAACCAAAACCGTAAAGATCGTAAATACCGAAACCGTAATGGCCGTAATGAGGTAATTTAACCCACAGCTATGGGATTTTCACTAATTGGATGAAATGGGGTCTATCTCAGTTGTTTTAAGTGATAAACATCTAAAGTCTTCAGCAGAATTGTTGTACGGAGTTGGACCAACAAATCTGTGTCATTAAATTCCGGTTCAATTGGGAATTTCACCGCTAGAAACGCTTTATCTTCGAATTACTATGCATGAGTACAGTGACGCTTTGGGATAAGGGATAATTTGTTTCATCCTTTGTTATCTCGGAAGTCTCACCTATTGGGACATTTCACTATTGAGTAAACTTGTCCTAGTAGTAAAGTTCTTCTTAGAGGTGGTCACATAAGTTCAGAACTCACTCACTACATAGCGCTTGTGTGCATATGAGCATCCAGTTAATTATTGTTATAACTTCAACGTGTCAGATGGGTTTTAGTCATCAACCAATCTTGTTGGTTTAACTAAGCAAAATTTTTCTGCGTGTTGAACAACTTGAAACAACTGAGATAGACATCATTTCCACCTATTAGTGAAAATCCCAGAAGCTGCGGATATCGATCTAGGGAAAATGTCAGAGAAGCTTTGTAAACATTCTTTTGGACACAATTTGCTTACAAACTGAAAGACACCCATGCGTTGGAAAGCGGAAAGTTTCACTATTGAGAATCTTGATTAACGTGAGCAAACTTCAGATGATGAGAAAATATGCTCCAAAGTTTTGCTTACAATCGGTGAAAATAGCCTCCAAAGTTTCGTTTACAATAAGTGAGCATGACCTTTTTGCAAGTAGGTCTTGATTTTATGTTCACAATCGAGTTAGCTATAAATGGTTTTACTTTGAATAGTACAACTAGTTGTACCGGTCTGCTTTGTGCATCGGCTGTGAACGGTTTTGTCGATTCCTTGTTGCGCACTACTTTTTAATCAGGCATAGCGCATTATCCATTGTTCAGCGGCACGATTGTTCGAGTGAGCGAAAAAATAGAACAAAAAGTTTCAATCACATGATATATCTCAATCAGAGACTGAAATTTTCGCCTACTTGAAATAAGAAACGTCCTTTTCACCCGCTTGGAGAAGCAGAAGAGAATATGAGAAGCGAGAGACAAATCAACGGCGATTTTTAATTTTCGGAGAGCATGAGTAGCTGATAAATCGTTTCTTTTTCAGAGAATCCCAGATACCGATAATTATTTTTCACTTACTTTTTGACACCTGAAAAATGCACCAGTCTTCATGTTTTATGTTTTATTCTGTCATTATAGTTCGATAATGATGGTCCATGGCAGTACCGGTGTGCACCGGTTTGGCCTTATTTTCGGTTTTTGCTCCTCGTATACGATCTAGGTTTTACGAGGCGATCTAGGTTTACGAAAAATGTGGCATGAGAAAAATATTTTCGTTGAATTTTGGAGAGATATTTTCGCATACGCAAGAAGAGGATAATGAATTATCGACGAAAAAGGAGAGATGAAAAAAGTGAACGGTTCGCTACTCATCGACAACTTTGTGAGAGAGAGCATTGTTTTCACCAGCTGGTGAAATTTCGATCTCTGATCTCTATCAACAATAGAAAAGGACATATCAAAATTTGTAAACAAGCACTTCTTTCCTTAGTTTGAGATCACCGGTTTTTACGCATTAAAGATGTATGTTAGTCCCAAGCATCATATATTGGCTCTCTACGTAAAAACAACTGATCTGGTAAAAACGGAGCAACAACCTCGGGCAGTCAATCATGCTCATGCTCATGCTCAATAGTACAACTAGTTGTACCATTATGTAAAAGTAAACCGTAATACTCCCAATTTTGGTCTTGTTGTTTTTTGGAATTGTCACACTGATAAATTAGCTTATATTCAATGAAGAATCTGCTAAATGCGTTCTGAATCCGTGGTTGATCTCACTAGGCCACGCTGTCTTGTGAGAACATGCTTGATTAATGAGCATGAAGTTTTAGCTCTCGACAGCGCTTTAATTGTTATTTTGGGTTAGATAAATTATTGGCTGGTCATCACGAAGTTCATTTCGTGCATTTTACAAACAGGTGTAATGATAGCATTTCACCAGATAAAAAGCATTATGAATAAAATCAGAACTAACAATAGAAACGGGTAGAAACGAAGTTGTGTTCGTGCTGTTTTTGTTCGTGCCAGTACAAATCAAGTTCGGATCACTTTGACTCGGTTGTGTGGTAAGCAGCGTCAGTTTTTGTGGCTTCAATAAACGTTTTCAGTGAACACGAATACAGATGTCAGTTATGTGATTTGAACAGAAATATTAAAACATTTTCTATGGTCATTCATGTCGGTTTGTCGGTGGTGATACTCCTACAATACCCTCCTGAAACAGATTCATTTGTAAATAAAAAATGTCAATTTGGTTTACTGGGTTTGATGTGCGGCCTTCAACAAAATAAAAGTTCAAGATAAAAAGAAGATTACATTTTAGGGCCATCGATGTGTAGCATACCTCTGTGGTATTAGGTTACAAAGTAACTTATACATACAATCATGGATTTGTGCCATAAAACGGTACAACAATTTGAGGTTCTTAAATTTTAATTTTTGGGCCTTACCGGAACCGGTTTCAGACCACCCGGATGTGGCCAAAAACCATGAATTTTGATCCGTCGAACGGTACAAATATTTGGAGTTTCAAAATTGTCCTCTTTGGACCCTACAACAACCTAGACCCTAATCTCCTGGTTGATCAATGACATGATGTTTTTGGACATCAGTATTCAAAATCATGAATTTTGATCCGTCGAATGGTACAAATAGTTGAGGTTTCAGAATTGTTCTCTTTGGGCCGTACCAAAACCGGTTCCAGAGTATCCGGATGTGACCAAATCTTCTGGTGGGTCTATGGCTTGATGTTTATGAAGATCAATATTCGAAATCGTGAATTTTGAGCCGTCGAACGGTACAAATATTTGAAACTTCAGGATTGTCCTCTTCGGATGCATACTGGAACCGGTTCTAAGTTCTTATGTGACCAGAATGGCCGGTTTATAAAAAAACTTGCCAGAATGTTGTCATACCTTTCATTTGAGGCAAAGATATCAAAAATCGACTCAAAAATAAAGTTTCGGGAGCGTGTCAAAGACTTGGGTCATATTTGACCCTGAATGCACTAGAGGTTGCTGAAAGCTGTATCTGGCCAAAATATTTTTGTTTATAAAAGTTAGGAAGCGCCAGAAGATTTCTTCTTCCTAGTTTATTCCGTTTTGACGTTAGAGCTTTTTTGAGATGTTGATTGGTCAAAAACGACGCCAATACACAAGGAAAGTTAAGGAAATGTTATCCTTTGTGTTGTTAGTCCTAGTTGGCATGAAAATGCTAAGAGTGTCAAGAATTTAACGTTAGAATCTTACTTCCCTCCTTTGTTTATAAAAGGAGATACGTCTGTTTGAATAAGATGTCGAGAATAATTCATTGTTCACAATACATGATTCACTACAATTATTGTCGGACGGATTTGAACCCGAAATAATTCAATTCATAAACTTTGATCGAAGTAAGCCGCTGTCAACAACAGTGTTATTTTTCCTGTATTGTATTTGCAATAGTTTGAACTATGTGCTTCGTTTTAAATCTGCTTTCTAATTTGTGAATTTTGATTTTTTTTTTGCCATTCTGAAAATCGAAAATGTATGCCCCTTCACCAATCAACTTTTACTAGCCTAGCCGTTGCTGAAAGCACTTGAAAGAACTACAAACGCGCCGTGAAACCCGGCATATGTTTCGTTAGTTTTCTGGGTGGAAACATCGTTATTGAAAATTAAATACATTTCCATCATCGTTCTTTCTGCCCCGCACCCAGCACCCAGCATCGAACCCATTGAAACCAGTTGTTAGCTACCGATTCACACACTCAAAAGAAGCCGCCTGGGTCGTTGACGTTGACGATCTCTCGAGCTATTTTGGTCGATCGTATTTCAATCAAGCGTGGCCGTTGGGTGTTCTTGCAGACGGTGGAGTGGTTGGTTTTGCCCACAAAGTTGGGAGGGTGCAGGGTTTTCGGAAAATCGTCGCATATGGCTAGAGTGTGTGTGCGTGTGTATGTGCTCGACCAGAAGTCCTCGAAGCAAAACAATCAATGACGCGTTTAGACGAACCTGCACCGACCACTTCTAGTGCCTAGATCGACGAACTACGATGGGTAGTATAAAAACTTAGTCCAGTGTCCAGAATGGCATCAGATGTCCGTTTGTAGCACCGTGCTAAACAGTTATCTAACCATCGAGTGAAGAGTGTTCAGTGCGGCAATTTTACGACTAATAGTTTCGATCTGTACCAGGAGAGTTCCAGTGCCCGCTTCAAGTGTCCTTATCCAATAAAAGCAGTAGATATGTTGAGAGTGAGTGTTGGAGATTTGGGATCCGATTGGCTGTGAGGTGTTGTTTGTTTAAGAACTTGGTGCAACATAGCAGTCGATAAGTGGCTACGAAAGTGAAATTGAAACCCCTCGAACGAGGCGGAGTGCTTGGTTCAAGAGGTGTTAGATGGAAGATTGGGATCAATGGATGCTTGAGTGAATTGCATCATAATTCCTCTTGATGAGCTTTTGTTGAAGCAGTGCGCATTGCAGTGCAGTGCTGTGATTTGGGTGATGCAGTGAGAGCGTCGGTAGTTTGATTGCATCGAAGTTCCAAGTACTGACCAAGTTGTTTGCGAATTATTTATTTTCGTGCCATTGTTGGAAGAGGACTTCTACCAATAGGAGTGATTTTTTGCAATAAGAGTCGCTAATGAACTGGATAAGTGTTAGGGGTTTTGTGCTCAATTTAAGCAGACAACTGTAGATTAACAGTAGACTATAACGTTCACCAAGCAGCTTATTCAAGTGGCCCTTATGAACATCATATTAAGTGAATACTTTTTGATTAAAATAATCTAGGGGATGGGAGTTTACATTATCATGTATTGCATAGTATGCAGGAAATAGTCTATCACTTATTGAGTTCCAAAATGAACTATTTAAATTTAAAACATTTAACAATTTTGGTTCAAGTAAGGCTGTCTCTGATAAGTTATCATGATTTCAAAATAGACCTAACCTCATTTAAGTTCTGATAATAAAAACTTCTTTTCCACATCCTACGTTCAAATTCATTCCAGTTCGTATCAGCTCTTGCGATCCTCGCAGCGACCACCAAGGCCGCTCCGGTGGAGAAGTCACACTATTCCTTCGTTTCGCAACACCCAATTCACTACGAACCCGTTCACCACGCCGTTCCCGAGGTACACTATCCAATCCATGTGCTTGAAGGTCACGAATATCAACCCTACCAGCACCATGTTGCCGAGCTGCCCCAGAAGTATATTGTAGAAGACCACCACCACCAGCACCATGATGTAAACCAGCATCACTACGCTGCTGACGAGAGCTATGTCGACCACAACGCGTACTCCGGTGGATACAGTGCCCTGTATGGTGGAGATGTTCATGGTCATCTATACAGCGCTGGAGGACACAGTGGCTATGCCAAGACCTACAATGACTACTATGCCTATCCCAAGTATAACTTCGAATATGGCGTCGATGACCCTCATACCGGAGATCACAAGAAGCAGTGGGAAGTCCGCGATGGTGATGTAGTCAAGGGTTTGTTTCACATCATTCCATCATTTGCAAAACAACATAACAACCATATCTTCCTATACATTTAGGTGGATACATGCTGAAGGAAGCCGATGGAACGACCCGCGTTGTCGAGTATACCGCTGATGATCACAACGGATTCAACGCTGTCGTCAAGAATATTGGCCATGCTCATCACCCGGAAACCCACGGTCATGCCCATGCCCATGCCCATGCTCCTGTGGCCCACCAAAGCCTCTATGGTCATCTCGGTAACTACGCTGGAGCCTATGCCACTGGTGATTATTATGGCAAGGGTGCCACCAGCTATACCAAGGTCTGGAAGCAACATTAAATAACATGGATTCGCGATAATGGAGTAGTGAGTTATTGCCAAAGAAGAACAACGCGAAACGATACATTATTTATTTCTCTTGACGCTTTCTAGACGGGCTTCTGCTAGCTCCGATCTAAAACAGCGAAAAGTTTTAGTCAAATTGCCCCTTCACTCGGATGATCATTGCCAATAATGATCATTTTCACAACACAAGAGTTAGATTACTTGCACAGTCTTTCGTCTGCAGTAGCTTCCTAAGAATCCGTTCATCGGTTCTGAGATGGACTGCAGTGATGTGCGAGTTTTGAACTCGAATCAAATATAAAGCTAATAAACTGATCTGTGATAAAAAATAATTCGAATATGTTGTGAGCCTTGAATCATTTTAAAATATATCACACAATTTTAAGAAGAGTGCAAATTCGGTAAAAGCTAATTCGAGTTCGCTTGAAGATCACTTGAAGATTCAAAGGCGTGGTGGAACTGTGATCCTTTTACTTCTACACTGAAAATAAAATGTACTCCATAATATGGAATCGATCATTTGGCTCATAATTCAATTCGTTAAATTCTGCAATACAATGTACTCGCACGATTTATGAAGCTAGCTTTGTATTGAATTACGCAACACTATTTAAAGTACGAAACATTGGTACACTCAATGAGCATGATTTTTCAGCGAGCAATACAAAAAAACAACAACGACCCGTTTGTTTTGCCTGAAGTGGACAGTTCTGCTAGATCAACTGAAAATTTAAGTCGAAAAAAGGGCACCTGTAGAAAGCGGCTTCATCGAAATTTGTTTTAATGTTTCAACATTTAACAACAACAGGTTATTAGGCCCCAATAAAGCCTGTCCACGTTAAATTTCGAACACATTTATTTCAGTGTAGATTTTGAATTACTTCACGGATCACTGAAAAGTTTCACTTATATGACAGCTGAAATTATCCACTGTATCTCGTGATACAACATGTCTACATTCTTGTTACACGGAAAATTAAAAGTACCGGAAATCCGAGTCCCCCCTTAGCTCAGTCAGTAAAGGCGCAGCTACAAAGCAACACCATGCTGGTGGTGGCTGGGTTCGATTCCCGGTCTGGTCTAGGAATTTTTCGTTAAGGAAAATTTCTCGACTCCCATAGCAGGCATAGCGTATGATTGTACTTGCCACACAATCATACTAATGCAAAAATGGTACCTGGCATCGAAAGCTCTCAATTAATAACTGTGGAAGTGCATCTAAAACGCTAAGTTGAGAGCAAGCAATAAGCTAATTGTGAAAGCAATAAGTTTGAAATGCTAAAACGAAGATGAAGAAAATCTGAGTACTTCAGAAGAAATCCGAATCTGCTTTTGTAAAAAAACGTTTCAATCGCTGATTTCTCGTGAAAATTTATTCTATCTCCAAAAAATAATCTACCAAAGCAAAAAGGAATCAGTACTCTACTTGATTGTAATTTTAATTTTTGGAACTGTACTTATATTCGAAAAAAATTGGCGAATGAAGTGTTTGTTCACAAAAGCAGATTCGGTATTGTCGCGAAGTTCCTCGAAAAATCCATGTATTGCTTCGGAGGAAGTGCGTGGGAATCGCATTACAACGCTTTAGGTTACTTGTAATGGAATAAACTTCAATTTTAAATTTTTTTATCGAAAGAGCAATAAATTAAATCTATGGTCGCTCGTTTTTTTCTAGTCTGGTTCATGTAGATATTTTTCACCATCGGATTAGCTAATTTTACCCACCGATTTTTAAGGATTATTTCAATTAACCTACTTGATAGTTTACAACCGTTAACCTAAAGTTAGGTAAACCTAAACTTACCCAAATATACCTTATTGAACGATAGTTTATGGTTAAGTCAATAGAAACTAGTTTTAGGTAGTTTTTCAGTTCCGTGTACCTTCAGTAAAATGGCGTCGAAACAAATGGAAGTGCGCAAACGCATTCTGTACGAACGGCAGCAAAATCCGAATTTATCGCAACGCGGTCTTGCCAAAAAAATTAAACTACCGAGAAGTACCGTAATTTGTGTTTGCAAATCATATGGCCAGCGCTTGACTGTGGATCGGAAGATTGGAAGTGGAACAAATCGAAAAGTATGCTTCGGACAAATAGACAAGAAGGTGGTAGCCATTGTTGAGAAAAATCCCATTCTTTCTGTGCGAAGTGTAGCTCGCAAAGTTGGGAAGTCATAATCATCTAAACCAATCTAATCTAATCTCACACTACGCAGCCAATTCTTGAAGGCATCCTGGAAGATGATGGTTTCTTGAATACATCATTTTTCTTGTCATCGGCCAGGCCAACTAGTATGTGCCGCAGAGAGGATTCCACGAAATACAGCGATTCCAGTAAGATCTAAAATTGCTCTACACGGCCAGCCATTTCAACTCAGTTATGAGTCGTTTTTGACTCACTTTTGTCATTAGTGGAGTCACTTAAATTTGAGAAAATGTGACAGGTATTGTAGACAAATCAAAAACATCGACTCAAACCAGGTGGATGTTTTTGATTTGTTGACTTGTCAATTCCAAATACATTTAAGGAGTGTATCGAGAATAAGATATCCACAAACTTTCTTTCATATTATGTTGAAACCCGATATTTTATTCATACAAAAAAATGATCCTTTATTGTACGAGGTTAAACTTGAACATAATGAAGACCGGATGAATTTCAAGTTATTCCTACACGAATTTTCGAACTTTCGATCGAATGCTCTTCATCAAGTTCCGGACAAGTGTTGCATCGCATTTTTTGGACGCTTGAGCCCATTTTTTTTTAACTCCTGCATGTTCCCAGCTGCCTTACCAGTCTTCTGGAAGAACCTTTTCACGATTGCCCAGTAACGTTCGATGGGTCGAAGCTGAGGGCGATTTGGTGGATTGATATTTTTCTCAACGAAATCTATACCCTTTTCCACAAGCCAATTGAGAGTGGTTTTGGCATAGTGAGCCGACGCTAAATCCGGCCAAAACAGTGGAGGTGTACTATGCTTCTTATATAAAGGCAACAATCTCTTCTGGAGACACTCAGATCGATAGATTTCCGCATTTATAGTTCCGGTAGTGTAAAAAATGGTTGGCTTAAAACCACAGGAACTTGCTTGCCATACCAGTACCTTTCGACCGAATTTCTCCACTTGAATCGACTTGTCCGCATCGCTCACATCCTCCCCAACGACGGCAATAAAGTATTGTAGACCTGGAAGGGTTTTTGAGTTCTCCTTTACATAGGTCTTATCGTCCATCAAAACGCATGCATCCGAACGCTGCAAAAGACGCGAATACAATTTCCGGGCCCTTGTTGCTGCTCGCTTCTTCTGTTCTGCACTTTGTTTCGAGATTTTCTGCTTCTTGTAGGTCTTCAGGTGGTTTCGCCTCTTGATACGCTGGATCATTTCGACACTCGGTCCTGCTTTTTTGGCCAAATCACGTATTGACATTGATTTGTTCTTCATGATTAGAGATACCACTTTCTGCTCCAGTTTCGGGTTGGAAGAACCGGGTTTTCTGTCTCTTCCAAAGAATAGTGTTCCCCAAACTTATCAATGATGGTTTTAACACTCGCATGATGAATTCCAAACCACTTCACCAATTTTTGCATAGTAATATCCTTCTCACTTAGCCATGAGTCCAGAACCTTAATTTTCACTTCCTTTTCAATACGTGACATTTTGAAAACGCAGAATTTGAACCGCACAAACAAGTAAACAAAAGAAAGCTGACAGTCAAACGCACAGCATGCAGTGTTAAGAGCATAAAAAACCATCACAAATACATGCGTACAACGCAAATGTATGTGGATAGCTTATATTCGATACACTCCTTACTCAAATTTGAGTGACTCCACCAATAACGAAAATGATTCAAAAACGACTCAAAACTGAGTTAAAATGGCTGGCCGAATACTACTTTGAATCAAGAGAAGGAAGAAAGCGTGGACCTCCCGTACCAAACGCTTCCATGTAGAGTTAAACAGTGTGATAATTTGTACTTCATCGTTGGGAGCATAGATGCTAGAAAAATTAGTTTATGCTACTTTTGCCTGTGGATGAACTTTTGGCATTTGAACCAAAAGCCTGGCAATAATTGCCAAGGTTATAGCGCCTTATCTCGCTCAATGGGGGATAAGTGGACCAAAACGTACGACGATGTGAAGCTGAAATTGTAATTGTAATTTGTAATTATAATTTCTCAGTTCCCGCCCTGGCAGACCACTGTCCGGATATCTGCGTTTGAGCTAGACGAGAACCTACCAAGCCTACCCGTTGATATGCCCTAGACCATATAGCATACCGGGATCTTCCACAAGCAGGCACCGGTTATTAACTAACCAGTCCAAACAAGTGTTAGATTCGTTACAAAGAGGATAGTAGGAGGCAGAAAGTGAAGCAAGAGAGAGAGTGGCGTTTGAATGCTGAAACGAAAATGGAATAATGATATACTGATTATTGTGATTGATAAGTTAAAGTATGTTGCAAGTTTTTGTCATCCAACTGGCTCGTTGATTTCCACTGCCGTTCGTATATTGTGCGGGACGCATTTAAATACATGGAAAGATCTAAAACATAATAAAGATATTTGTAACATATATAATACGCTTTTTTATCATGTGTTTGTGTGAAGCTTAAATATTTTAATATTAGTACTGATTTCCGATTTGAACCGATTTACAGCAATAGTATGGTGCTATTGGGGCCACTCAAAAAGTGTGATGGTGGATTTTCATTGAGAAAACTAGGTAATATATGTTAAAGCATGAAAGCCAATTTAGATCAGTTTACACCTATAGTACAGACGCTGTTGCAGCCACTCACAAAATGGAATAGTGATTGGCTGGTTCCTAGATATGTGGCCCAGCGAGTTTGGCGAACGAATAATATGGATCACAATTAATTATGATCAAGACTACTCGCCCTCCACACCCGACGTTCACTCGATCACTCGCACCACCGAACAATAGGTAACCGAAACAATAAAAACGTGATATGCCCGATAATAAAACATTGCGCAAAACACCTTTGACACAACTGTTCACAACCGATGCCCGACGCTGGCTCCCTGATTTTCGCAAACTGTCAACTTGCACAACTACAGTCTGAAAACCATTTCACAACTGGAACCGATATCTGCAAGAAGCAAGTTGAACGTACCAAATAGTAATCTACACTCTGAATCACGATTGAAGGATTTCGAGAAATATGCGCCCCAGAAGCATTCCGCGCCTATTGTCAACTTTATGCTTGTATTGATTGCCAAGCTCATCTGTTTAGCACCAACCGAGGGAGACTTGGGTCCTCTACCCAATGCTATCCTTATCTCCAATCCGCTCGACAAATCGCAATGTTTTGGGCGGAATATTATAATTAAAGATAATTCAATAAAGACATTTTCCAAACTTCGAAATTCGACAAGTAATCGGTGTGTAACAACCTGGTACCTCATAGCAAGATGCTTAGAGGCGGACCGGAAGAGTTGATGAGCTACCTCCCCCAGCAAAGTTGGGAAGTCAAAATCATATGCACAAAAAAGAATCAGAGGCAAGGACGAGAGGCGTACTAAATATAAAGAGTGCCCAACCGTGATGACAAGCAAGACAAGCTTCACACCAATTATTTGCGAACATTTTCTTGTATCATAATGGACGACGAAACATCCGAAGACTTAAAAGACCCTCATTGCCGAGCATTTCCGGACAAAGAAGGTGTCCAAATTCCCGAAAAAGTATTCTAGTTGGCTGGCCATATGTAGTTGTGGTCGAAAATCTTACAGTTTCATTTCTACCGGCACTATCAATAAGGATGTGTACGAGAAAGAATGTCTTCAAAAGCGGTTGCTACCATTTATCAGAAGCCCCGACTCTTCAGCTCTGTTTAAGCCTGACTTTGCCTCTTGTCACTATGTGAAAACCGTCCTGGAATGATATAAGGTACAAGAGGTCAAATACGTGCCGAAAACTGCCAATCCACCAAACTGTCCAGAGCTTTGCTCAATAGAGAAGTACTGGGCTCTAGTTAAGCGGGAACTCTTCGAAACTAAGAAGAAAGCAAATGATATCGATGATTTCAAGAGAAGATGGAGAATCGTTAAGACGGGCGTAACTGAGGATACCATACGGAACCTGATGGCGGGTGTACCACAGAGAGGTCGAGGTTTTTACAGAAATAAAGATTTACATCTCAATCAAAAATAATCGTTTTTGTTTAATTATGTGTAATTTGTTTTTGCTGTTATTATTGTGGTGTCCGAAATATAACGTAGACAGGCTTTAATGAACTCATAGAGATAACATTAAAATGGCATAACACTTACTAATCATCAAAACAAATCAGGGAAGCCACGCGGTAGTGATACCGGCTCGACTTGGAAACGTTCCCGATTGAACTCACTCGAGGATATGCTATCGTTGAAAAAGCTCCTGGCTAACAACTGCTACGCCGTTCTGGTTAAAGGTAATCAACCGAAATTAGTAAAGAAGGAGAAATTGCAGTCGCTATTTGTGAAGGGATTTTCAGAAGTACTCCTGGAGAAGGTATCAACAAGAGCCTGTGGTGCAAAATCTAATTCTGCTCGCATGGTTACAAGGTGCTGTTTCCGGCACTATCCCATTACAACGCGGCCAAGGAAATATTTAAGCAGATGAAAGTGCAATACTTCACGCACGACATTGAAGCAAACAAAGCGTTCCAGGAACTGATAAAAGGATTAGGATCCCATGAACTCAAACCGGTGCAAATCAACAAGATGCGTCTGCATGACGACTCCCTAAGCTGTAACAAATTCACTTCGAAAAAAACTCAACATGTTTGTAAGACCTGCACAACATCCGAGCCTTGTTCCACATCCGCATTAAGTGGGACCACTACCAACCAATCCACCGCAATGTCACTCAGTGCCAGAACTGCCTGATGTTTGGACATGGCACCAAAAACGAACCCAATGCCTGTGAGAGGATGGAAGATGCTGACCCAGTGTTTGCCAACTGCGGAGAGGCAGCAGAGAATGCCCAAAGCAGGCAGAATTAATTTATACTCGCAAAATAAATTTCAGCAAACGATCAACTCGGCCGTCGATGACGACGATCTGGTCCACCTCTGGCTCTCACGACCGAGAACTTTCAGCTTTCTCTCAGTCGGCCAGCCGGTTCAGCACCGGTTCACAGCTGCAGAAACCCAACCATCTTCCTAGACCATCGTACTCTGGTGCAGCGTCCGGCGCGATCAATGTCTCGATACTAACAGCGGAGGAAGTATTTGCAATCCTGACTAGGCCACCATTGGTCCAGCAGAACCCGATCGGTATAAATTCAAGCTATACTTGCGTTTCTCAATGGACCGTGAAATCGTCAAAATAGCCAACTGGAACGCTTGTTCGCTCAAGAGCAAGAATATCGAATTCATGGACTTTCTCAACGAACGGGCCATTAACATCGCAATTATTAACCGAGAGTCATCTCAAACCACGCAAGAGCAATGTTTTACTTCCCGATTTCCGACTGATTAGATTAGAACCAGTTCCGCTTGAGAGGGAGTCACCATCGCCCTGGGCCAGCTCCTTCCGAACTTTCAGCATCAATTCATCGGTGCCATCGAAGTCAAGGTCAAATCTCCGGTCTTCCCTATCACTATTATCACAGTCTAATGTCCCAAACAAGCAAACGCAGTCAAGGGGTCAGTTAAGGCTTTACAAAATGATATCATAAAGCTTACTCGGAGTTATGGGAAGTTCATCATCGCCGGTGACCTGCATGCAAGACATGAAGCCTGGGGTAAACGCAGGATGAAACAAGAACGGCTTCATCCTACCAAAGGAACCGAAATTCGCGCTCTCCTAGATGCACAATCTAACACCGCTTTGGAAAATAGAAGAAAAAGAATGAAAACCAAGCCTAGGACCATTCTACCATTGATCCTACTTGACAACAATGACTCTAAGGAACGTTTGATTACTCCCGCTCAGAGGGTTACTGAGATAGGTCGACATTTTCTCAGCACGTACAATCTTGGTCAGAGCATTATCCTCATGAAGATGCTGTTAACGAGCATGCAAATAACCTTCATCTATGTCCCAATGACCTGTCAGCGGAATTAAAAATCACAGCTGACGAACTGTCGGCCTATAAAGGGTGATACGGTCAAAATTTGGTCAAGGGAAAACGCGTGTAAATCGGTGAAATCGTTTATTTAAAAAATCAAATTAAATTTCTTTTTCAAGTTCAATTAGTATAAAATTTAGGAAAACTATTCAGTTAGGCTTCCGCTTTTCCAAATCCGAATTGCCGGGCCTTACGCTTGACCCCTGCCATCAGATTTTGTACAGCCACCTTGTCCACCTTCTTCGCCGCAGAAAGCCAGTTTGCCTTGAACTGCTGCTCGTCCTTAGCAGTTTTTTTTGGTCTTCTTTAGGTTCCGCTTTACAATAGCCCAGTATTTCTCAATTGGGCGGAGCTTTGGCGTGTTGGGAGGGTTCTTGTCCTTGGGAACCACTTGCACGTTGTTGGCGGCGTACCACTCCATGGCCTTTTAACCGTAATGGCAAGATGCCAAATCCGGCCAAAACAGTACGGAACAACCGTGTTTCTTCAGGAAAGGCAGCAGACGTTTATTCAGACACTCTTTCACGTAAATTTCTTGGTTGACAGTCCCGGAAGCTATGAAAATGCTGCTTTTCAAGCCACAGGTACAGATGGCTTGCCAAACCAGATATTTCTTTGCGAACTTTGACAGTTTCGTGTGCTTGAAAATATCTGCTGCCTTTCCCTTCCTTTTGCCGTATGAAACTCCTGCCCCGGAAGCTGCTTGTAGTCGGCTTTGACGTAGGTTTCGTCGTCCATTACCACGCAGTCAAACTTCGTCAGCATCGTCGTGTACAGCCTCTGGGATCGCGCTTTGGCCGTCGTATTTTGTTTATCATCGCGATTTGGAGTCACTACCTTCTTGTAAGTCGATAGTCCGGCTCGTTTTTTGGCTCGATGCACGGTTGTAGACGATACACCCAGCTTAATTGCGGCATCTCGGAGAGATAGGTTAGGGTTTCGCTTGAAACTACCGGCAACTCTCTTTGTCGTCTCAGTGGCTTCCGGTTTTCGATTTCCCCCCGATCCAGACTTCCTGGCTGTCGACAAACGTTCCCCAAACACTTTAATTACACTTGTAACGGTTGATTTGGCAACTTTTAGCGATTTTGCCAACTTTGCGTGCGAGTAGCTCAGATTTTCGCGATGCGCGAGCAAAATTTTGATACGCTGCTCTTCTTGCTTGACAACTGAAGAGTGAATTCCAAAATCAAAATAGGAGCAACATTCTACACAAACACACACTTTCAAAATGAGGGGTGTTCAGGTTTTTTTAAATGCAAAATTGAAAGAAATACGTCAAGTTGATATTGACCAAATTTTGACCGTATCGCCCTTTATCAGAGCGTCAAAGAACATGAAGGCCCAAGGTTTTGACAAAATCCTGAATTTGCAACTCAACCAATTGAGTTTCCAATTTTAAGAACATCTAGCTTTGGTATCCGACAAATGCCTTGGATTTAGCTACTTCCCTTCGTGTTGGAAGTCAGCTTAAGGCATACCCTTCCGGAAACTGGAGAAAGATCCTCCCTCTCCCAAAAGCTGTTGACCCATCAGTCTTCTATCGGGAATTTCCAAACTATTTGAGAAAGCAATTTACCATCGGCTGCGAAATCAATATTTTGCTTGGTGTACAGTTTGGCTTTCAACGCGGTCGATCAACAGTGCATCAATTAAACCCAGTCACTAACATACTCAGGTGAAACTAGTCTTTTTAAAAAACATCTGCCATTGCCCTTCTTGACGTAGAAAAGGCGTTCGTTAACGTCTGGCATGATGGCCTGGCATTCAAACTGCAATTGCAATTCGGTGCAATTTTACAGTCTTTCTGGTAAAGATGGTGGAGAACTATCTTTTTAACAGAACACTCCGTGTTTCGCTGCATGCTGCAGCTACCAATGCGCAGGAAATCTCCGCCGGTGTTCCGCAGGGAAGTATACTTGATCCACTTCTGTTCAGCCGGATAATAAATACGGCATGTCGATATGGGCGAGTTGCAAAAATACACACCACCTGAAGCTTCAGCGGTTTTAAAACAAATTTCCTAGGATAATCCTGAACATACCTTCGCGGACGAGAACTACTGAGATCCACCGTCTGGACGAGATTAAGACGTGAAAGATCGTTTTAGTGAGACTATCAATAGATACAGGCCATCATTCAGACCACCAAGTCATCTGGGAGCTGGTACCCCTCGTCTTGGTTTTTCAAATTGTAGTCATTGTAGTTAGCTAGGATATTAAATTTAATAAATTTAAACCAACCAATCCCCATCAGGGATGATATGTAAATTAGAATATTAAATTATAAAAAAAAACACAATACAAATGTTAAAAAGAGAATGGAGAGACCTTCAGGCTAAATATGTAAAAATGTATTGTTTGTCCAGGCATTTCTCCCGATAAACTCAACACTAGTACGTCACTTTACCGCAACACAGTTGTACGACCATTCACGTACGTATGCGTAGACTATTTTGTCCCAGTACTGGTGAAAGTTGGCAGAAGCAACTCGAAATGTTGGCTCGCACTGTTTGCTTGCCTGACTATCCGTGCTGTACTCCTGGAAGTTGTTCATAATTGGTCGAAAAAGTCCTGTGTCATGGCTGTAAGAAGATTTGTATCGCGACGAGGCGCACCGGCTAAGATATTTAGTGACAACGGTACAAACTTTCACGGAGCCAACAATCAGCTAAAGCGGAAGTTAGAGGATCGCAAAAAAACATCTGGCAACAATCTTCACCAACACGACAACTCGTTGGTCGTTCAACCCACCCGGTGAACCACAAATGGGTGGTGCATGGGCACGAATGGTCCACTAGGTGAAAACAGCAATCGGAACAATTGAGGAAGCGCAACGACGGCCGGATGACGAACTACTGGAGACGGTGACGATTGAAGCTGTGGCGATGACTAACACGAGACCGGTGACGTACATTCCGCTAGAATTGGCCGATAAAAAAGCGTTGGACCATTTTCTGTTGGGAAGCTCTAGTGGCATAAGACAACTTCCAGTGATACGCATGGATTATCGTGTGACTTTGACGAACAAATGGAAGCTTATCCAACACTTGAGCGAAATAATATGGAAGCGGTGGATCAAAGAATACTTGCCGATAATTTCAAGAAGGTCGAGGAAGTCAAGGAGATAGAAGAATTAGCTTTAGTTTTGGTCGTGAACAGCGAAGTACGGAATCAGTGGATCAGAGAAAAGGTGGACAAGGTCATTCAAGAAGAAGATGGACGGACCCGGCAAGCGTGAGTTCAGACGGCAAACCGGAATTTTACGGAGACCAGCGGTGAAGTTGGCATTACTCGACGTAGTAGATGGTGGTAAACCGGAAGGCGGTCAGAATGTGGTGACGACGAGTCACCTCGGTAAATAACGGTCGCTTGTTACCACGGGGATATCCGTGTCTATGAAATCGCCGAACCCACTCGGCCGGAGAAACGTCAGATCGTTGGAATACGAATGATTAGCAAAACAAACGAAAAACGTAAACATTGCGAAAAAAAAGGACCACACGCAAGCTTGTGAGCAGTTGGAAAACGTTTTATACAATTAAAAAAGGGTTAGCAGCTAGCTTATTAGTGAAAACATATTAAATTTGTTTATTTTTTTGAATTTGATATACATCAAGTAGATCATTAATTAAACTAATTTAGTAAAGCTTGAAACAGAATTTGTTCTTAGATATACCTACTGAACCTATAATTTAAAATTTAAATCTAAAGGATTCTGTACGGAGAAAACTGAAAATGGTAAGATATTATTCATAAAACATATATGTTGCGACGCCACTTGAACAGAGCAAAGGCGCAACATCTCAGTGAACAGGTGTATGGCGCAACATGACAGCTTGCGCGCATGTGGTAGTGGTAGAATAGAGAGAGTCAAGAAGCAGCTGTTGGGATAGGGGTAAACAAAAACATTAGAATAAATAATTGATTGAGTGGTAGTCAGATAATCGCCATTGTAAGAATTTAGTCTTTGGAAAAACAACCGTAGACGCGTAAAGTGTGGTTTATTTGGCAATTTGAGGAGTAGAAGTTTGACCAAGTATATTAATAATCGGTTCAGATTCTGTTTCCAGTAGGATTCCGTGGGTAAGCACCTGAAAAAAATATAACATGAATTGGTGTACAAATCAAAACAAAATACTAAACACAACAATTCGCCCCGCAGTCGTAGGAGAATTACCGAGAATAACGGAAAAAATCCCCGTAAACGGAAAGAAATAAAGGTCCGCAAAGCCAGATATCCTGTAAGTAGACAAATATAGAGAAGGAGTAGAATGAAAGGCTAAACTTATATCGTGAATTTAATAGCACCTGCATATGGTCTACTAATAGGGTAGTGGTACCCAATATCGTATCTATTTCGATTGGGATTGTAGAAGAGGAAATAGTGGAAGAAAAAATCACTTCTTGCAAGTACTAGCATATTTTATCTTGTAAGAATTTGTATAATGGAATATTAATAAATTATAGTTTTGAGCGTTGCTGAAAATTAATCGGCTGCTGCAAAAAATTGGTTTCCCTTCAGGAACAATATTGATAACTTTACTAATGAAACCTTCTTACAACTAAAGCTGTTCCCAGCAAATTTGAGTTTTACGGGACGCTAAAAGAAACCAGTAATTACAATAGTACTTAATTTTTCCGCCACTGCCAAATTGGTTTAGTCCCTAATGATACGTGTTTTTAAAAACAGCAATGGAATTTCATCGATTCCTGATCACGCTGACGGTTTCAGTCTACGTGATACTGCACTAATGGAATCATCATCAGCGGTGACATCGGGTTTAACAAAACCTGCAAATTGAGTGTTACTAGATGCCGCTGATATTTGTCCGTCGTTAAGCAATTCGTTAGAGAAAATTCTAGAAAATGTTGAGGCAAACAATTCGCATATGAATTGTTGTTTGGAGGTTATCGTTCCAGATCATTTAGGAAAGAAGGTCATTCTTGTTACGCTGCTATTTGTCATAGTTTCAACATAATTTGAGATTGAGTTTGAGTCATCTTTGTATGCCAACCCGATAACTATTAAAGCACCACTTTTCAGCTTACAAAACTAGTATTTAGCCAGCCACGGAGATTGCTTACCGATATAGCCTTCTTGGGAACATGTCGATCTATCGCATATGAGAGAATTTGAAAAAAAGGTTTTCGCTGCACAGCTTACTTCTTCTTCTTCTTCAGCATTTCAAGATTATTGTTTTCACAATGAGCTTATTGCTTGCTCTCGACTTAGTGTTCTAAACGCACTTCCACAGTTATTAACTGAGAGCTTTTGATGCCAAGTACCATTTTGCATTCATATGATTGTGTGGCAAGAAGAATCATACCCTATGTGCAGGTAGTCGAGAAATGTTCCTCTGCAAAAAATTCCTAGACCAGACCGGGAATCGAACCCAGAAACCACCTCCAGCATGGTGTTACTTTGTAGCTGCGGCTTCACCGACAGAGCTAAGGGAGGACCCACTGCTTACATCGTTTACAACAAATTTGATGTCCTAATTCAACGACTCAAAAAGAAGGAGGATGCTATTACAACTGTAAAATTTTAGTTAAGAGTGCCAGGACTATTTGGATAACCAAGACAATCCCAAGATTATATGCTTGTGTATTTTAACATTCAAAAATATTCACTAAATATGCTTGAATACGTGACGCATAGTCCAAAATGAAAATGACGCATAGTCCAAAAACAAAACTCCACGACAGATTGGATTACCTAGTCTAATATGGCGGTATTATAGATGACGTGCAAGTTCCCAGTCCAAGAGGTTGTGTCCACCAAAAACAAGGAACGGAGTGTTCATTTGAAGCTGCTTTGCACCACCGAGATGGTTGATCGACCAGTTCTCACAAATGGTCGATCGGATGACAACGGAGCTAACCGGCCATAGCTAACCCAAGGGGGCAGATTCAGCTTGAAGCCTTAGCCAGGCTCAACGTAGACCTGACCAATGTATGAACTAATAAAACCTACTATAGAATCGGAGCGGAGTCGATTATTGACGTGACGTTCGGCAGCCCTGGGCTGTTGAGAAACTGAAGAGTGGAGGATGGCTACACTCATAGCGAACACCTGGCGGTTCGCTATAGCATCACCCACAGTGCTAGGTAACGCGCAGAGGGAGAAGTACCACCTACGTTCGTCCGCAGATGTAGGAGAAGTATTCAAATAGGCGCTTGAGCGGGAACAGAGATTGAGCGTTACCCAGGATCCTTGCGGAGATCAACTCGTAGCACTAATTACGCGAGTGTGCGACGCAACCATGCCCAGAAAGGTCAAACCCAAGATCACCGGTTTATTGGTGGACAGAGACGATCGCCGACCTCCAGAGAACCTGCTACCGAGCAAGAAGAAGGATGCAAAGAGCACGGTCGGACTACAAAAAAACGGAGCGTCACGTGGTGCTAGCCACTGCTAAGATTGCTCATGAAAAAGCGATAAAGGCCAGCAGACGAGCCTGCTTGAGGGTCTGCGCTCGAAAGCTAATGTGAACCCATCGAATGTTCATGGCTAAAACCGAGGACACGACAGCTTCAACCGAGCAATCTCCAGAGCTACTGCAGGTTGTCATTAGGGGACTCTTTCCAAGCCAAGGTCAGATACCCTGGCCTCTTATAACTGCAGAATTGTCCCACGAAAATTTCTCCGCGGTTGAAGGCGATGAGGCAACCAGTACTAACGAGGAAATCATTGCGATAGGTAAGTCAAACAAAGCGCCAGGACCTGACGGTATATCAAACCTGGTTATCAGGGTGGTGATGCAAAGATGTTTGGACGAGGGCATCTTCCCAGACGCCTGGAAAATCCCGACTCAAGTCAGGCAAGCTACCAGGATATCCATCAGCATATTGATTTATATGTTTGTTCGATACAGCGGGTAAGGTGCTTGAAAGGGTAATCCTTAACAGACTGATAAAGTTCACGGAGGGTATAGCTGGTCTGTCTAAAATCAGTTTGGCTACCAGTTGGGAGGCCATAGCCGACTCGCTCCAACGCCTTCACGTTCCAGGGCACCTGTATAAGATTCTGATAAGTTATTCCGAGAATCACGTGCAAATGTATAATACATAAGGGGCCAGAAACATGTTCAGATCAACACAGAAGTCACATAAGGTTCGATCCTGAGCCCGGTGCTACGGAAAACGATGTTCGATGAGGTACTACGGCTTGAGTTCCAGAACGGGGTGAAGATTGTTGGGGTTGCAGACGACATCACCCTAGAGTTATGAGGCTAATCAATTGAAGACGTGGAGCTAACGGCCTCGTATTGTGGAGAGATGGATGAGTTCCAGGCAACTGGAGCTAGCCCACCATAACCCGAGGTCACGGTGGTGAACAACCGAAAATTGGAGCAACACGCGACGATTAGTGCAGGTAACTATATAATCGAATTGAAGAGGTCTTTGAGGTACCTGGGGTTCATGATCGACGATAAGCTGTCATTTACCAGCCACGTCGACTGCGCCTACAAGAAAGCCAAGTCCTTCGCTTGTCCAGTATGTGCGGATGCGGACGAAACTGCAGAACATGTGTTTTTTGTGCACCACTTCAACGACGCGAGAAACGGCATGATGGCTGCGAGCGGAGAGACACGACCCCGGAAAGAATGTGTCAAGATCAGGAAACCTGGGACGCCGTAAACACGGCATCCTCTCAGATTGCCTTAGAGCTCCAGGACAAATGACGAAACGACCAGCGACAGGCTAAAGGAATCAACTAACTACTAAAGCCGTATGTAGTCAAAAATAACCGGGTGCTTATCACACAACAGCCCCCTCCCCGAAGTAATTCCGAAAAGTGATTCCGGGGAGGGGTTCAAGGCTAGACGCACGGGTGGATTTTAAGTAGGTTGTTGAGGTGGCACCCTCATCCCAACACCCTGAATACTACAGGAGTCTGGATGCAGATTTTCCAAATTTACAAATATATAAAATAATGACTGTTGACCGATCTTATGTTTTGAAAAAGAGGACACTTGGCATACCCTACAATAGTTAAACATTGCGGAATTATGTCTGTTGACCTTCTATTCTTTATTTTTATTTGTTAGATTATAGACTCTTTAAAATGGTATTTGAGTCTGACACACGCTTTTTAATGAATATTGTTATGTACATATTGTCGCTTTGCATACTCCAAAAACCTGCTGTTACAACTGTAGCCTGGTCATCCCAGTCATAATGTCACAATGTTGTTTTTTAACGTTCAAAAATATTCACTGAATAAGGTTGAACACGTGGCGTAACTTTGAATAGATCAAAAAGCTGTAGATCTTGAGTTCTGTAATCAAAGACCGTTTTGATAATCTAGAACATCCCAGGAAGATACAAATACGTTTGACGTTTACCAACGAGAACTTATTAATGCGTACGCATGTTGACCTCATTCAAAAACAACGCTTTACGCTTTTAGAAAGCCATTTTTTTTCTTTTTGAACTTTTTTCATATTCGGGATGTTCTAGGACGTCAATAAAGCCTTTAACTCATATGTGTGATTTTGTGATTTTATACTGCCATTTTACTTTTAAGGTCACATGTTAGGCCTCAACGGGTTGAATCTAACGTTAGTTGACCGTTTTTTGAATGTCCCTTAGTCATAGCAGTGCGCCAAGACCTTGAACATAACCGTAGAAAAGAACGATGATGTCAGTATATTCTTAAGCTCTGAAAAGCTGCTTCTCGAATTTGCAGCCAAAATTGCTGGAACAGATCTTGCGTTTGAGTTTAGCCCAGAAATTTCCTATTCACCACTGCTAGAAAAAGTTAGGAAAGTTCGCGTTCTTCGGCATCACAGTAAAGACTATATTCGATGAAATTTGGACACACGCAATTGTTCGTAACTTTTGAGCGTATAGGTAAAAATTATTGAAATTTTAACTGAATGTATTTCATTGTGTTTTGTCAATTGTGTAATGAATTTCGTGAAAATCGGTAGAGTGATTTCAGTGATGGCTTCGAATGAAGAAATAGTGCGCCAACAAATTTTGGGCACTCACTTCGGAAACCCAAACGCTTGTCATCGATGGATCGGAAAACAGCTCGGAATCGCAAATTCAATCGTATCTCATGTGATCAAAACGTTCAAGGACCGTAAGAAAACCAAGCGGAAAAATGTTAGTGGCAAAAAACGTGGCACATCAAATCCGGAGACGGCCAGGATGGTATTGAACCAATTTAAGGGTTATCCCAACATTTCGATCAGGGATATTGCGAAAGTTTCAGTTTGGTTTGTGCAGAAAACAATGAAACGTTCTGGATTACATGTGAACAAGGTCTAGAAGGCACCGAACCGGAGCGATAAACAGAACTCGGTGGCCAAAACTCGTGTAAGAAAACTGTACAGGGAGTGGCTCACAAAACCGTTTTGCATTGTGATGAACGATGAGACCTACATTAAAGCCGACACCAAACAAATGCCAGGACAGGAACACTACGTCGCCACCTCTAAGTTGGTTGTTCCAGAGAGTGTACGGAAGAAGAAACTGTCGAAATTCGCCAAAAAATTCCTTGTCTGGCAAGCGATCTGCGGATGTGGCAAAATGAGTCAGCCCTGGGACCGTCAACGGACTACAAGGACGAATGCCTCCAAAAACGACTTCTGCCCTTCTTGAGATCTCACGATGGCCCGACACTGTTTTGGCCGGATTTGGCATCTTGCCACTATGCCCGGCCCGTCTTAGACTGGTACAAAGATAGTAATGTAGTTTTTGGACCAGAAGACGTCAACCCTCCAAACACTCCGGAGCTTCGCCCAATTGAAAAATTTTGGGCAACCATGAAGGCAAAGCTCGTTAAAACTCCAAAACTGATAGAAAAGAACTTGAACTAAAGAAAGTGTGGTTAAAAGTAAGTAAGCAAGTCGGTCCTATCATTGCCCAAAATTTGATGAAAGGGGTCAAGGCAAAGGTGCGGGCATTTGGGTTGAGAGAAGAGGTTCAATAAACCAATGATGTCAATACTTAACCATTTAGTAGTACTTTATTTCCAGAAAGTTTGAAAAGAATCGGGCTCAAGGAAAAATTTTGGTGACCTATTTTGTGTATCCAAATTTCATCGAATACAGTCTTTAATGTTCAGTGATGAGGTCCATCTTTTCAAACCAACATTTGGCGTAGTTGGTCTCCTGTTAGACCAAAACAACACATCCTCTCCCATATGATGCTTCCGGATACAGACGGCCTCTTCTGGGAGGCATTTGGTTCTGTAAATATCCCCATTCACAGAAAGTCCCGTTCAAAAGAATAGTGGATTTAACATCCCTTTTTTCCTAGTCACAGCACAATTCGATTTAGGGGATATATTTGGGACATAGCCGGTCCTCTGCCAGTCGTTGCCGTTTAGGGTCAGACATGTCTTATCATCCATCAGCACCGATTCTCTTTGACATATATCATTCGTTATTTCAAAAATTCAAACTTCAATCAAAAATCAAAACCTGCTTAAATATGCAAGATTTTATGTTATTCTTTCCACTCTTTTATACATCCGTATGGATTTCGTTTTCATCACAAAGCCTCTCTTTTCTCAACACTTCAAACAAGTGGCAACCTGCAACTGATTGCCAAAACAAATGCATTTCTTCTTCAGCCCTTACGAAAACAAACCATCATACCTATATATGTTTCGCAATTCATCACTCTCATCTCATTCGTGAAATAGATTTCCTACAAGCCTAATTTGCTTCCGATCAACTAAAATTCCAAATTCACAATGTTCAAGGTAACAGTACACATAATCTGATCAATAATTTTCTTACGTTCTTATCAACCTATTTCCGCAGATTGCTCTGATTCTAACCTGCCTGGTCGTCATAACCGCTGCCATCAACAAACCACACCATCCAGCAAAGCATCCCAGATATAAATTCAAGTACGAAGTGAAAAATCCTCACACCGGAGATTACAAGGGTCAGTGGGAACACCGGGACGGGGATAGTGTTGTTGGGGCGTACATGCTACGGGAACCAGACGGCACTCACCGAGCCGTGAACTACCGATCGAGCAAGGGCGTCGGATTCCAAGCGCACGTCAATCGTAGAGGAACTGCTCGGCACCCCTACCATGGTCAAAGTTACTCCAACATACGTCAACTACACTGATATAATAAACTAGATTCAACAAAACCCTACTCTGATTCGTCTTATCTTTTGAGTTTTGGGAAACTGCTCAACATAATATCGTATGCGTAAGGGTTCATAAAGTGGTGGATTATGCGATAACGCATAAAATCATTGTCAACGAAAACATAAAATCTTTTTGAAAAAAAAATCACCAAAGCACATGGTGGGAAATCGGAAAACGGCTGAAACAGGTACAATTAAGCTCCCTCCAGGCTAGGTGATAGCGTTGACGACGTGCCGCCATGCCGTGCCAATCGCGCGCTTATGGATATGATATAATAACGGTTAAGTTTAAACAAGCGAAAGTGGCAGACATAAGCCCGTGTTGCCAGTGGATACTTATGGGTTAATTAATTGCGCGTATGTTTGTGAGGGATTTCGTTCCAGCGATGTGTGCAGATCATCTAGAGCACGACACAATTGTTCGGAAATTTAGCCTCTGCATGCTAATGTGGAGGAAAAATCGCTTTTGCCGGTGGGGGAAGCCACGAATGCCGCTAATTCCAGCTTACTTTAGTTTCAGTGCGTCTCAAGGCCAACATCGCATAGCTTGAAAGAGAGGCCCGACAAAGATAGCTGCTTCCAATAGTGCATGCGTGAGCAAATGTCCGAAAAGATCGTTAATGAGATGATTTTCTTCGGATTCGTTTGCGTTTTACCACGGAGATGCCGCATGGAGTCATTTCCACCTTCTCAAATCGCACTGCACTAGTCAATGATTCGTTCGTATAAATATTCTCCGGCCGATGGTCAGCGACAACAGTTAACTCGCAGCATTCTTTCTAGCTATACATTTTAACCACAGAGTACAGGAGATCCAAAATGTTCAAGGTGTGTGAAAGTGATTCTAGTGCAAATTTAAGAGTGGTTCTCATCAAGTTGGAATTTTTCTTTGCAGATCATTGCATTGGTTGCCTGTTTGGCGTTTGTTGTTTCGGCTGAATACTACCCAGTTGAGCATCACCATCACGAGGAATATCATTCACATCCAAAGTACAAGTTTGAATATGGCGTCAAAGACCCCCATACCGGAGATCACAAGAGCCAATGGGAACACCGTGACGGAGATGTTGTGGTAGGAACCTACACTCTGGATGAAGCAGATGGAACCCACCGGATTGTGTCATACAACTCCGACCACCACAATGGATTCCAGGCCCATGTGCAGCGGGTGGGACATGCTCACCACCCACACGGTGAGAGCTATGCCAACATCGATCAGCACCACTAGAAGGATTGGGCAGTCGGAGACTGTTTCGTTGATTTCATCAATTAGTTTTTTGTTATGTACTAGTTGTGTAAAAGCAAATCATGCCAAAATAACAGAATGTTCCTCGTTTTTAAAATCGTAAATTTTAAAATTTTGCATATTCTTCTCAGATATCACAATGAAAAGCAAGTGCACTGGGTGTAGAGCCGTTGGTAGTGCTTATCTTTCACCAATTCGAAAGGTTTGATACAGGTACAAGTAATGGAACTCCTGAAAGATATTGTACCTTAGTGACAATCAATCAAGAAAGGTTATCAATCGTAGCAGGTCATGTGTTTAAGGCAGCGAATTCACCAAGCATCAAAGAATAATTACTGATAAGCAAGTGTACAGTAGTGTCGTGTAGATTATTCAAAGATTTCGAGTGCTTAATTTGGTTTTTAATCCTTTCTAATTAATTAAACCATCTGGACTTCCGTGCTGTTTCGAGAAATTGTGAAGTTTTACCAGGCATTTAGATTGTTTTTTGTACTTGACTGGAAATGTTGCAGAAAAAAAACGCATCTAAAAAACTACAAAGACTTTGAATGCCAAACTGGAATAAGGTAATTGGCACTATTATGGAGGAACTACAGGTATACCTCAATAGTTCCCTGGGCTCTGGCAAAACCTTGAGGTAGTTTAACTTCAACTACCAGGTCCCAGGGCTGGTCTGGTTCTTTACCATTTTGGAAAGAAGCACACTAGTGTTGCCAGATCAGTGATAATGCAGCCCAAAAATGCGTCTGAAAATCCTCCAGTATTTCCTATCGATAAACATTATTATACTGAGATAGTGATCTATGGTCAAGTACAGAATTTGTGAATAGTTGGAATGTTGCACTTGATCATATAAACGCAGTTGAAAAATCTGCATACTTAATTATCACAACCTAGCGCACTTTTGGAAAGCATTATCACAAGGGGAGCCTGTTCCATTATTCATCTCATGATCCATTATTCGGAATTATAGGAGTTTGATATGTAAATGAATTTGTTCCTTTTGTTATTAAGTTACTTTCAACTTCCAAAAATAAATAACATTAAATTTAAATAAAAAGTTAGAAATCCGATGGTTACGCGTCGATCTTTCGTTTTCAAATTGTGCAAATTGCTAAGAGATGAGATGAACATGGATATGGTAACCCAAGATGCTACGCTTGTATCAAAGCTTTCTACCGTGAGGCGATTTTGCTTACTTCATTCTAGATACCAAGTTTTGAAGAAAAGTGGAGCTCTTACAGTGCGCATCGGCAATTGACGATATACTACGTCATCAAGATGAAGTCCTGTTGAAGAATTGCAAATAAAATTCAAGATTCAAGACAAAGTCCCCGATACTGGATGAGAAATCCTGTCTGTTTCTAACGAAATATTACACGGATCGTCACAACAGACGCAAGCTAAAAATTAAGATAAGTAATAAATGTATTACCCCTCTCAACATATCAAAAGCTTTTAAGGTACGCATCGACAATGAGCGATTTACCTTGTCATCAAAAAGAAGTTTTGCTGGAGAACTCAAAACAAATTTCAAGACCAACCTTCCAAACAAGAAGCAAAATCTCATCTTGAAACGAGAGAACAAGAATTATAGTAATATCAAGCAAAACAGGTATTTTGGAAGATATCGTTGACAGTTAATCACAAGGTAATAGATTATATCTAGGATTTTTTTTCAAAAGGGCGAATCTAACAATGAGAGGCTCTCTCCTCTCTCGCTCTCTTTCATTTATTACAGCGCCATTATAATTTTTTTGAGGGATTCTTTAGTACAGATATAAACACAACAGTGCTGGCTACCATACTCTACAAATAGTTGAATGTAAAACGTAACGCTGAATGGAATATGAATGAAAGAGAAAGTAATCAAAGAGAGTCCCTCAATTGCAGATTCGCCCTAATGAAAAAATACTCTAGATATTTGCAAATGATTGATGTATACTCTTCTCCCTACAGCCTTACATGCCAACAATTATCCCCCCCTCCCCAATCCTGTGGGTAGTGATGCAATATCATTGTACACTTTTAGTGTGCACTAATAGTGTATCCCGCAAAATTCAAATCCCCCATGGGAAGAAACGTTGCGTAGCCCATTCAACTATCCCCTGATGTATTATGTAAGGTTTGAGTTCTTGTACTCATACTGGTGACCTGGCGCCTCGCCCCCTTATACGTCAATAAAATAAAATAAAATAAAATAAAATAAAATAAAACTACAGGTATACCTCAATAGTACGTACATCAACTTTCTCATTTCAAATCGCAATTACATAAAAACTACTAGCTGTATCTGAAATCTTATACACAGAAGTTTGTTTTTTTACGCGGTTTTTTTACGTGGTCCGTAAAAATTAATTAAAGTAACAGCAACAGTAACATGGTTCCAGTAACATCGGTCACCGGGAATCTGCTACAAATGGATAGTGGTTGTTAATTCAATGTGTGAGCAAAACAGTCCAGAGTAGATACAGAGAGTTTTCGTCTTGGGCAAAATTTCGCAGCGTGTCATTCGTCGTCTTTTGACATTATCATATTAGTTCCATATCATGCTGCAGAGATGGTGCTGCAGTCTATCTTTTCTAAATTAAGCGCTAGAGAGTTGCCATCTTCGGCAAAGTTTCTCGGTTTGTTATTTGTAGTATTTTAATATTATCATATTAGTTCCAAATTAATCCAGTACACTGAAGTATTTTTTCACTACGGTAGTGGTACCGCGTAAAAAAACCTGCGTAAAAAATCGCGTAAAAAAATCGCGTAACATTTATGATTTAGGGATAGATGGATGTTACTTACATGTTGTGCCCAAATTCCTTGAAAGCACTTACCACCTCTCAAGTGTCTGTAAATTCTCTTCTGTACGGTTTCTCTACCGTTCTCAGCCATGCGCATCAGTAACACAGAAAGGATAAGAGAAAAGTTTTAATACATGATGACATGCATGTGAGAGGTTATTGGTGATATTCTCACAACAACTATTAGCCCCATCCCGCAGCAATCGGTCTTTCTTCAAATAAGGTAAAAAAAACAATATACAATATACTAAATTAAATTGTTGTCAAAATTTCAAATTCTACCCTACTCTCCAGCTTTGGATTGCATAGCCATTTAAACGCCAACTAACCGTTGTGGGCCCAACAAAAAAAAACACTCGTAAAACAGGCCGACAGGGTACCCGGGTACCCACCAAATTGAAATGGTTGTCACTCTGGCAAATATAGGCCGATTTTAGTTTTGTATTCACCGTTAGATTCAAAAACATCTGCTTTATGTACATTGTCAGCAACGTCCATTTGGATTAATCTGGTTCCCGTAAATTCGGGTTTCCGGGGCTGAGGTCCGGTACGGAGACACTATTTGTGGCCATTTGATGATGTGTGCTCAGACCGGTTATTCCGGAAGAGGTTCCAGTGGGCCTTCGAGTGGCCATAAACATTTTCCAAATAAAACCTCGGCAATATTGGTATCAAAATTCATGAAATTTCTTCAGTAGGATATTTGTCATCGTTTTGTGATCATCCGATGATTTGACCCTGAACCAGTCATTCTGGAACAGGTTCCCGTGAGACCTCGAGTGAGGATTTATCTCAACGCTTTATGGGCAATTGATGGTTTGTCCACAAACCAGTATTCCGGAACTGTTCCGGAATGACCACTTCAAGGACAAATCATAAGATGGTCACAAAACGTTGAGAAATATCCTACTGAAAAATAAGTCATGAATATTGATACTCATATTGCCAGTGCTTCCTTCTTAATATGTTTATGGCCACTCGGGGCCTCACATGATCCTGTTCCCAAATAAACATTCCAGGAACAAATAATCAAATGGCCTTAAAACGTTGACAAATATCCTACTGATGTAAATTGTATATAATAAAGGCATTCAAAATAATCACGTTAGATCCAGATCGTACCTCAGAGATGGCGCTGCCATATTTGCGGCATAATTTAAAACTAATATGACAATGTCAAAAGACGACGAATGACATACTGAGAAATTTTGCCACAGACGGTAACACTCTAGCACTTCATTTGGAAAAGATAATCTGCACCGCCATCTCTACAGTATGCATAATGTGGAACTAATATAACAAAGTCAAACGACGACAAACTACATACTAAGAAAGTTAGCCTAAGACGGCATTTCTCTAGCACCTCATTTGGATCCTGCAGAGATAGACTGCAGTGCCATCTCTGTGGCATGATTTGGAACAGATATGATAATATCAAAAGACGACGAATGACATACTGAGAAATCTTACCCAAGACGACAAATCTCTAGCGCTTAGTTTAGAAAAGATAGACTGCAGCGCCATCTCTGCGGCATGATGTGGAACTAATATGATTATGTCAAAAGACGACCAATGACACACCGAGAAATTTTGCCCAAGACAAAAACTCTCTATAACTACTCTGGACTGCTTTGCTCACACATTGAATTAACAACCTCTATCCATTTGTAGCAGATTCCCGGTGGTCAATGTTACAGGAACCATGTTTTTCCACCACCAATACATTTTTATGACTATCTCCTTTCAATATAAATATTAAATATAATTTTTATTTCCTTGACTTTTGTTTACGTCGTTTTTGAAATAACGCTTTTTTTTAAGTCGTTTTTTTTTAAATAAAGCGGTTTTTTTACGTGGTACCATTACCGTCGTAAAAAAATTCAGTGTATAACCAAAAGAAAGAGCAACCTTCTGCCTAAAATCTTAAATGTCCAATCAATGTGTAGTTTTTACGCAATTGCGATTTGAAATGAGAAAATAGATAAACGTACTATCGAGCTATTCCTGAATCCACAATTTATTCATTCCAACGATATTTTGAGTGGTTAAATACAAATTTTAGCCTAATTCCTTACATAAATGATTGAAATTATTCATTTGCTCTACGATCACGACTCAATAACCCTCGTCAGAATATTAGATATTTCAAGGGGAACATATCCAGACTAACATTTGAAAAGGGCGGTATTCCAAAATCACGAAACCGCGAAAACTTGAGGTGAAGATTGGAAACCGAAAATCAAATCCTATTTTCCATAGAAAGCTCCAATGAACCATTTATTATAATCATATTTTGTATAATAATGCAGTTAACCTTTTCACACAATGTATGCAGAAACATGTTTTATTGAGTTAAAATTTGATAAGAACCTAAATACGCCCTGCTTATTTTTAGAGTGTCATTACGCCTTAGGTTTTCCGCCTGTTTAACTGCCGGCACTGGAAACACGCCGTTAAATTTCGACATTCTGGCATCTTGTTTGTTTTAACGCCTACGCTCGTCAGTCACATTAATCAAGTGGCGAGGAATTACGACCCAGTGTTACCGAAATACTTAATTTTACTAATTATAAGAGTCTAGGTACTTCTAGGAAAATTAGAGGTAAGTGATTCTAGCGAACGAACATTGTTCATACTGTTCTATTTGAATTTCGGATTCTTAATCATGTTTTTACAGTCATGGACATAGATAACGCGATGGAATCAAAGCTGCGACATTTAATGAGGAGACCTGAGGGCTGGATGCATTTAGTTGGAAGCACTTTATTCCTGCTCCGTGCGTTAAACATAACGTCGCTAGTAGTGCAATGTATAGCGGATGTGATGCACTATTCAGCGCACTACTAGCAATGACGTTATGTTTAACGTACAGATCCGGAATGAAATCAAATGTCACGAGTCGATGATTACGGTTTTCAACTTAACAGATAATACTTTTCTATATATAATGTATATTTGCGTATTGGATCCTTACTCTATTTAATTCTGCAGCATGAAATTACATTAAATAATACCTTTAAATCTTAGTTAAGCTCGTAAAAGTTGATAGCATACAATAAAGGACTTTTCAAATGGACCGAATAATTAAATGATTTTTAAAGTATTAAACAATCAGAAGTAAAGTATGTTTTTTCATATATTCATAACAAACGTATTTTTGTTTTCCATAGCGGCTACATCAACTCGTTTATTAGGAGTTTTCATTATCATAATCCAGATCATCATCGAAATTTGCATCTACGATCGCAGTCTTCACCTTTCGACCACGCTTCGGAACAACCAGGCTCTTCAGCATCGTCTCAAAGTACATCTGATTCCCAACGAAGGGCATTAGCTTCTTAAGATCCATCAGCTTTTCATACGGCAGCGGCAGGTTCATTGTTTATGGTCGTTATCACAAATCCTGAATTTGTAGGAACAAATGCTGAATCTGTAGACGAATGAATTCTTCTCTGAACTGCACGGAAGGATCTTGGTGATAAGATTTAGCCTCATTGACACTGGTATAGAAGAATTCTATCGGGGAAGGTTTTGAGAAACAAATTTTAAGAAATGGATCGGGTTGTATTGAAGGTTCTTACCTTTCGGGCCCTTACAGGAAATTTGCCTTAATGGGTGCATCTGCCGGACGAATTAAATTTGGAATCTGTGGGGCCTGCATGTGAAGAAATAGAAGGTATATGAGGGTTCTTATATATATATATATAACCTCATATGCACTCAAGCTGAATTCTGTCCCGTCGACAGAACCAGCTATATCCGTTGTCGCTTCTAAAAAAAATTACCGTGATAATAGCACAGCTACATACTGTAAACAGCTGCTTACTTGATAAATTCTCCGCACTTTTTGACATTTTCCGATTGAAATTTGTTTTCTTCAACGCGCAGCAAAATCAATCTCAATGGTTATCCTTAGCAACCTATCGACGACGTAACAACAATCAATGTAAATCAACAACATTGTGTCCACGGCATAATTCCAATTTGATATTTTAAAGGGCGAGAATATGCGGCGAAATGGCTTCTATTTTGTGATTAGGGCGTAATAGTTATTTGCAAGTTTCGATAAAGAAAGTCAAATTTACGCATAAAATCCGTAAATATATATTTCAAGCTCAATTCGAAATAAGTACATGATGATTAGAATAGTGTTTGCCTGAAATATTAAACTATTATCCAGGATTTAGATGTAAGTGAAAAAAAGTGGTGGAACAGCTAAATGACAAGAGCAATGTGTGATCCGGAAGAACGCCATAAATTATTTTTCTAGTTTAATGAGGTACCTAATTGATATTAATGTCATATTCGAGGTAAATAAGTTGTTCTGAAATTGTTCAATCAAAATTTAAAACAATATGATCTGTTTACATTTTGGTTGTTCCGCCCATTTCAAATGTTATTCTAGTCATAACGTTTGTTTTATGCAACATACTATTAATCTACCCGACTTCATATCAAATTATTATTCAATGTCTTATTTACCAAACGATTCCAGCTCAAAATATCAATAATAAACAAAATACAAGATAAAAAAAAAATGTGCATTGTAAGAACAAATATTCGAAAGTATTGCACTGCCTAACAGATCCGGCACTAAGCCGATCGCTTTTTCTTTTGTTTACCAAGCCCATCCTTATGCACATTTGCATAAAATTAGCAAAAAATTCCTCACGTTTTCGTTTTTTGATCGGCGCTTTTGCCTATTTTGCTTGAAACTTAGCCTTCACTCTCTGTTCAGCAGTTGCCTTCTTTTCAGGAATAGCATTCTTCTTCAGAAATAGCGTTCGGCTTCAATCATGCACACGGTGTGAAAACTAGATTTAATCTTACGCTTGAAATTCCAATGTGTTTGCGATTAGTACGTTTTAGAGTAGCAAGACATTCAAAAAATTCCGAACGACAAGTTTTGTTTCCTTATAGGGTAGGAAAAGGTTTCAGCACCCCGGGACCCTATTCCAAGCACGGGGTAAACGATAACCCACAATGCTCATTTTTTGCAGTATGGTGCTTCACTAGATGGAGCACCATACTGCAAAAAATGAGCGTTGTAGGTTTACGTTTACCCCGTGCTTGCAATAGGGTCTCGGCGTGCTTAAGCCGTTTCCTACCCTAATTTATACTTTTGATTTGAGTACCCTGGGCACTGGCGAAATCTTGAGGTAGTTTAACTTCAACTACCAGGTCCCAGGACTGGTCTGGTTCTTTACCATTTTGGAAAGAGGCACACAAGTGTTGCCAGATCAGTGGAAATGCAGCCCAAAAGTGCTTCTGATAATCTGCTAGTACTTCTTACCGATAAACATTATAGTTGATCAATGGTCAAGTACAGTATTTGCAAATAGTAGAAATGCTGCATTTGATCATATAGAATCAGTTTCAAATAAAATCAAAACAAACCAGCACACTTTTGGAAAGCATTACCAGATAGGGAAACCGTTATTCATCTCATAATCCCTTATTTATATCAATCGAAAATTGAGGGTTTGATGTATCAATCAATTGATTCCTTTTGTGTATTGCTTTCAACAACAATTAAAAATAATTAAAATTAACAATGAATAAAAAGTACGAAATCAGAAATGAGATGAAAATGGGAATGGTAACCCTAGATGCTATACTTTTATCAAAATCTTATAGCGTGAAGCGATTTTGCTTATTAAATTTTAGGAACATTCTTGTTTTGAAGACAATGGATTCCGGTCAAATATTGTTCGCGCGCGAATGATCGAGTGAGCACAGAAAAAAAACAAGAAATCTCTCAGCGGAATACGAAAAAAGATACTAAAAGTGGAACAAAAGGAGCAGGATCAGCAAGGAAACATCAAACATTACTGGTGAGATCCAAGCAATTATAAATAAATACGAAATACATACTACTAAATACGTGCCATGATCGTAACAGAACATATTGCGATAATGGAAGTGTAAATATAGTACAAATATCCAATTGATATTGTAGTATTTTGTTTATGCTGGGCTTGTTGTAAGTGAAAGTGACCTCGGAATGGACGTGAGTGACCAGGCATTCTGAAATGGGTCACTGGATCTCAACAGAGCTATCACCTTTCAACACCCGGGCTTAAAATGTTTACAGTTGTGATTAGAATAAAGCATGATGGCTGCAGACATTTTTCTTCCATAAAAGCACTGCCGGACAGTGGGAGTAAGATTACACACACACACACACACACACACACACACACACACACGCGCGCGCGCGCGCACACCTGTCAAAAGCATGCAGTTTTTTTTTATACAGAGAACATTCGTGCATTGAACGAAAACAATACAAAGACCTACGAATATTTTGTCATAAATTAAAAAGAAACGTCTCTCTGGTGGTTGCATGATTCACAAACAGATCTTCTTTATCGACTCGAAATTTAGTTGATAAAAAAGCGCAACCACGTGGAAGTTTGACCAACGTTTATTATATGATGAATCTCACATGAGATTCGGTGCTAAATTTTTGGAAAAAGCTGATACTGAATCCGCGGTTGATCTCGCTAGACCTTGCTGACTCTTAAGTAGTTACTTGATTGATGAGCATAAAGTTCAAACCCTCGACAGCGCTAAATTTTATTTATGGATGGATTGATTGATTGATTAATTAGTTTTTATTTTAGAAACTTTCAGCTATTGGTTGGTTCATCTCTTAGGTTTTTTTTTTCGGGAAGGATAAATTATTCCCGCTCACCCCAGCAGCAACACCATTTTGCATGAGTACGATTAAAGAGAAGCAGCGATTGGCTGGTCTTCACAAAATTCATTTCGTTTATTTTACAAAAAGGTGTAATGATAGCATATCTCTAGATAAAAAGCAATCTGAATGATACATTTGTTCGATGTACAAAGTTCATGTTTACGAAACGCGTAAAAGTCACTTTACGATAATAAATTTTCAGTGCATAATTAATTCCCATCATCGACAAAGATTCGCTTGGTCAGTGCAAAGATTGTTTTCAAATTGATAGGGGTAAACTTGGGGGCATGAAGATATCAGCTGACGAGCATTGTTGCCAACTCAAGGAAGAATATTTTTTCTATCAATCTCGAGAATTTCGAAGTTGCTTTGCTGTCAAGTGGATCATGAAGTTTTACTTGGGGCGCAAGTGATTTTACGAGTTGCGCTGTTCTTCTACATTGACAAAACAGTGGCCTGGCTTGTTTCTCGTTTGGGAATGTCTGAAGCAGTTTTTATATGTTAAAGTACTTGAAGGAACGAAAAAGAACAAAAGGAAAACTCAGCAAATCCCAGTAAGTTCACTACGAATCTTTTTAGAAGCTGTGAAAATGCGAAAAACAACCTCCATGATTTATGGAAACATTGGCAACATACAAGATGGAAACTGTCGATTCAAGAGATTTAAAATGAAATTCTATCAACGTATAAAGACGATTTTGAAGGACGCCGTACAAAATTCTGGAGAATGAGTTTCATACTCTGAATCCATTTTACCTACATTTTTCCATGTGAGTCGCTGGGTATGTATCAATGCTAGAAAGAACAGTAGACATTTCCTCTTATGCTAGCGATGCGTGCCACCCTGGATGACCCGAGAATCATACGAAAACTATGACACTCACAGCAGGACCTTTAATTATTGTCGTGATTTCACCGAGCTCGTCACCGGTCGAATCCATGGCGGAAAGTTTCCAACATCCGGAGCTCATCTATGTTACGCGCTATCACCAGTACAATTTTCACAAGACTGATTTTTACGATCAATGCCTACTCTTTGTGATATTCCTAGCAACGCAAAGCTTCCTTACCCCTTACGTCTTCTTTGACTATCCGTGAGACATGTTTGGAATTCTAGAGAGCCGTAAGTAATTAAAATGGGGTAATTCTCAGCCTGGACAGTGGCTTCACTGTGTTGTGTACATGAACATACTGCTGGAAGACTAGCTTTTAAGGAACGCGGTTTATTCTGCTATAGCCTTGATGATTTCTTGATTTTGGCGATCGACTGCACCAGTTGATTGAGGACTTAAGGGTATGGATTTCCGGATTTTGACTCCTTTACTTCCCCAGCATTCCGTAAACTCACTTTCTTGGAAAGGTTGATCGGTATCGCTCTGCAGGATCAAGGGAAGCCCCCATGTGGATTTTTTTTTCATGAGAACCTGATTGGTACTCTTAGCGTCCATTTTTCTAATATCTGATATTGACAGAAATCGGGAGTATGTATCAACTACGACTAAGAATGCGTAAAATTCACAGCCAGCCAAGGACGAAAATCAATTTTAAGGGTTTTCCACGGCCCTTAGGGAAGTTTCTGGCTAAAGAAAGATATTAGAGGGTTTATTCGCGACAACTTACTATGAACCACTTAGAAAAACTAAACATTGTTCGTAATCAGCCCACAGTGTCCGGTTATTTCAAGCTCTTAAAAGCACTCAGAGTCTCTTGTGAACGCATTTGCTTAATTTCACTATCGAACAACAAAGAGCTGTTCGGAACCACCTAGAGTTTACAATATCTTAATGTAATACTGATGAACAGCAACTTAGAACTGTGTAATTTAAATAGTTGAATTTGAATACCCACGATGGACCCGCTGACGGCTGAAAATCACTTTTATGCAGAAATCAAAACATTACGAACAGCAAATCAATGCTGTTCAGAGCCCTCCAGATTAATTGATCTGTAAACCACTAAGAGAAACCGAAACAGTTTGAATTATCAGCCCAAACTCAAGTTTCTCCTATCTTCTTAGAGCGCTCAGTGTCTCTGTAGACACAAATACTTGAGACCATTGTTAAATAGCCACTCAGAGCTGTACAGAGCTACTCAGACCTTATTATCGCTTAGTATAAAACTATTGAAGAGCAACTCAGAGCTGTGTAGAGCTACCCAGATCCAAGAAATGCTTCATGTGAACTACTCAGAGAAGCTAAACAATGTGAGTTATCAGCTCACAGCGTCAAGTTTCTCGAAGCTCCCAAGACTGTTCAAAGTCTCTTTAAAACGCAAGTGCTTGATATCACTATCGAACAGCCACTCAGAGCTCATTATTTCTTAATATAAATCTATTGAACAGCAACTCAGAAATGCTTCATGTGAACTACTCAGAGAAGCTAAACAATGTGAGTTATCAGCCGCCGTAAAGTTTTTTTTTTTCTAGTTCTTGCGACCACTCAGAGTTTCTTTTCTTCTAAACACTAGGATATGATACAACTATTGAACAGCCACTCAGAGCTGTACAGAGACACTCAGTGCTCGTTGTTGCTTCTAGTATAAAACACCAACTCAGAGGTGTACAAAGCCACTCAGAGCTGTACAAAGGCACTCAGAACTTAGCCACAAACAGCAACTCAGAGCTGTGTCGAGCTTCCCAACTTAAACATTGTGAGTTATCAGCCCACAGAGTAAAGTGTTGTCAAAGCTCCTTCGACCACTCAGAGTTTCTTCTAAACACAAGTCTATGTTACCACTATCGAACAGCCACTCAGAGCTCGTAGATGCTTCTAGTATGAAACTGTTCAACACCAACTCAGAGGTGTACAAAGCCACTCAGAGCATAGTCGCAAACAGCAACTTAGAGCTGTGTAGAGCTACACCGAGCTTAGAAATGCTTAATGTGAACTACTAAGAGAAGCTAAACAATGTGAGTTATCAGCCCACAGCGTCAAGTTTCTCGAAGCTTCCAAGACTGCTCAAAGTCTCTTTAAAACACAAGTGCTTGATATCACCATCGAACAGCCACTCAGAGCTGTACAGAGCGACTCAGAGCTTGTTTTCACTTCTAAGATAAAACTGTTGAACAGCAACTCAGAGCTGCTTTGTTGCGTGCTGATGTGTGCACGGTTATTAGATAGGTAGAACATTGACGAAAATATACAAGATTTTCTGCACAAAGATGGGAAGCTTTGCAAGTAGATGGATTTAGAGCAAACATGAGATTTTTCGACCATCTAAAATTGAGGATTCCACAAAATGACAAATGGATTTGTAAGGCAACTTGTACAGTATAATGGTTTTCTAACATGACTCGTCAAAATACCAAAGCAAGATGAAACTCGTATTATGTTGTACCCTAGGAAATATTCCTCAACAATGAATGGATCATCGCGACATCAAGAACAATTGCATCGCAATTACGTAGATTATTTAAAAATCTTCAAAAAGACCCAAAGACTCCGTTCTCTCGTAGTGGTCGCACTACGCATCCTTTTTTATTTCCCGATTTTTTTGTCTTCAACCCAAACAAACTCGGTAAGGTGCGAACAGTTTGGGACGCAGTAGCCAAAACTAACGGTGTGTCATTGAATTCAATGTTGTTGGCTGGGCTAGACAAACTGACGTCCCTTTTGTCTGTACCTATCCGGTTTCGTCACAGTGGGAATGTGTGGTGATATACGAGCGATGTTTCACCAGGTGTGGATTGCGATGGAAGATCAGGACTGTCTACGGTTTTTTGGTAAGGAAAGCCCACGGATGCTGAACCCACTAACTTCGTTACGCAGGTGATGACATTTGGGGCATGTTGTTCACCAAGTTGCACCCAGTATGCATAAACTAGAACGCTGGAAAATGTGCGGGACCATACCCAAGAGCCATAGTCAAGAATCATTACGTGTACGACATGTTAGCGAGCACGGAGCTGGAAACGAGGTGATCCAGCTAGCTTGAGAAGTTCGGCACGTTCACGCTCAAGCTGGAGTCGAGATGCGTTACTGGATCTCTAACACTCTTACGGTTCTCGCTTTCTTACAGGATCGGCGAGCTAAGCGTAAATTTAGGAGCGGAACTAGCGACAGAAAAGGTTCTGAGCATGTGGTGGTGCACATTTCGGTAGTGACATTTCGCATTAAAAAAGAACTCAAAATTTAATTCAACTTACGTAACAGCGCCGGGTTCCCCACCTTCTGCGCCATCGTCGTGATTTCACCGAACTCGTCACCGGCCGAACCCATGTCGGAAAGCTTCCAATATCCGGAGCTCATCTATGTTACGCGCTATCACCAGTCCAATTTTCACAAGACTGATTTTTACGATCAATGCCTACTCTTTGTGATATTTCTAGCAACGCAAAGTTTGTGAAACCACGCAACACCGTGGGAAAGGACACTAGAGGGGTCATTCAAATCTAATCAACTAATGTTCATGAAGAGGGGTAAATAATATAAACTTCTAACAATACGAGAGTATTTCCGTGAAGTAGCATTCTCTTTTCCTAGATTTTCGTATGGTATGATTGATTAAATACATAGTACATGCTATACTCTCTACAATTATCTGTACAGATTCACCCTGCAACGGTAATTTTAATCTAAAGCTTATTTTCCTGATTTGTTGTTATTAAGAGTACAAGGGGATAATTATGAACGATTGGTCAAATTGGATTATCCTCGATGCTTACCTGACTTTTCCCTGCTTGGGTTTGTTATGTATGTAGGATAGGATTCCAATACCATCAATTCCATGTACCAGAACCGATCATTTTCGTATTCATTATATTTTGCAGATCGGTGGACAGAAAAATAAAGGCTGATTGAAGGTTTTATCTCTGATTTAAAAAAAAAATTTCATCCGGACCGTATTCAGACACTGTCTCACCAAAACTTTAAAACACCACAGACCACTGGATGCTGTCACCACACTCTTATGAATTGCATGGCTAAATGCATAATCAGCCACTTCAGGTCATTCATATAGCAAAAACATAACTTCAACTTTCAATCTTCAAATTTTCCACTTCGGGAAAACAGAAAAACAGTGACAGGTAACAAAAAATCAACCACCCGCTTGCAAAGCTTACTGCGATCTTTTACAATTCTACTCAGTGAACCAGCACAGAAAAAGGTAAGTCATGATGTTTTAACGAAAACGGTCAAAGAGCATTTTGTCAGAAAGAAGAAGTAAAAGAAGCAGTCAATGGTCATCATTGCCCAAATTCATTACGACTTCTTCAACCTTAAGGATGTTTGATCCAATCAAAAGATGGTCAACTATCTACCGAACAACTGTCCTCTGAGATTATAGGATTCCATCTCCCCAAATTTGGAGTATAGCCCCAATCAGCTCAAATGCAAAATGGTACGAGTGCTCGTTACTGTCTATTCCTTGGTTGTATCTTGGTTGTATCTTAACCTTAATCCTGAAACGATGAAAAACTCACGCCATCAAAAAAAAAAAATGTACTTCAATTGCATGCCTTTAACTACAAAAATGCTCTGACAAAACTGCCGCTTCGGTGTGTGTATCTACTTGCGGTAAACATTAATTCGCAATTTCCTCTGCGTTGCCGAAGGATGTCATAACATACGAATCTTGTTGCGCAGGAGTAAAAGTTATCGGAAAGATTAATTTAGCTTTCTGTGCTCATGCTAATCCAAACTCAAAAGGGGTGATATAAAACTATCGGAAATGAACCAACGTAGTATTAATCAACATAATTTGGACTATATTTTCCCAAAATATTTGTTTAGCTAGTTCTTTGGTTTGAGATCAGTTCTAGTAGTGCTGATGGATGTTGGCGTAGCTTTCACCGTGGGGATGGTGGGCGTGTCCCTTGCGCTGGACATGTGGCTGGAAACCAGTTTTATGATCCGAGGTGTAATCAACGATCCGGTGGGTGCCGTCGGCTTCATCCAGAGTGTACTGTCCCTTCACGTGATCACCATCGCGATGTTCCCAGGCCGACTTGTGGTCATGGGTGTGGGGATCCTTGACGCCATATTCGAACTTGTACTTAGGATGGCTATGGTAATCTTCATAGGCCGACGCAATGACGGCTAGGCAAGCAACTAGGGCGATGATCTGGGGAGGAAAACATGTTGTTATTGATTAATTAATTCATGCAACACAATTACCGATATCAGTACATACCTTGAACATTTTTACCTAAGGTTGAGTTGATGTTGTTCTGATTGAACGTTGGAAGCTAACTGATATCTAGTTGGTATCGCCACAGAATATTTATACTAATCGGTTTGGCGCACTAGTGGCTTGTTTTACCATTCTTGAAACAGGTATGACCACACACTTTCGATCGAAAATTTCACTCGAACTATTTGTCAAGCAATAACTGGCAAGACATGCATGTTGCTCACTCACCCATATGATGGAGGGTGGGGTAGTTTGCTGCCATGTAGGTGATCGATTGTTGTTGTTCGATTGAGGGGGAGATTTGAATTTTTTTTGTGCTTTATGCGAGTACGATATGGTCAATGAACCGTGGATTTCTAACTATGCGCTGGGTGGCAGCTTCTGGGCAAGGTTAACAGAGAATCGAACATGCCAAAACAGTGTTAAAAATGGAAATGCACTTACAGCTAATAGGCCGCATGGCACTTCACGAGGTGCGAAATCGATCCGATTGTTTACCCAGCGGACAAAAAAAAAATTACATGCAGCAAAGGGAGAAGACAACTTGCTTCGTATAAATATTCTGCTTGTGAACGAGTAAGGCATCAGTTACAACTCAGCGTTCCAATTGTTATAGAGTTTGCAGTCCATTACAAACAAAGCATCGAACATGTTCAAGGTACAGCAGATGAAGATACGCAAATTGGTCAAGTGATACTTAACAAATTTTTTTCCGCCTATCTCCAACAGATTATCGCATTGATTGCCTGTCTGGCCGCCGTTGCTTTGGCTTATGAAGATAACCATAGCCATCCGCAATACAAGTTCGAGTATGGCGTTAAGGATGGCCACACCCACGATCACAAGAGCCAGTGGGAACACCGTGATGGAGACCACGTTAAGGGACAGTACACTCTGGATGAGGCCGACGGAACCCATCGCATCGTTGACTACAGCTCGGACCACAAGACGGGATTCCAGCCACATGTCCAGCGCGTTGGTCATGCCCATCACCCGCATGGCGAGAGCTACGCCAACATCGATCAGCACTACTAATGTGGATACTGCGCATGCCAAAGAACTAGTTTAATTCTCCTGTGAAAAATAAAGTCTAAATTTTATCTTCTGGAACAAATATTGTTTGAAATATTTAGTATATCACTGGTTATTGACGGAACTTGAATAAATCCTTCATGAATAACGGCACTAGTAATATTTTCAATGTGAATCATTAGATCTGAAGGATTATCTAACCTAAAAAACTACTGTTTCTTGTATCTACTTAGATCAACGAATCGACGAGAATTTTTTAAAGTGATGAAAAAACAATCAAAATGTTTTTTGTTAAATATTTATTATCAAACCACACATTGGCACTGTTTTGTTGTCTCTAATGAATTTGCCTTCAAATTCGAAGAAGCGATGTAAATTCGCAATGAGAGAGCCCGTTTTTTGAATAGCAGCGACCTCCAGAAATTTTCCAGTTGACGCATATTGTAAAATTATGTGTGTCTATTGTAAAGGTATATGAAAGCTTTCTCTTCTCTTAAACTTGTTTCCCGTTTGACAGTTAGAATTAATCGGACATTATTTAGTTTACCTACGGGAGAATTCTGAAGCCAAGTTAGTAGCTTATGGCATTATAGTCTTGATCATCAATCGGTGATCGTTATTGCTGTTATGAAAGGGTGTGAGTGTATGATATTAAACGAAGAGTGTGTCTAATAGAGAAGGTGCTAAGTACAAGGTGCGGCAGGAAATAATGCGAAAATTTGTTCTTTTTCTTTCAAATCCCATTTTCAACTAATTCAAGCAATAATATCAATATTTTCGACTGCAGTTATCTTTATCGTCATTTTAAACAAATTTATTCAATGTGTCCTCCATTTTTATTAGTAACATCCTCAAGCCGACGCCGGAAGCCAGAGCATTCCTTCCGGACATAGTCCTCCGACATTGACTACCATGTGCGTGTTATGGTTGACTTCAGGGTTTTCACACTAGGGTGTGATGTTTTGCAGGCTCGTGCTTCAACATATGCCCGAATCGAATAATCCAACGGATTAAGATCTGGACTGCTAGGGGGCCACAGTTCTTTCGGACAAAACTTCATGTTATCGTTCAACTATTGTTGAACCTTTCGGTATTGATTTTAACTCCAGAATCAATGAAAACAGGTGGCATTTTCAAACCGTTGGAAGCCACCAAGCCAAACATCATGACACCAGCCAGATGTTTGGTTTGAAATTTTAACTTCACTTTTTCCGGAACGTTCTCCATTTTTTGCGGTGAAATGAACCGGTCCGTGCCGCTGTTGGCCACAGCATCGATGCTGAAAAGCTTTTCGTCGGAGAACAGGATTATCATTTTTTCCTTCTTCAACAAGGAAAGCAATCTCTTGGAACGAGTAACTCGTAGTTCCTTGATCCGGTCGGTAATCAAGTGGCGTTTCAATCTGGCTCTGGAAGATGCATGCAGGTCTTCTTTGATGATTCTGCACATGGATTTCTCCGAAATATTGGCTTATGGAACGCACCGGGTTGCGAGCAATTTTTGCACGGACCAATTTGATCACGTTCGGCGTCCGCTTCCCGGCTTCCGCTGCTTAGGACCATCCTGCAGGGATTTGTTTATGCGGTAAAATGTTGCCAAATGGCAACCTACCACCTTGGCAATCTCTTTCGGCTTCTTCTGGGCGAGCAACAAACTGGTGATCACTTCTATGGTGAACATTTTGACGAATTTGCAATAAAACAAATAGAATGTTTGGATGCAGCACTTGAAAGTTAACATAAACAAAAAAACCTTCGACAGAAATTAGTCACTAGCTACACGAATTAACCCAATACTAAAGTTTGAACATTTTCGTATTATTTTCTGCCGCAACCCGTACAAGCCAGAATTATATTCTTGGAAAATAAACAGCTAGCACCGGACTAGCACTCGAATCATAAGAGCAGTCGTTATCGCTATCGCTATTATAAATCTCCTTCTGGGTTGCTATTTTAGTGTACCACCCCATCCTGCCACCGGTGAATTATTTGGGTTTCTATTATAGTTTAGCGACATTGGTTTTTCACCGTGAGTTGTTAAAATTTGAAAATATTTTCATAACGTTGTCAATCGGTCATTTTCAGTCCAACCGTGAACAATGTGTAATCCAATTGCAAATGGTTTGCTGGAAGCAAGTGATTCAATAACTTTAAGTAATGAAGAAGACTTTGAAGTTGTGCAACAATCTGTCAGGAGGATCTCGACCTGGTAAAAAACCAAACATCAACAGAGGTTCCCACGAAGGAACTGTGCGACTGTTTCAAGAATATTTTTCGGAGAATCCCACATACAAAGATTTTTAGTTTTTGGCGACGGTTTCAAGCACAACCGGATTTACAGTTAAAGTGCCATTTCGAGAAGAGGTTATAAAGCTCTATGAGATTTTAGGATATGCGTAAAATCTTCACACAGATGAAACTCTCTCGGTACTATATTTAACGAAAGCTCTTCCGAAAATTTGAAGAAAGTTCTTCAGAGAACTGCCGGTAAGTGCTTCAGAGATCTTTCGAAAGTTCTGCTTATATGCCACAGTTCTCTGAATGCTGCCTTCAAGTTTTTGTTTGGTCATATTGGCCAGGAGTCGCCCATTGTCAGCCATTGCATTACTGGCAGCAACCAAACTTTTATTGGATGCTTCCGCTATCTTATTTGCTTTTTGTCCCATTGGCCGAGAACACCCAGCTCCAGAAGATTTGCCAGCGTCGTCACATAGTTCCGAGGCTAGTTCAACAGCAATCTCCTCATCCATTTCTTTAAAAGTGGTTGACCGTTTGCGCTTCACAGTGAGCTTGTGCATGCTATAAATTTGACTTTTACTGTGAGCCATGTTTTCAAGTGTTCTGTGAGAGTGAGTGAGACAACACCAAAACACGGGTCACAGTACAAGTCAAAAAGACAAAACAATTATAGCAGCGTACACAGGCTCGTAGTTGAATTCTGTGCAAAAGTATAGCATAAATTATTATAACTGTAGAACCTTACTTCGGCAGCAATCGGAATCTTACCTCCGATCACTTTTTCTCAACTAGATTGCATAAAATTAAGTTTTTGTTTTTGTCTGCGTGGTACCTATTAACTTAACACCTACGTGCCTGACCCCTCGTTTAGCAAAAATTTGGATTAACATTTGCCTGCCATTCTGCGAAATCTTTACCAATTTGATGGAATCTTTAGCACACGATCACAAATTTATTCTAATTTTTGATACAGTATCGGACATTCTAGAATTTCACGTAGTTCCGGATATATTCAGGGGAACCGTGGGGTAAGTACCCTTCCCAATATGCTGATCAAGATCAAAACGGTACCAAAGCATGACTTGCGACACCTCAAACATCATGATCTTGCAAAACAAGACCATTGGTGGTTATTCTGGAAATATTCGGCCATTGTGGTCACTCCTGGAAGCCCTCCGAGAACCGAGTTCCACCGGGAAAGTGGCCAAATTCTGAACGGTACCAGAACATGGCTAGCGACACCTCAAACTTCATGATTTTGCAAAACAAGACCATGTGTGGTCGTTTTGGAAATATTCGGCCATTGTGGCCACTCCTGGAATCTCTGCGGGAGCCGGGTTCTACCGGGAAAGTGGCCAAATTATGAATGGTACCAGAACATTGCTTGCGATACCTCAAACTTCATGATTTTTCAAAACAAGAACATGTGTTGTCATTCTGGAAATATTCGGCCATTGTGGCCACTCCTGGAAGCTCTCCGAGAGCTGGATTCCATCGGGAATGTGGCCAGATTATGAACGATACTAAAACATGGCTTGCGGCACCTCAAACTTCATGATTTCGCGAAACAAGACCATGTGTGATCATTCTGGAAATATTTGGCCATTGTGGTCACTCCTGGTAGCTTTCCAGAAAACGGGTTCCACAAGAAAAGTTGCCAGATTTTGAACGATACCAAAACAACTTAATGATTTTGCAAAATAAGACCAGTGGTGGTTATTTTGGATGTACTCGATCGGTATGGCCACTCACGGTAGCGTTCCTGGAATTCCTCCTATAAAGTGGCCTGATTGGTATCGGGCACCTAAACATGACTTGCGACACATCAAACAAGACCATTGGTGGTTTGAAAATAATCTGCCATAGTGGCCACTCCTGTTAGCGTTCCGGGAACTCGCTTTCACGGGAAAGTGGCCAGATTCGGACGTTATCATTATGACCTACACATCCTACAAATCCTATTCCGTTGGGGAAGGCGATTGCATTTAGAAATACTTTGCAATAGGTTTGGAACTTGGAACGGGCATTTGTAAGACGTCTTTTTGTAAGATATGATAAATTTTGAAGAAATACAGCATGAGATATTCATGGATTTTAAAAATAACTAAAACATAACCTATGTTGCTTCATAAAAAAAGTTGTTCAAAATGTATTTTATGGTAAAAAGGTCTTTTGCCCCGGGGCTGCTTACTACCCCAGAAGCTCTCCTCCAAGGAAAATAAACGGCCGACTCCAAGACGCTAACCAAAGGCCGCTTTGTACCGTTATTCTAGATCAATATATTTGCTAGCATCTAACGGTTTTTGTTTTTATGTTGTGTAGCGATATCATTGAAATCTTAGTTATTCTGAATCAGCTGTTCTTTTGTGGCGTCAATAGTTTGGTTATAGGCAGAGTTCTGTTTTTCAATAATTAAAAATTCGTAGTTATAATATGAGTGATTCTGATTCGGATGTTTCAAGTATCATCGACCCAAACTCGGTCGGTGTTGAAAATGATGTTGATGATAAATGGTTACAAGAAAATCCTTTTAGTTTCGAAGAAGTGTCGAATTGTGGCAGTATTCGATGGAACACTAATCGTCTGAATGCAGTGAAATTGCATCTCACTAATGGTGCACGAAAATTTAATATGGATTTGAGTACAATCAAAACCCCACTGGACGCGTTCATCTTGTTCTTAGATGATTCTATTTGACATATCATTTGTCAATTCACCAATGCGGAAGGAAGTCATGATCCTGACTTCGGAATCATTGACAAAAATGTGCTTCTTGCCTGGATAGGTATTTTGATTCGCTGGAAAAAACCATGACTCGAAAACACATGTTCGGGAGTTGTGGTCATCGGACGACGTGACCACTCGTGTGTTCTATTCGGCCGTCATGTCCCGAATTCGGCTTGTTTCATGTTTAGAGAAACTCACCTAAGGTGTGGCCCATTTAGTATTGGAACAAACATTTTTGATTCTTACAGCAACCCTAGTGGTCGGATTTGTAAACTATGACATCTTATGTGTTCCATATTACAATAACATCATCAGAAGTTTATTGTCTCGGTACAGTTCAAACGTGTTTCAGAGAAGAAGAAAGAAGAAAAATAATTGTGCGAAATCATTTGAAAACCCTTCGTGGTCCGGTCCAAAACTGGCTAAAGTATTGCGTTTTCCTCGAAATGCCACGCGGTATTGAAAAAGTACAGTAGCCACAATGGCCGTATATTTCCAGAATCACCACCAATGGTCTTGTTTCGGGAAATCATGAAGTTTGAGGTGCCGCAAGCTATGTTCTGATACCGTTCAAAATCTGGCCACTTTCCCGATGGAACCAGGTTCCCGGAAGGCGACCAGAAGTGGCCACAATGGCCACATATTTCTAGAATTAAAACCAATTGTATTGTATCGAAAAATCATGAAGTTTGAAGTATCGCAAGCCATGTTCTGGTACCACTTTTCCAGTGGAACCCAGTTCTTAGAGAGCTACCAGGAGTGGCCACAATGACCGAATATTTCCATAATGCCAACCAATGGTCTTGTTTTGAAAAATCATGAAGTTTGAGGTGTCGCAAGCCATGTTTTGGTACCGTTCAAAATCTGGCCACTTTCCCGGTAGAACCCGGCTCCCGGAATGCGATCAGAAGTGGCCAAAATGGCCAAATATTTTCAGAATATCAACCAAAAGTATTGTTTTTAAAAATCATGAAGTTTGAGGTGTCGCAAGCCATGTTCTGGTACCGTTCATAATCTGGCCACTTTCCCGGTGGAACCCGGTTCTCGGAGGGCTTCCAGGAGTGGCAACATTGGCCGAACATTTCCAGAATGAACACCAAATGTCTTGTTTTGCAAAATCATGAAGTTTGAGGGTCGCAACCTATGTTTTGGCACCGTTTTGATCCTGGTCAGTGTTTCGGGATGGGTACTTACCCCACGGTTGCCCTGAATATATCCGGAACTACGTAAAATTCCGGAACGGCAATACTATATCAAAAACTAGAATGAATTTGTGATCGTATGCAAAAGATTACATCCAAGTTGGTAAAGATTTTGCAGAATGACAGGCAAATGAAAATCTAGATTTTTGCTAAAAGAGGGGTCAGGCATGTAGGTGTTAAAAGCGATAAAAGACTGAAATTGATCTGCTGCCGAAGTAGTACTTCACTCTTCTCAAGCTGAAGAAACGTACCAGTGCATGTTGACTCCACTTTGGGGCTCTTTTCAGAATTTTAAAGCAGTGCAACAGGCTAAATGGTCCTTTTCCGTTAGCATATATAGAAACTCATCCCTTTTTTTTGTTGCGTTTTCATTTCCCATCCCCGTTTAGATACCTCCGGTGTGGACGAGAGTTGCTAGATGGAGATCGGAAATAGATATAGATACCCGTTTAGCGACTCCAGCGGCGGTGCTCTAACAGCAGCTGATAAACCAAATTCAACACAATTACTGCAGCAGAATTTATCAATAAAAGTAACCCGTTCTTGAGTCAGGGAGTCAGCCGTATTTTATTAATTAAAATAAACGTAATGTTCATTTGACTTTTTCTTCTACGTGCGCGTAAAATATTTTGATTTGACTGAACCGATGTATACAGAAAAAAAAGAAAACTTTTAACTTTCTGCGTTATCGAATGCACATAAAGGAGATGCTAAATTTTGTAGAAAATAATAGGAAATTTCATGTATATTTCAGCTAGATAACGCCTAAACCTAGTTGTATGAAAGATTGCAAACAATTTTGTTGTTTACGCCTCCTTTTGCTTGGATTTCAACGATGGGAAATTTTATGTGCCTGTTAAAATTCATTATTTTCTCTGTGTAGATATTCTGTAAGATTAACATCCCCTCCCCTTTCTCAGTATCGAAGGGATCATCAAGATAGGGACAGTTTGATAAACAGAATGGCAAATAGGCTTTAGACAATACGTACTTTGTCATTTCTCGACCACACATCAAAAATGCTACTCTATGCAACGCAGCAGGTAACAGGCAAACCATCATTTTAGAATGATTAACAACTGTTTGTTTTATTAATGGATTATTAACGTATTCCAAAACATGTCTTTTTCGGATCGGTTTGCATCTCTTGTATTCTATATTTCATTGTGACTAACGCTTGAGCTGAAATTACATTTTTCACAACTGGAAATGGTTTATACTCTATTATTGTTTTTAAAAACATTGTTCCAAACATTTATAAAACATGAACAGAACAATATTTTATGGTTAGCTTTAAAAACCCATGTTTTGCAAAATGTATTTTTTGTCATGAAGACGAATTTTTTTTACAAGAATTGTAATTTCACTGCCAACGGGAAACATATCATAAAAACTCACACTTGACTTTTCAACAATCGGAGTTGGCCTAGCAAAGAAGCCACAAACCTCTCACGCCAAGGACTTGTGTTCAAATCTCACGCCTGATGATGTTATATTTTTGTTTGAGAATTGATTTATTATCCATTTTATGTCTTATAAGGCTTCAATTTAGCGCTTTTTACATCATATTAATTTATGAAATAAGGTATTATACACTTATATTAAAGACCTGTATTTGTCATTGGAGAGTATTTCTAACTTGTAAATAACAAGTTGTGTTGTTTGGGACTTTTCATTGACTTTCTGTTTGCCAATTGAGCGTGCTGCAATTATACTTTCATATTATAATTCTGTATAAACTACTCGTTGGAGAAGAAAATGTTGAATGCATCGTAAAAGGACCTTTCGTGGTCAAAAAATTCAAAACCAGGATTGCTTTGAATACTTATGCATGTGGGGTTTTGCTTGATACATGACTAAACAACGCGTACCATTGCACAGTGGTCCAGAATGCGAGTTTAGCTGGAGAGATACATTTTCAGCCTAAGTTTGAAGTTTTGGAGCAAAATTGTCTTTCACAAAGTTGTTTCTAATAACAAGGTGCTTTTATTTTGGTATGAATGAAAACTAGTGGGGTCCTTATTTTCAGTGAAATCGATAATCTAACTTTTTTATTTGCAGAAATAATAGCATATATTTTTCACAAAAGTTGTATAATCAATAATTGCAAGCTACTTTGAGATTATAATTTTTTCTGTACCTCTTTATATGGCCGAATTAGAGTATCTTTTCCTTTTGTTGCTTAGGGTGTCACTATAAAAATCAATTATTTTGCTGTAATTTTTTTCGTTTAAATTTTTTCAGCAAAGTTGTCTCCACATCGATTCTTGAACAAGAAAAGTTACAACTTTTGGTGTGCTGAAATGGTCTTTATGTCAAACAAAAGCTATTATGATTTTTTTAAACAAAACATGTCTCTTTCAAATGCTGGTTTTTCTAGTTGGGGCAAAGCACAAACATATTTTTTTTAAACATTTGGAAGGCTTTTTATTATTGCATATCATGTCTGAAAACTGGAGATAGGTTATTTTTTTTTAATTGAGTAAAACAATTTTGAAAAGAACGCAATTTTATTACCAAATCGTTAACTCCTCGCTAACGGTAGGAGACATCGATAAGAGTATAAGAGTCGATTTTCGTTTTCTCTGAAAATAAGAACCACCCTAGTTTTCATTCACATCAAAAAAGTGCCTTGTAATTTAAAACAACTTTGAAGAAGAAAATTTTGCTCCACAACTTCAAACTTCGTCTGAAAATGTATCTTTCTAGCTAAACTCGCTTTCTGGACCCCTGTGACCACCGTGATCCAATCAACAAGTTCCAAGTACCGTAACTAACTGAAAACGTTACAGCTCCTATGATCAAAAAGCAAAAGAATCCAGTAAGGAAATTTCTCATCATTAATACGTTAAGTAAAAACTTTCTTCAGGACAGTTTTTTTTAGATAACTAAGGATGTCCCTACTGAAAAAACAGGGGCCGTATTTTGGAACTCGAAACGAAGAACTTTTTCTCACAAGCGTTCGTACAAAAAGTCGTTCGTTTCGAGATCCAAAATACGGCCCCAGTTTTTTGCTCTGGCTTTTTAATTTCAAATTTGCCAACAACGTTGTCTTGGGATAATTTTTAAAACTTAAAAAGATGAAAATTTTGACGTATAAATCTTACCGATGACTCTTACTGTTAGCGAGTAATTATTGATTTTCTTATTAAAAATCACCCTTTCAATGGTGTTTTACACAATTCAAAAACATAACTTATCTCCAGTTTTCAGACATGATATGATAAATCCTTTCAAATGCTCTAAATATTTTTTTTTTCTTTTGCCCCAACTACAGAAAACCAGAATTTGAAAAAGGCTTATTTTGTTTACAAAAACCATAATAACTTGACTGTTTGACATACGATAGAGACAATATCAGCACACTAAAAGTTGTAACTTTTATTGTTCTAGAATCAATGGAAATACAATTTTGCTGAAAAAAATTAAATAAAAAGTTACAGCAAAATAACAGATTTTTATAGGGCTACCCATAGCTACATAGGAAAAAAAGCTCTAAGTCGGTCATATCGTTAGGTACAGAAAAAAAATTACCATCAAAATTGCTTGAAATCATTGATTCTACAGCTTTTACGAATAATATATTTCTGCAAATAAGAAAGTTAGATTTTCGATTTCACTGAAAATAAGGACAACTTTAGTTTTCATTCACACCAAAAGAAGTGCTTTGTTTAAAGAAACATCTTTGTAGAAGACAATTTTGCTCCAAAACTTCAAACTTAGGCTGAAAATGTATTTTTCCAGCTTAATTCGCATTCTGGACCACAGTGCATTGGTACTTCGCATACCTGCTGTTATAAAATAGATCCTACTGCGATCCTTAGCCTCCTGTCCAGTAATTCCCACCCCTACATCCTCGTGGTGCTAACTGGGCTATGAGTAACCTTTGGAAAGATCGGGTAACCAACCCCGGTGGGACCTTGGTCATATGCTGACAGGAAAGGAGGACTGCCCTCTTCAACGGGTTCAGTCTATCTGTACGTCTGCTCTCCATGTCAGGGGTGCCTTAAAAAGGCGTCTGTTCTCTATTTTAGGAACGACTGATCATCGTCCTAATGCCAGCGTGCACAATGGTCCTCAGGGGTTGGGGACGTCCCAACAATCCGTTCTTAAAAATTTCAATGTTACAAATGATACAGAAGTTGATACGGACCGGAACAACCGACAAATATCTAGGCGACGAAATAAGGACTAAGATTGGAAACTTGGCTGATTCCCTGGTTGCGATAGGATAAACTACGACGAACTTCAACCACGTAAGTTTGTAGTCGTAGCACTGCAGGAGGTTTGCTGGACAAGACAGATGATATGGGAAAGCGAGCATCGAGCGGCTAAGTTGCTGTGGTGACTCAAATAAACTGGGCAGCGGCTTTGTAGTGCTTGGATCAAGGGTCAAGGGTCGAATATTCAGCTACATCATCATCAACGTACACTGTCCACACGACGGGGACCCAATGACGAAAAAGAAGCGTTCTACGTGCAGTTAGAGCATGTGTATGATGGCTACCCGCAGAGGGCGTTAAAGTAGTCATTTAATGGCTATCACCTTCTTGTTCATTTGTTGGGAACATACTTTTCGATTTGTGTCACTTCCAACCTTCCGATCCACAGTTAAGCGCTGGTCCTATGATTTGCAAACCCAAAATACGATACTTGATCCTCAACCTGCACATTCGAGGATTCATTGGCAACACCCAATCACCAGCTTCTGCATCGATGAAAAGTGTTCCCAGCTAAAGTGTTTTTCCGCAGCTCAAGTAAATGATACGACCATCCGTACGCACCATGGTTCCTTTCAAACACACCTCATGCAGCGCCATGATGTCGAATTTATGGTTATTCAATTCGTCGTGAATCACGCGAGAAATAGAGAATTCCAATAAAAATTGAGAGATCGGCAATGCCACGTCCCGAGTTTCCAATCTTTTATCTTTATCCACTGCCAAGGTCAGGGAGATAACTCATCAAATTTTTAAGGTCCACCTCTAAGCATCTGGTCATCAGCCACGTATACTTATTTTTGAAAACCTTCGAGGGCCCCCCTCTTACCCTTGCAGACTTTTCACCAGATATTTCTTTAAATTTTTTATGGAGCGTAGACTTTGGTCAGAAAAGTCTACGTTGTTTGTGAATAGCTCCCCATGAGGTACCAGGTGGGTCTTCCCCGATTATTTGTCTATCTGCCTAATTTGGAAGACGTCTGCATTAAGTTATAATCCGTCCACTACATCACAAAAATGCGATTGGTTGAGTGGATTAAAGATAATGAAATCATTGGATATAGGACCAAGCCATCCCAGAGTGGTGTTAAATCGATGAGCTTGGACATCAATAGAAGCAAAGTTGCCAGAAGGCACGAAATGCATCGACAGACTCTTGTTTTTACCAGGTCCCTCAAACGTAGTTTTGGATAGATAAGCGAGGATTGTTATTTAGATTGAATCATTAGGCTATCATGTAACATACAACTAAATGAATAATTCTGTAAATTTTAACTCTAATGTGTTCTACAAAAAAGCACCTTCAAGAGTTCGACAGGGTATTCTAGTACTCACAAAATTAAAATTATTAAAACTCTGGCAGTTATTGACCGATTTAAATTCCCGGTTTAACTTAATTCAATGTCCCGATAAATTACAAAACTTACCTGTTCAAAGAAATCATCGGCAATGTCCGTTTAGATTCATGTTTTTCCCGAAAATCTCGATTTTCGAGACTGAGGTCCCGTACGGAGACACTATTTGGGAATTTCTGAATTGAATATCTGGGAATGGATGTCAAAATCTTTGGAATAATCCCAAGTAGCACACTACGATCATAATTAGTTGTAGTAACTTGATTAGGACTTAGCAAGTCATATTTATGTTATCTCAACTGACCGGCAACAAGTGTGCTACTAGGGATTCCTAGATACTATTTTCATTTCATTGTATGCCACATGCTGCCTTGTTTCTGAAACGGCCATTCTGTTACAGGTTCCTGTTGGGCCTAGAGTGAACATGATCATATTTAGACGGAAACCAAGATGGGTACCAAAATTCATGAAATTTCCCCATAACGCTATTTTTCAACGGTTTGTGCCTATCTGATTTGTCTTCGGACCTGTCATTCAGAAACAGGTTTCCGTTTGGTCTCTCGTGGCCATCTAGTGGCCAATAAGATGTCACAGAATTTCAGCTTCCTTTTGTTTTAAATAAACAATGTAAGTCCATAATGTACATCTGGAAAAGGTACCCGGGTACCCTGTCGAACACATAAGGGTTAAATTTAAATCTCAATTCCAGAGAGAGAGAGAGAGAGAGAGAGAGAGAGAGAGAGAGAGAGAGAGAGATAAAGCGCTATAACTTTGGCAAATTATTGCCAGACTTTTGGTTTAAATGCCAAAAGTTCACCCATAGGCAAAAGGAGGATAGTCTAGTCTTTCTAGCATCTTTGCTCCTACTACTAAAACACAAATTGATTGCAACACAAGATGATTTCTGACACTCTTTCTGGAATCGCTCTATTTCTTGGAATCCTCTCTGCGGCAAACGCTGCACGGCCAGCCATTTTAACTCAGTTTTTGTTTTTGTATGTGTTTGTTTTTGACTCACTTTCGTCAAAAGTGGAGTCACTCAAATTTGAGTAAATGTAACTGGGATGGAGCATGAATATGATTTACCGCTCACGGATGCTACTTCGTTATTGCCAGATATGCTGAATTTAAAGAACCAAAAAATGATATTTGGGACTAACATACATCCTCAATGTGTAAGAACTGGTGACCCATTATAAAACAATACCGACGTCGGCCGTGCTCAAATGCTGGTTAAGTAGGGAATGGGACCCTAGCACGAGAAAATAATATGTTTTAACCTCATTTTTGATCTTGATAACTGGCCTTTGTTCTGAAGCGCACAGCATAAGAGGTAAAGTATCTAAGCAAAATACCTCAGAACTGCAAGTGACATATCCCTCAGATAACAAAACTTGTTTGTTGGGATATCTGGGAGTACCTGAGAAATACATTGTAATACCTGGAGAACATTTCCTCGAATGCATGTATTTTTCAGGAGTTCTCAAGTTTAATATAAATAACCCATAAAATAAATAGAAATTGTCACAAACTTCTCAACACAAGCATCAAAACAGCAGAAATAAGCTTTGCAAAATAACATATTGTTTCGAATTCATACTTTAACTACACTTCTAAGGTGTACAGACATTTCGGCAGATTTATTTACAGGTCACTCACAATCTAATAGCCTCACTCGAACTTTTTCAACTCAATATTCTCAATGGTGTTGATCAATGTTGGCGTAGCTTTCGCCATGTGGATGATGGGCATGTCCCGTGCGCTGAACATGTGCCTGGAATCCAGTTTTATGGTCCGAAGTGTAGTCAACAACTCGGTGGGTGCCATCAGCTTCATCCAGAGTGTACTGTCCCTTGACGACATCTCCATCACGGTGCTCCCAAGCGCTCTTGTGATCGTGGGTGTGTCCGTCCTTAACACCATATTCGAACTTGTACTTGGGGTGGGAGTGATACTCATCGGCAGCAACAATGGCGACGGCCAAGCAGGCAACCAATGCAATAACCTGTATCGAAACATACTCGATTGAATTCAAACCAATTCATCAATAAAAATTACAAACTTACTTTGAACATGGTGGATGGTAGATTTGGCACTGTTCAACTGGAAAACACGAGAACAACTGATGTTAGAACACGATTTACAGCAAATATTTATATGACCATCAAGACACCGGCTGAGGCGTTCCATGTTTCATTTCCTCAGTTCTTCAGCCATCCGCATTCGATCTCCCGCCATAGCGTGCCACCTGTAAATTTTGCATATTGGTTCGTGACCATGGCCAAATGCAAAATTTGATTAAACTTTTCGGTATTTCTGCTTCACCCATTTACGACAACCCAAATTTGGAAGCAAGCACATTTGAAAGAACTTTTACATTGTCTCGGTTTGCACAGGTATTTGTCACAAGGAAATGTGAAATTTATTCGTTTCCTATAAATGCTTCCTGCAGGGCATGGTGTAGCATCAGTTATTTCGAAGCTTTTGAGTTGAACAAACCATACAAAAAAAATTCAAAATGTTCAAAGTAAATGACTGTTAATTTTAAAAGATATCTAAAATTATGATGCAAATCAATTATCCTTTCAGATCATAGCACTGGTTGCCTGCTTGGCCGTCGCCATTGTTGCTGCCGATGAGTATCACTCTCACCCGAAGTACAAGTTCGAATATGGTGTCAAGGATGGTCACACCCACGATCACAAGAGCGCTTGGGAGCATCGTGATGGAGATGTCGTCAAGGGACAGTACACTCTGGATGAGGCTGATGGCACCCACCGCGTTGTTGACTACACTTCGGATCACAAAACTGGGTTCCAGGCTCATGTTCAGCGCACGGGACATGCCCATCATCCACATGGCGAAAGCTACGCCAACATTGATCAACACCACTGAAAATATACCGGCAATCGTTTTGAGTGAAAGGATTTGAATGATTAGATAATAAATTGCATGAATATTTATAGTGGAAATGATTGATGTTTTTAAATCGCTCAACATTCATGTCAAACACACAAACGATATGAAAAAATTCCATGTAAGGTGGTATGACTAGCTGATGACAACAATTTTGTTACAGTTCGCGGTGGTTTTGACATGAATTTGTATGTTCTATTGACTCCGATTTTTTTCAGCAATGTTCAGAAAAAAAAAATAATTCAGAATGTTGCTAGAAATGAGTGTTTCCATCTTGAAGTTACTAGAAAATGAAAAGAAAGATTAGTAATTTCCATTTAATTCCAACTACTTTTATTGCTTATCTTGACAGAAACACGTATTTCGTCTACAATGTGCAGAATTCGTCAGTGTTGTGTACTAATACTCGACTGTACTAGTACAGAACACTGAAGAAGTCTGCACATTATAGACGAAACAAGCGTATCGGTCAAAATAAGCAATAAAGGTAGCTGGAATTAAATCGAAATTACTAATCTTTCTTCTCATTTTCTAGTAACAGGTATTCCACAAAACAGCTCACACTATCCAGGATGCATCTTGAATCAACCAACTACTTTATGAATAATCTCTTTATTTGCTTGGTTTACTGGTATGATCCTAGTTTTATTTCCTCTTTATTCCATCTATATTTCAAGTATTTTGAGAACAACAAAAGCTTATTACTTCACATCCACAGTTAATTATCTGTACACTTTTGTGCCTGAACATTTTTTTGATTGTTTTGAATACGGACATTAAAGGGTGATACGGTCAAAATTTGGTCAAGGGAAAACGCGTGTAAATCGGTGAAATCGTTTATTTAAAAAATCAAATTAAATTCCTTTTTCAAGTTCAATTAGTATAAAATTCAGGAAAAATATTCAGTTAGGCTTCCGCTTTTCCAAATCCGAATTGCCGGGCCTTACGCTTGACCCCTGCCATCAGATTTTGTACAGCCACCTTGTCCACCTTCTTCGCCGCAGAAAGCCAGTTTGCCTTGAACTGCTGCTCGTCCTTTGCAGTTTTTTTGGTCTTCTTTAGGTTCCGCTTGACAATAGCCCAGTATTTCTCAATTGGGCGGAGCTCTGGCGTGTTGGGAGGGTTCTTGTCCTTGGGAACCACCTGCACGTTGTTGGCGGCGTACCACTCCATGGCCTTTTTACCGTAATGGCAAGATGCCAAATCCGGCCAAAACAGTACGGAACAACCGTGTTTCTTCAGGAAAGGCAGCAGACGTATATTCAAACACTCTTTCACGTAAATTTCTTGGTTGACAGTCCCGGAAGCTATGAAAATGCTGCTTTTCAAGCCACAGGTACAGATGGCTTGCCAAACCAGATATTTCTTTGCGAACTTTGACAGTTTCGTGTGCTTGAAAATATCTGCTACCTTTCCCCTTCCTTTTGCCGTATAAAACTCCTGTCCCGGAAGCTGCTTGTAGTCGGCTTTGACGTAGGTTTCCTCGTCCATTACCACGCAGTCAAACTTCGTCAGCATCGTCGTGTGCAGCCTCCGGGATCGCGCTTTGGCCGTCATATTTTGTTTATCATCGCGATTTGGAGTCACTACTTTCTTGTAAGTCGATAGTCCAGCTCGTTTTTTGGCTCGATGCACGGTTATAGACGATACACCCAGCTTATTTGCGGCATCTCGGAGAGATAGGTTAAGGTTTCGCTTGAAACTACCGGCAACTCTCTTTGTCGTCTCAACGGCTTCCGGTTTTCGATTTCCCCCCGATCCAGACTTCCTGGCTGTCGACAAACGTTCCCCAAACACTTTAATTACATTTGTAACGGTTGATTTGGCAACTTTTAGCGATTTTGCCAACTTTGCGTGCGAGTAGCTCGGATTTTCGCGATGCGCGAGCAAAATTTTGATACGCTGCCCTTCTTGCTTGGACGGCATTTTGACAACTGAAGAGTGAATTCCAAAATGAAAATAGGAGCAACATTTTACACACACACACCTTCAAAATGAGGGGTGTTCAGGTTTTTTAAATGCAAAATTGAAAGAAATACGTCAAGTTGATATTGACCAAATTTTGACCGTATCGCCCTTTAATCCGGAAACCTTCAAATCATTGTAACTTTTGAACTTTTACTGGGATGAAGCTAGAAGTGTTTGATGTAAAAGACTATGAATGGTGTTTAAAGGGTGTCCACGATGAAATTGCCACACACAAAATTGATTAGCAAAATTCGAATTTTCATCCGATTGCCATCAAATTTTCAGGGATTGAGAAATAACTATTAAACTTCATTTTACCATTTTACTCGAATTTTATTTACAGTCCATACGCAAATGCCCGCACCTTGGCCTTAACCCCGGCCATAAGATTCTGCAAAACCTGTGAATCAACCGTTTTTTGCATGTAAACCCATACTTTCTTCAGTTCCTCGACTGTCTTCACTATCTTAGGTCGTTTAAGAAGGTGCTGCTTCATAATCGCCCAATATTTCTCGATGGGGCGGAGCTCCGGAGTGTGGGAGGGTTGAACATTTTCGGCACGAAATTGACCTTATTGTCCGCATACCACTTCAGCACGTCCTTGGAGTAGTGGCATGAGGCCAAATCCGGCCAGAAGATTGTTGGGACGTTGTGGGCCTTCAGGAGAGGAAACAGCCGCTTCTGGAGGCACTCTTTTATGTACACCTGTCCGTTCATCGTGTCCTGGGTCACGAAAGGTGCACTCCGCTTCCCGCACGTGCAGATGGCTTGCCAAACCAGGAATTTCTTCGCAAATTTGGACATCTTCTGAATGCGGACATGCTCCGGAACGCTGAACATATCCTTGGCCGTGAAAAACAGGTTGCCGGGGATCTGCTTGAAGTCGGCCTTCACATATGTTTCGTCGTCCATGATGCAGCATTCAACTTTCGTCAGCATGTTGAGGTACAACTTCCTGGCACGGGTTTTGGCGGACTAGTTCTGCTTCTCGTTGCGATTAGGGGCCTTTTGTACCTTGAACGTTCGAAGCCCAGCCTTAGTTTTGGCCTTCTGGACAAAATTTCGGCTTAGGTGCAGCTTCTTAGCCACATCCCGAACGGAGGCGTTCGGATTTCGGTTGAAGGCCCCAACTACGCGGTTGTGATTTTTGGTGCTGTACGGAATACTTTTTCCTTCACTTCTGGGCTTCCGATCGGTAGTCAACCGTTGCTCGAACCGCTTAATCACTCGCGACACCGTGGAATTCGCGATTCCCAACGTTTTAGCGATGGAACGATGCGAGAGATCCTTGTTCTCGTGATGAATGCGCACGATTTTATCACGCACGCGCTGTTCTTTCGACTCCATTTCCGCGAGTTTTGATCACAGGACTTTAAAACTTGCAGGACGTAAATAATGCACTATGAACTAAATTCACCCAAATTTTCATTTAATTCTACCCAACGGTTAAAAAGTTAGAGCAATTTCATAGTGTGGCAATTTCATCGTGGACACCCTTTATGTTCAGTGTTCAAGCAGCAACGAATGAAAATCACGTAGGTGAACGGATTTTGTACGGACGTAAGGCAATTCCTGAATTGTCAATACAAGAAGCTGCAAAAAAAAAATTGGACTTACCTAAGCCCGCTGATCACTGTGTGCTTCAGTTATTTTTGGAACGTTTGGCGGTCGAAAGGAAACCGTAGAAAATATAAAACATTGGATTTACTGATCCTGTCATGGAACGAAATGTGAGGAGAATATTCAAGAAAAACCCAATTAAAATAGGAATGTCCCCGGTCTTGTAAAAACATATAAACTCGACAGCAAAATCACGGGCTCGACGTTTGTACTGAGAATACGTTACGAAGTTTGTATGCGTTGTTATGGAAAATAAAACCTATGTCCTGGAGGCCTTTGAGCAGCTTCCAGACCAATTTTTTTTTACTCTGCTTTGGCTAGAAATGCTACCGCTGAGCATTTCTGGACAACGGAGGCATCGAGATATCCTGAGATAGAGTAGAACGAAACAAATTGTTCAATAAACCACAAATCCTCCAAATTATACAAAGTTACGTCCAATCGAGAGATATTGGGCTCTGATGAAGTGGAAACTTTCTTGAAAGAAGCAAAGAATCTTATATATTAAACATTTTCAAAAAATTTGGACAAAGACGGCCACCATGGTATCTGAAGAGTCTGTAGAAATGGATGGAGGTAAGTGCAAAGTTAGAGAATTTTATGCAAATAACGAATAACTTTTCGAATTCCCTTGCGCTGAACTGGCTGGCTTGACGTGCCGCAAGAGCTCAGTAGGGATTCCAGGACCCGAAGCTAAGAGTCAGTTCCATTGTGGTTATATCACATCAATTATTTTTCCCCTATAGCAGCAGCACATCGATATTGTATGTATAGAATTCTTTGTAATTTCAGGTCATCCAAGGAACTCCTAAGTATTTTTAAATAATTTTAAATATATTTTGTTTTTTCGGTGGTTGTGATAATTTATCTAAGGTAAGTATTGCATGAGCGGGCCCGTCTACAATTGCAGCAGGATTACAATCTGTAGATATGTGAATACAATTAAAATTGGTATTATCATTTTATACTCTAACATCCCTCTGCTATTTTATGTATATTCTATGCCATTTTCACTGCAAAAAAAATGTAGGAAGCATTATATACGACAAATTGTACTCAAAAAAGCATTTCCCTTATTCACCAAAACTATATAATTTATAATCATTGCTTTCCTGTTTCCCATTATCATTTATAGATCCAGACCAATAAGAGTTATCGGACTTTTTTTTTGTCTGGTTTTACTTAATCTACGTTTTTGGCATTATTCATGCTTAGGTAAAATTTATTTCTCATAATTGTTTGCTGTTTTCAGCTTTTCCAAGACTATTAGGATAATAAAACATATCTTTTTTTTTAGTTAAAAACCAGTGGATAACAGATATATATTATACCTACACTTATTATGTTATTTGACTATAACTGTGAAAACGAATTCTTAATAGATATTAATTTTATCGAAGCTGCAACAGCGGAAGTCTTTCGATGACCAGCTAAGTTACGGATATATATTCTACTATAGTTTACTGGCTTGCTCGTATTTTTATTTTACATTATAACGTCTGATTCTTATTTTATGTTGAGATATTAAATGATATGATATTATCTATGATAATGGTGATGATTTAACCTGTCCTTCAGCTTTTACAGGACATTTGAGATATGAGGGCCTACCTGATTTTTCTTTTCAGAGAGAAACCAATGGATGTCTGATGTATTTTTTACATACATGTTTACTATTTCAAAATGTATACTATTTAGTATTTATATTATAATATCTTACTATTTTCATCATATCATTGTATATTACTTATTATCATATTAAATTTTCAGGATGTGGAATTTCAACGTTGTATACATGTACATGTATTTTCGTTTTATATATTTACATTTTCTTACATATCATATTTATTCATAGATATTATTAATTGAATACATTCATGTTTCATCATGTATGATTTTATGTTTAGGTTGCTTCGGGGTGCAGTGCAAACTAATACATGTTATTGCTCCCAAGAACCAGCAGAAAGGAAATTTCGACAAGCAAGGTATACAGTTTTGAAAACATACAGAATAGGCTATCAATTTTTCAGTCTCAAATTACATACTCCTTATATATACTTATTTCATTTATACATTTCATATTTGATATATATTTCATGAACCTGATTATATTCCATTGATTTAAAACATATAAATACTGGGATGGGAGGGTGCATCAGGGCATCATTGAAGTTTCAATTGGACAATGGAGTGGATGGCCAACCGGAGTCTAGGAGGGGATGTGTCTATCATTCATGATTGCTACATTCCACTCCAACAGTTGTAATGAATTTGACGCGCCTTTCTCAAACAAACCATCTAGTGGAAAGCTTAATTGAATTGCGTATTTTGTTATTCGTTTTATTGGATCATATTGCTGGAAGGAGATTCTCTTATTCCCGCAGGTTTCGCGTAAGTGTCTCTGCTTACGGACCTGCCCAACCCTTTTTGGCCCTTCATACAGCAGTATGTTGAATTTAGAACGGTAACAAAGCATGATCTTTCTGTTAAGTGGAACCGCATGCAGGGCAAGGCCCACGCTAGGATGGTGACTTCCTACATACATACATACATACATAACGAATAACTTTTCGAGTTCGTGAATTGTTAAAGGTTTATTGTGGATTGTGCTTTGAGGTTATTGCGGATTGTGAATTATTGTGGAAACAGAATAGGCTCCGATGGGATAAGACGTTTGATTTACTTTTGCTGCGTCATTTTCAAGCTCGTGAATAACTTGAAAATTTATAATATTGGCAGTACGCATTTAGACTATTTCGATTAACTTAAAATACTTTTTTTTTAAATATGGTTCAATATTTCCATTATAGGTAACGACTTATTTTTCAGGGGAGCACAATGTTAAAATTGTGCTGCTGGTTAAAAATAATTATACCACCGGAGTGGTTAAACTAATGGTGTGATCAGCAAAGCTCAAGGTTACTTAAAGGTGATTCCTAAATATACACTGTGAATGTTTTTCTTTTACTGTTGGTAAAATTAGTTCAAAACAATGAAATTCTCATTTTTTTATTTTATTTTTTGAGAAAATGAAGTGCATTATGTTTGCTAGGGTAACACCAGCACGTGGGAAGTATGATAAAAGAATGTGTGCTTGATCAAGTACTAGCCTTTAAATAGCCCTCCACTCAATTTCCACTATTCAAATTTTCCATCAACGATTTCATTTAATATCTTGCGTTCTAGCAAGTTTTTTGTCCGTTCCTAGAGCTTCTATTGATGAAAAAGTATATCTTTTAAAAAATCATCAAAACTCGTTTCTTCACACATAGATTACACAAAAATAACAATCATAATATTGTACATAAGTTATATATGGCTTAAAATTTTCAATATTTTTTCACAGACACGAAATCATTTTGCCCAGCCATTGCACGAGTCATATAATCATTTTCGAAATCCGACGACAATTCTCGAGTAATTTTTCAAATAAATGAAACTGATTTTGTTAACAGAGAGGGAAAGTACGTTTAAAAAAATACTCTAGAATTGTTTGTTTCTTGTAGAAGTAGAATGTGAAAATTGGTTTTTTATTTAGTGAATTACCTTTTCAAATTCATTTTCTTCATCAGCTTTCGAGGCAAATTTAATAAGGTTTATTTTTCTTCAACCTTCGTTTATCTCGTGGTATTTTTGGTCAGGGTAGGGAACGTTGTTCAACATCTCAATTCTAATCGTATACACTTGGATTCCAGAGATCCAGCTGATGAATACTTCCATTTTGCTTGCTTGTGTAAGTTCATCTGTAGTAACCGTTGTCGCTGAAGGTATCGTCAGAAGGCTTTCGACACTTGTAGCATCTGGTATTCAAAGATACATGCTTCTTTTCAACCTTATATAGGATGACAGACAGCGTAAGTAAACCGGACATGTTGCTAATTTTAACACTATAACACTAACAGTATATATATATTTTTTTTTGGTCGATGATGATCTTACACTATAGATGGTTGAGAACCACTAACATAAAACAAAAAGCATAAATAAACCCAAAGGCCGTCCGCCTCAAAATATGCTTCGCATCCAATATGTATAGCGGAGAACTAAATTACAAACATGTGTCAAGGCAATAGCTATCGTTCTTTCACTCATCATCTCCTGCGTAGGCCCCGACCTCGGGTGCACTCGAACAAAAAGGGTTTCAAATTGCACTATCGAGTAGGGCCAATGCCATCCAAATTTCTCTGACTTTGCAGTCTTTTATATGGTTCTCCAGCCTCTCTTTCTCTCTTACTATCAATATAGATATGCAAAAATTGAACAAATCATATATAAGTAAGAATTTTTCAATAAAGAAATCTCTCTGCAAACCTACTTCTTTGCAACCAATCTACTGCTTAGGTCCGTTCTGGTCCACCTTAGTCCGGATACCTATTCGACTCCGAAAAAACCTTTTCCAATCAAAGTAAATGAGAACTTGCAACAATAGTCACCCTTTCTTCATGATTGTCATTGTTTTTTGAGCCACCCTATGAATGATGGCACATATCTAAGTTTGAAAAAATAAACAAACTTTTCATCCACCCAACAACTTTGCAAGTGAATCTAATGTTTCGAAGAAATTAGAGATTCTTGACTATAATTGTCACGTTTTCGATTGTGTTCCCGTTTATTCTGGTTGTTTAAAACTTAACAGACATACACACGGTAGAACACATTTAAAATATATTGTAGTTGAAATACGGCAAGGGTTTGCAATAATTGTGTACTGGTAAGGTAAGACGGACAGGGTTAAAAAGTTCCATTTGCAACGCTACTACAAACGGAAATCCAAGTTGGTCGCTGCAAGACATGAACTGGATTGTGGTATGACGTGGCTAAATATGGCATCCTCAGAACTCCTTCAAGAAAACGGATTGAGAACCCTACGGAAACGAATTGGTGCAGCATTTTTTGAGTTTGGATAGTCGCTTTAACGGCATTACTAAAAAGGCTTGCGCTTGAGCTAGCTGAAAGGAATTTCCATCCTCATCCATTTAACAATGCCAAGAAAATGGCAGGACGTGACTTGGTTGTCAGCTTTATTAAACGAAATCCAAAATGCTTTCGAAAGCCTGAAGCCACCACAGCCGTGCGTTCACGAGGCTTCAACAAACCGGTTAAAGGATTTTGGTCGTTTGTGAATTCCAAGCGCAAAGAAGTTGGTTTGCTTATATCAGCCCATCTCGGCAAACAACTTGCTAGCTCCGAGCTGGGTAAATGTCAGCTATTTGCTAATCACATTAAAAGTACTTTCAACGACATCCCTGCCACTTCCGGTCAAATAGCATCCGCGCACACTCCAAGCAATGCTTTTGATTTTCATGCATTTATTGTTTATGAACACATCGTCCTGTCGGCCCTCAGAAAGCTGAAAATTTCGTATACTGCTGGTCTGGATGGGATTCCATCGAAAATTCTAAAAAAACTGCTCTAATTCGCTTGCTCTAATTCGGGATCACATTTCTATGTTCGTGCTCTAAGGTGTTTGAAATCATCATAAATGATGCTTTATTCAATTCCTGCAAAACATACATTTCAACGGCTCAACACGGTTTTTACCGGAAACGATCTGTAGCTACAAATTAAACCGAGTTCGTTTCACTTTGTGTGCGCACCATGGACGGTGGTGGTCAAATTGATGCTGTTTATACAGATTTTAAGGCAGCATTTGACCGTGTGGATCATGGTATATTGCTGGCAAAGCTAAAAAAAAACCTGGTGTTTCTTCCCGTTTGGCGTGCTGGTTTAAATCATACCTGACGAATCGCTTGCTTTGTGTGAAAATCGGATCATCGCTCTCGGAAAGTTTCACAAATTCCTCCGGTGTTTTACAAAGCAGCAACTTCGGACCTCTCCTGATTACGCTGTTCATCAATGAACTCTCTCATCTTCTACCTCCATGGTGTAGATTATTTTATGCGGATGACGTAAAAATGTTCATGACCATCAACTGTTTTGAGGACTGTGAAAACCTGCAATCACGTGTAAATGATATGGCGACGTGGTGCTTTCTAAATTTCCTGACACTTTGTATCAATAAATGCATGGTTATCTCATTCCACCGACAGTGCAAGTCGATTACATTTGATTACCATATTTCTGGAAATGTAAATTTCAACGGGTAAGGCGGATCAAGGCCTTAGGAGTGACTCTCAATCCAGAGATAACGTTCAGGCCACACTACCATGATGTAATAGCGGAGGCGAACCGGCAGCTTGGATATACCTTCAACATTTCTGTAGACTTCCGGGACCCTCTGTTTCTGAAACCACTGTACTGTTCGTTGGTGCGCTAATTACTGGAAAATAGTGTCGTTGTATGGAGCCCCTATTAAAGCTGTTGGATCGTGAGGCTGGAGTCTGTTCAGCGTAGGTTCGTTACGCACAGTGTCACCTGCCATGGCGGGACGCAGCAAACCTTCCTGCCTACGGAGATCGGTGTCGATTGCTTGGAATCGATACGTTAGAACGAAGAAGGCGCAGAGTGCAAACTGTTTTTGCGGCTAAGGTGATCACTGGTGAAATAGATTCTCTAGAACTTCTCAATCAACTGAGCTTCTATGCGCCTGAACAAGTGATACGACAACGAAACTTTTTGCACCTTGTGCCTCGTAATCATCTTTATGGTATAAACGAACCCCTGCGTGCTGCTGCCGATGCGTTTAATTGTGTTTATTCCTTGTTCGGTTTTAGTATGCCATTGATTACCTTTATAAGATTATTTTAATGCTAGCATTAACTGGTTTATTCATTAAGACAAACATATGTCAGATGGAATGTAAAACAACAAATAAACAAATAAACACGCCAGAGCTCAATCGAACAATATGGGGCCATCGTCAAGCGGAACCCAAGGAAGACTCAAAAGCTGTTGTGAGTGAGAAACATTTCATGGCAAACTTCTGCTGCGAATAAAGTGGACAAGGAGACCGTACAAAATGTTATGGCAATTCACCCGGAAATTCACATTCGGTAAAAAGTAAGCTTAGCTGTATATTTCTCATGTATTCTGTATTATCTGAACTTGAAAAAGAAAAAGAATTTGACTTTTTGATAAAAAAAACTCGACTCACTCACATTACTGTTTGACCAAATGTTTATCGGAACACCCTTTATTTAGTTTACTTCTTTCGATGTAACATTATGCCATGCAAACCAGGAGCATAGTAAAATGTTCGCTGATTTGATTTACACTCAATCATCAATAACGCCAAACACTAAACTCTACGATCATTATGTGATTTCATTTTTCTTATGAACACTGTTAAAAACAATCAGAAGCAAACAAATTTTCAAATTCAAACAAAAAAAATAACGAACTGTATACAAAATCTCTTTTTGTCATCACTTAGTCATACCATCATACTTTTTTCCCAAATGCTCTGGTCGTTTGACATAAATATCAAACAGTTTAAAATGAAACTTCATTATCACGATGAACACCCATTCAATTTAATAACTCATCATACAAATACTTTCAATCAAAACGATACCCGAAACATTCTCAATGATGTTGATCAATGTTGGCGTAGCTTTCGCCATGGGGATGATGGGCATGTCCCGTGCGCTGAACATGAGCCTGGAACCCAGTTTTGTGATCTGAAGTGTAGTCAACAACGCGGTGGGTGCCATCAGCCTCATCCAGAGTGTACTGTCCCTTGACGACATCTCCATCACGATGTTCCCAAGCGCTCTTGTGATCGTGGGTGTGACCATCCTTGACACCATATTCGAACTTGTACTTCGGGTGAGAGTGATACTCATCGGCAGCAACAATGGCGACGGCCAAGCAGGCAACCAGTGCGATGATCTGGAAGGATAATTTAACCCAAATGAATTTTAGATATTTTTAACAATTGCCAAACATACTTTGAGCATTTTGAAGGTGTTGTTTTGGTTTGTTCAACTTGAATGTTTTGATAGAACTGATGGCACACCCAACCTGCCAGGGAGCATTTATAGGAAACGAATAAATTTCACATTACCGACCTTCCAGCATGGGACAACAGTTCGTGCAAACCGAGAAAATGGAAAAGTTCTTGAAAATGTTTCTACTTCCAAATCTGAAGTGTCGTGCACGGGTGAAGGAGAAATGCTGAAAAATTGGATCAATTTTTGCATTTGGCCATGCCATGGTCACGCACCACTATGCTAAATTTACAGGTGCCACGCTATGGCGGCAGATCGAATGCGGATGGCTAAAGAACTGAGGAAATGAAACATGGAACGCCTCAGCCGGTGTCTTGATGGTCATATAAATATTGGCAGCATAATTAATCATCAATTAAAAGAGAGATTTGAGCAATAAAAAATGAAAAAAGTGCCATTAAATTATTAAGGCCTGTGCCAACAAATAATGTGTGATCAGCATTAAAAAATTAGGAATGAGCAATAAAAGATGAGAAAAGATCTTCGGATAATCTAATTGTGACCGGTAAATCTGTCAAATAAAGCAACAGCTATTAGTATATGTGCAATTAAATATGGCAGTATTTCCGCCAAATTATGTAATTTGAGCACTAAACTATTCGCATATGTCTTTTAATTTTGTTAGATTTTCCCATAAAAACAGTAAAATGAGCAATGGATATTTATTTATCCATTGCTCATTTTACTGTTTTTATGGGAAAATCAACAAATTAAGAGACATATGCGAATAGTTTAATGCTCAAATTCATAATTTGGCGGAAATCTGCCATATTTAATTGCACATATACTAATAGCTGTTACTGATGATTTACCGGTCCAATTAGATTATCGAAGATCTTTTCTCATCTTTATTGCTCATTCTAATTTTTAATGCTGATCACACATTATTTGTTGGCACAGGCCTTAATAAATTAGTGGCACTTTTTTCATTTTTTGGTGCTTTTTCTGAATTACTAAGTGCAGGTAAATATTTTAGTCATAAATATTTGCTGTAAATCGTGTTCTAACATCAGTTGTTCTCGTGTTTTCTAGTTGAACAGTGCCAAATCCACCATCCACAATGTTCAAAGTAAGTTTGTAATTTTTAATAGTGATTTGGTTGAATTTCAATCGTATATGTTTCGATACAGGTTATTGCATTGGTTGCCTGCTTGGCCATCGTCATTGTTGCTGCCGATGAGTATCACTCTCACCCGAAGTACAAGTTCGAATATGGTGTCAAGGACGGACACACCCACGATCACAAGAGCGCTTGGGAGCACCGTGATGGAGATGTCGTCAAGGGACAGTACACTCTGGATGAGGCTGATGGCACCCACCGAGTTGTTGACTACACTTCGGATCACAAAACTGGGTTCCAGGCTCATGTTCAGCGCACGGGACATGCCCATCATCCACATGGCGAAAGCTACGCCAACATTGATCAACATCATTGAGAATATGAGAAGAAGTGGTTTGAATGAGATGATGCGGGAGGGTGAATTGAAACTGTAAATATATCGAAAGTTCTTTAAACAAATCGTATTGCTTTATCATCAGCTTAAGCGTATTGTATGTCACATACATTCGTTGATAATCAGTCATTGAATTTTCAACAGCAAGTCAAAGTGTTAAAATTACATTGTGGTAGATGCAGTTCAAATCTTTCTCCTTTGTATTTTTATCATGGCTCGAAGACACGTTTTAAAAATTGTTGCAAGTCGCTCGCACCACTTCTTCTGGCATTTGATCTCAAATCTCAAGTATTTTTTTAAAGCATGATTTTGTTTTTATTGAAGTCTGGTGGGATTAAATCAGGAGACGCTGCAGGCCATTCAAAGAAACTGATGATGCTTGGTAAATTTTGCTTAAACACTGCTGAACGTAGTTGCTCAGTCTTATGTGCTGGAGCTGAGTTCTGTTGGAAACAAAAACATTTATTTATAAAAAAATTCTTAGCACAGGAAGCTTGGTGCTTTTTGAAAACGTATTGTAAATAATACCCTTTGTTTATTTTTACCCCTCGGTCTATGAAAAACAGGAGTTATTTGCTTTTTGACGATATGGTACCCCAGAAGCACTTGGGCATCGTTAAACACCTCGTTTTTCAATTGGTATTTCACGAAGACTTGCTCTGTACACTGAAACTTTATTTTCGTTAATTAGCTCGTAATTCACTCGTTTTGTAAACAATGTCCTGTGTATCGTATGAATTATTAATAGCGTAGGGAACGGCTTAAGCCCCCCGAGACCCTGTTTTTTGCAGTATGGTGCTCCATCTAATGAAGCACATACTGCAAAAACTGAGCATTGTAGGTTAACGTTTACTCCGTGCTTTAAATAGGGTCTCGGGGTGCTTAAGCCGTTCCCTACCCTATTGCTTTTTATCTGGTGAAATCCAATCAATAATTTATAATTTATTTATCCAAAACAAAAATTAAGCGCTGTCCAGAGTTATAACTTCATACTCTTTCTTTTAGTATCTGTACACTATAGTTACGATGGGTTAGTGAGATCAACCACGGATTCAGAAGCAGCGCTTTTCAAAGTGCTGGATCGCATCCCATGTCAGCAACATTAAAAAGAAACGCTGGACAACGTTCGGCTGTTGTATGAGCATGAGCATGAGCATGATTGACCGCCCGAGGTTGCTACTCCGTTATTTCCAGATCAGCTGTTATTACACAGAGAACCAACAGATGAGGGACTAACATACACCTTCAATGTTTAAAAACGGATGATCTCAAACTAACGCAATACCGGCGCCGGCACCTTCGGAATGCAGTCCGAAGCCAAGAACACCTCTGCACCACCCCCAACCAATAGTACACCCAAAATAAAAAAAGCATGATTGTAATGCAATTTCGCATGATTTGGTTTAATTTTTCGTAATGGATCGCAACTTGGAGAAAAAATGCAACATTGGTCGTGGGCAAAAAAGCAACACATCAATTCGATTAGAAAAATTCAATGTGTGTGTGAGGTTGTACAGTTGATTTGTAGTAGTAAATTTATTGGCTCACAAAAAAAAAAGATTACGATCCGCTACTGAGATTCGAACCGTGACCGTCAGCATGACCATAACAAGTTGAGGTGAACGGAATAAAAGCCCTACAGTTGCTTCGGTCGTCGAGGCACTCAACGTCACAACAATGAAGCAAATGTCGGTCGCACACACTTACATGGCTTCGTTTATTTCATAAAACGCATGGTGACTTGATGAGAGGGCGATAGGAGGGTGATGACGAGTGCAAATAAAAATAGAACACTTGACAGCGGAAGGTAGCGTAGCGGTGTTCTGTGCCATTGTCTCACCCATATTGAGAAGTTGTTGACGGTTGAACAAAAACCCATCGGTTGCTGCGACTGTCGAGGCACTAGGCACACACTTGCATGGCTTTGTTTATACCATAAAAAGCTTTGTGGATCATGATGGGCAAAATAGCCTTTTCAGAATCATGCGGATTTCTCAAGATATGATTGCAAAAACTGCAATTGCAATAAAGGACAAAAAAAATCCTAGGCGGAAGAGCATGAACAGATAAGTTACTGATGACAATTTTGAAAGTAATATCTCATAATCTTGTTTTTGGTGTGATGAATCAACAAGAGTGCTTCAGATCGTGATTGGTTCACTGTTATGGACACATTTCTGGAAATTAATGATATAATTTGAATTATTTGCAATTATTTATGACAAGTTAAAAGAATATCAATTTCTGTAGGAATATGATGATGATATAAATTAATAGTGTACGACTAAATTAAATGTTTTTGTGGTGATGCTCAGCCGTTAATTTTCTGAACGTTACTTTTTAATAATGGAGGCTTATAATGATTCCAAGTGAAACTTGAATTCTTCCAATTCATATTTACAATACGTTTTCAAATTCAAGCAATCTGATTGAAGTCTGAAACGTTTTTTCGGAAACAATTTAGTACCTTGTAATACCAACTTTAAAAGCTTTGAAGCACAGCTTGCAAAACATCTAAATTAAGCTTGCAAAGTTTCCACACTGACCCAACAAATCGAGAAAAATTTATTCGAATATGGATATATGGAAATATGGAAATTTGCCACCAGATATTATTGAAAATTTCATACGATTCTCTAATGGCAAGAAGTTTATAAAACGATCGTATGAAAATTTTCCTCTCATAAAAAAAAGTTGCAATCAAGATTTGAACCATGAACATCGGGAAGCATTGGACTACACACGCTTGTTAAGTGATGTCGACTGAAAGTGTATATGAGGCTTGTTTTTCTCGACTAATGCAACAGTAATCATTTCATACTATTTTGAATGGAATGAATCTTTGACCCTTGCTTTGTGGTTCATAGTCCCGATCGTATGAATATCGTACGAATAATTTCCTATTTTTCTAGTGATGCTCGAAAAGCATTTAAGCGAAGTTTGAAATGCTTTTTGTAACAATTGGAACGCTTCCATATAAGTTTTAAAATGTTCAATTAAAAGTATAGAGAGCAGCTTTAATTAAAACTTGCAATCTCTCTCATTGAAGCTCGGATTGCTTCTTGGTGTAAATTGTATACTATCTTATTTATGCTTAGATAGATTCCAAGGAAAATTTAGATACTTTTTATCTAATGAAGTTTGGACTTTTTTTAAATACCATTCCATGAAGAAATTTGTCAGATGTGGATAATTTCCCATCAACATGAGAAGCTCTAGGAGTAGACAGTCATTTATTGCTAGAACAAATAGAAATGAGGAGAAAGTATTGATAGTTCCGTAAAGCGTAACGGCAGGCTCTGAAATTGAAAGATGCACTGAAAGTTAATTTTACTTTATATTACGAAATCAAAGGTAGAACTTAAAAATCTATTCGTTGTTTTCTGCAACAAAACTGATTTGTACTATTTATGAAGCTACCTTCGTAATTAATGGCACACACGCAACTGTCAAAAGCACGAAGCATGTGTTGACAAAGGAAGAACATTCGTGCATTGTACTAAAACAATGAAAATAGCTACGAATATTTTGTCACAAATTAACAAGAAACTTCTCTGTGGTTGCATGAATGACAGACAGATCTACTATATCGACTCTAAATATAATTGAACAAAAAAAAGCGCAACCACGTGGAGGAGTATGTCTAGCGTATTTTTTTAATGTTTCTGTCATGGAATTCAGTCCTGTATATTTGGGAAGCGCTGATACTAAACCCGTGGTTGATCTCGTGAGAAGATACTTGATTTATATGTATGAACTTATAACTCTCGGCAGAGCATTAACTTTCATTTTGAAATAATTAAATTATTCCCGCGCATCACAGCAGCAACCTCATCTTTCATGTGTACGATAAAAAAGAAACAGTGATTGGTTGATCTTCACCAAATTCATTTCGTGCATTGTAGAAAAAGGTGTAATGATTTGCATTTCACCAGATAAAAAGCAATAAAAATGTTTCATACAATATACGCGATACTTGTTCTATGTACAAAAACCACGTTTACGAAACAAGTGAGAGCTATTTTTCGAAAAAAAATAATAAAATAAATTTTCAGTGTGCGGGCGGAGGGCAATTAAAAATACTATTAGCTACGATACCCTTATGCCATTGAAAAATCTTGTTTATATTTCATTAACTTTCAATTCATTTTAGTACCGTGCTTACTTTGACAAACATATCATTATGTTATAAGCATGCTGTTTTAAGCATCCATAGAATATTTGTCTTATGTATGTTCTACAGAACATCTGGTATGAAGATGTTCAAAAATGCCACATTCGACTTTTTCGGTTATATGCGTGTATGAAATTTAGTTTTGGGCGTTTGGAAAAAAAACCTGGGGTTTGTCTAAAAGTGGTATTTTTAACATTAATATGACAAGTGGTGTTACTTGGGAAGTGTGACTGCTACTTAGCATCCCAAAGGGTCTGGTCAACGTCAGTGGTTTTTCTGAGGCGAAAAAATCTGGCCACGTCTTCGTTTGGAAGGGAAGTTGAGCCGTTTGTCCCGGCTCATATTTATGAGTCTATAGGTTGGGTCTTGGTGGTGAAGTCGTCTTTCTGGCGTTGGTGATTGTCCCAAGTGAGGAAATATGCCGACGGAAGAAAAAATATATGGGTGGTAATGTATCTTATACCGTTACAGGACGAATTTCGCATAGTGACAAGAGAACACAAAGCTGAAGAGTCGTGGCTTCTGATAAACAGTAGCAACACATTTTGCAGACTTTCTCTCTTGTACACATCCTTAATGATAGTGCTGGTAGACGCAACTTTTAGATTTTCGAACACAACTACATATGGCCTGCCAAATCAAATACTTCCTTGAGAATTCGGACACCTTATTTGTCCAGACATGCTTGGCAACGGCATTCCTTTGCAGTGCCGTATAAAAATATGTTTTATCGTTACTTATGAAACAAATTTTGTTTTTCAAAAGTTCTTGTAATGTTCCTTAGCACGTCTTTTTGCTGTGAAATTTGTCTTGTCATCACGGTTGGGCACCTTTTCCAATTTGTAAGCCTGTTCCACTTTTTGTACGTAAAATTTTGACAACCCAACTTTGCGAGCCACATTTCGCACAGAAAGATTGGGATTTTTCTCCATAATGACTACCACCTTCTTGTCCATTTGTCGGGAGAATACTTTTGGATTCGTTCCACTTCCAACCTTTTAATCTACAGTCAAACGCTGGTCAAATGATTTACAAACACAAAACACGGTACTTTTCGGTAGTTTGTTTTAGTTTCTTGGCAAGATCACGTACCGATGAATTCGAGTTTTGCTGCCGTTTGTACAAAATGTGATTGAGCACTTCCACTTGAATTGACGCCATTTTACTGACTGTAACACGAATGTTAACATGGTGTACCAGGAAATAAAGTAAAACGTTTTAGCAATCTGTGAAAATCTGTGAACTCCACACTGAAAGAAAAGTGTCCAATATTAAACGTGGACAGGCCTTAGTGTTTTCAGCAAATATGCAGGTAAAGTAAACTTGCTGTACATACAAAACTAACATTTGTAATATAGGTGCCAATCTTGTGAAGCCCTTAAAAAATTTCTTTATGATTTTTTAGATTATCAATGTCTTCTTCAACGTTGTTCATTTTGAAAATATATTATTTTCTTTGGAAGATTTTACAATATTATCACAAACATTTTTTTAATGTATATAGGATTTGATTCTCAAAGCATGCGAAATTGTGGCGGGAAACTTCGGTATTTGGATAAAATTAACAACAGCTTTAAAAAAAAACATTTCACATTGCGCATTGCGTTCCATGAATTCAAAACCAGCATTTTTTACGAGAAGACATTACACTTGCTAAATTTCTTTTCGATGCAAAATGATAGTCATATCATACAACCAGAAACAATGCATCATCTCAAAGCGTTCTTTGCCCAATTCCGCCCAATTTTGTTGAGGGTAGGGTAAAAATCTTCGAATACACTTCTCGATCGACAACGAGGAAAAAGAAAACACACTCACAAAGGCAAGGAAAAGGTCAAAGCAAATTTCAGAACGAATTCACCTTCACAGCCGAAACCAGAGCCATAATTGATGAAACCAAACGCAGCCGATCGCTAATTGATTGAACGCTACACCACAATTAAAAACTCAACAAATCATTTACGACCTAAACAATCACGGACCATCCTCTTTATTTCTCATTCACACCATTTTCGTACATCTCAATAATGCTGATCGATGTTGGCATAGCTCTCACCATGAGGATGATGGGCATGTCCGGCACGTTGCACATGAGCCTGGAATCCGCCGTGATGGTCAGAGGAGTAGTCCACAACTCGGTGGGTTCCGTCGGCTTCATCCAGAGTGTACTGTCCCTTGACGACGTCTCCAGTTCGGTGCTCCCACTGGGTCTTGTGATCGTGGGTGTGTCCATCCTTGACTCCGTACTCGAACTTGTACTGGGTATGATCATCACCGGCAGTGACCACAACGACCAGACAAGCGACGAGAGCGATAATCTGTTGAGAGTTGTTAGAAGATTCTTTAGTCGATAAAGTTCTCACTCAAACGCAAATAGAAATGGTACCTTGATCATGTTGATGCTTTTGGATGAGGCTTTGTCTGCTGCTGCGAAATGTTTCGAGGTTACTGATGAATTTTAGCTGATACGGATGCTGTATATATATGGAGCCACGGTTTAGCTAACGAACGCATGCGATCCGAGCAATTTAACTATCGTGGTTTGTTTTTCTTCAATTCTCTTGCGTACACTTATCGTTGAAATTTGGACATGTATGCTTTTTGTGCATACGAAATCTAATCTACGATAGCCTTGCGTGTTGGCTACGCCTTCAAATATGGATACGCTGCTTTATTGCATGGTGGTGAGGTTGAGAACTATTGCATGCTGTGCCGATGCTGCTGTTCGATGTTTTCAATTTTTAATAAGCCCGCCAATTTTCTTAGGATCAGAAATAATTTTTCAAACCAAGCGGAATATCGTTCTCCATATGTTGCGATCTCAACTGCGATGTTTCAAAAATCAACAATTAGCTACAATAGTTATGTACACACCAAGAAATGATGAAAACCTATCTTCTTCTTTTGACATTTCTTCTCGTTTTCCTTAGGCTTTGCAGCTTCTAAAAAAGTCATTTGAGAGCTTTTTAAGTCTGTACCACTTGGGCATTAGTTTGCATTGAGTGTGTGGCTAGGATATTCTTTCTCAATGGCCAGAGAAGTTGAAAATATATAGGTATTGATTTCTACATTTATAAATACACTAACTGACTATTCTACTTATAACTGGCCCATGTTGTACGCAATACTTATGGCGGTGGAATAGTTATGCGTTCAACGACAGTATTCCTGTTAATCAATATACAAAATGGAATGATTTGACTGTAATTTTTTCCTGTTTTTGGGACATAAACCACCGTGTAACGCACCACGAAAATGTGATCTACTGGCGTTAAGGTTTAAAATTATGAGTGATGCTTCAAACACACCGTGCCACTCAAATAATTTCCAAGAGGCGTTTCAAGTCTACTTCAAATATCACCATTCTTTTTTTTAGAGATAGGACAACATATAAGATACTCAATTGACGCGTTTGAATTATGTTTAAAACTTCAAATCGTTTCAACGGAGTGTTAAGTATTTATCACATGGCAGTTTTATTTATTGTTACTATTGTTTTATGTTCCAAGATTTAATGAGACTTCCAGGGCTAGTCCTCCAACAGCAATGCAGCTACGATAAGAGGCATTTGTTTTGGCTTGACTGGCATCTTGTCACTTCGGTAAGACCGTGATTAAGCCAATAAAGTTAACATCACACATTGTGTAGGCCTACACAGTTCGAACAAAACCTGTAAAATTATGGGTACTTGAATGTAACACATTTACCTCTATTATATTAAATAGAAATTTACGCGTGATATTATTTTACAGCATTGAAAAACGGTAGCTGTAAATTTACTCGTACTGTCTTTATACGACCTGTAAATTTAATATATGTTGTAATCTACGGTTCATATTTTTTGAGGTTAGAAATAAAAAAGATTGATTGATTTCTTTCATTGAGGAAAATTAAAGGAAATTAGTAGTTGATTTCAAAAATCGTCCATTTATTGGCAATTTTAAAAGGTGTTCATGCTAATTCCACTTGGATGCAGCAAATAGAAAATAGCAAATAGCAAATAGGCTTATTTTCAGGATCGAGATTTGGAGACGAGTTCACATTTGTCAACGGGCAATTGAAATCATGGTTTCGGTGTATTCGTGTGTGATCCAATAAATCCTACATACACTCACTACGATTACCACAGCCACACACAATTTTTTCGTACGTTTTTAAAATATTGTTTACAATTTTTCATGCTTCACTCCCGAACGTGCATATACACAACATGGCGGTGACCACTTGTATATTCTGACTTGAGAAACAGAGCTGTGGTACTGAATTGTGTTGATATCACGTAAGTTTCAAGCGTTGAAGGCGCAAAAATAAGAGCGTGTCGTATAACTATATGTTATCGGCTGCAAATATGAACTAAAGCTGAAAGATTGTAATGAATATGATAAAACTTTCCAAGAAGGCAGTGTTTATAGTTATTTACGATATTTCAAATTAAAAATTGCATCCAACCATAATTTATGTCGATATATTTTCATAAAAGTTTTAGATTACATCATAAGTAATTTTCATATTTTTTTTCTGTGTATGTTTTCAAACTGTGGTAGATGAAAAAGATTATTGCTCACTTTTTACCTGATTCGAAATATTGTTTGCAAGATGTATCCAGAAAGGAAACGAAAAGCGCTTTAAGAAGCTTCTTTTTTTTTGAACGAGCTTTGTTTGGAGAAGGCCGTTCCATTTTTGACATTTTTTTTTTTTTGACCCAAATCATACTTTTAGGATCTGCATAGATCGCAGCAAGCACTGCCCGTGAATGGGTCTGTTTTCTTTAGCTGTCACATTTTTTCTTGTTTCTCCACGTTTGTGAAATTTTAAGTTAGAATGCAGACTTTTTGTAACGATGTGGAAAGAAATGTGAAGTGTGTCACTAAGACGAACGGTTGCATTTTACTGGTTCTCTATTTCCGAAGCCTAGCACGTAACAATTTGGCAAACGAGTTCACAATATTTAATGCCATTAACTGGTGAAAGTAGTTTTGCCATGGAACTAGTTTCTGATTCAGTTTTGGTGGATCAGGATTAGGAAAAACTACGAAAAAAAACTAAAAATGCAAGGTGATCCTTAGGTGATTCTTTTGATTAGAGCATCAATATTGTATGCTCTACAGAAATTTTAAGGGTAGGAATACTGCTGTCATTTTTAAAATACTATAAAATCTCAATCCCTTTGTATAATAGAGAAATATTTGGGACTGCAGTTGACAGAAACCTTTTGTTCCAGTTACCTTACAGAAATCTAAAAGCTGTGCATTTTCCAACCTCTTTTAATCTACTTAATCCGTAGAAATTTGCGAAATAACTGAATTTGCTGTTGTATGCAAACGTTTGAATCGACGTTTTTTAGCGAGTAAAACTCAATTTGAGAAGTAAGGATCACAATCGGCAAGCAGAAGCTTTCTTTTGTTCGATTGTGGTCTCAGTTTAAGAAATTGAGCTTTTATTTGTGAGAAATCGTCAATCAAAATGTTTGTTTACAATACCCGACTCGCCAAATATGCAAATTTCTCTTCAAATATAAAATGTCGTCCAAATGATGCATGTCGGTCACTAGAATTACCTGTCTCTGGAGAGTTTCAGATAAAATTGATGTAAAATCGTTTTTCCACTAAAATCCTGTGAAGTTCGTTGGATGAAAAATAAACAAGCTGCTGGAACAGCACTAAAAATGTGGCCTCGTTTGAGAAGATTTGTGGACGAAATCAGGAAGCAAGAAGAAAGAAACATGAAGGATAGTCATCTGAATTTCAAACGGAGCTTCTCGTCGGTATTCCGATCAAAAGTGCTCGCTGTTGTGATTGATGTGGTAGACGATAAGATGCTGGGAGCAAAGTTGAATTTTGTCATCATGTCTGCATTAATGGTCGAGTTGTTCCCCTTGACGGAGAGACATCTTCTTCCAACCTCTAATATCGAAATCGGGGTTTCGTCTAAACTGGCAATCGAGAAAGCGAGATGATTTGGAAACAAAATTCGTCAAAGCGTAGGTTAATTATAACTTCCCATTTTTGAAACTAGGAATCATAATTAAAACAAAGCAAACAACTCTCGAATTGCTAACCGATGCTCCAGTGAAGCAAACGACTCTTAAAAATTTCACGCCTGAATATGAGGTTTATGGTTTGTGCTCAGAAAAATTTGAAATGATAACGTCTGGAGCTGTGAAGATAAAACAATCTCCGCGCTGCAATTGCTCACAAATTGATAGAACTGATTGGTAATTCCGAAAAGGAACTGCCAAATTTGACAACATTTTTTGAAAAGGTGCTCATCCTGTCGCACGAGACTGCAGTGATGAAGCGAGGATTTTCAATAAATGAAAAGATTCTCATAGAATTGTCTATGAACTGTCAACGACATTGAAATCAAGAAATACATGATACAATACGCACGCAACGCAAGTGTGTCATGTTGCAGTCGAAAACCTCGAATGCTTTACTATTTCTCTTCGCCGTTCATGTTTCTAACAACACGAATGATCAGTGACTTATATAGACCGAATTTTGTTCTAGTTTGCAAAATGAGAGGCAATACGCAAGAAGCCCGATTTGCGCTTGCTACCCGTCATTTTGCCAAAATGAAACAAGTCAGAAGTTCAGATTGAACTATTGCCTCGAAAACTTCAATAATATCTTTTAATCTAAATTATATTAACTCATTTTCCCTGTCGGCAAAATAAGGCAAAAATAATGGAAAAATTCGGGAAAAATTCGGAAAAATGCGAGAATTTTAAAATTAAGATTGTTTGGCCACCCTGAACATGATAATATTATACATAAGTGGTGAGACTTAAGCTACTATAAATAAATATTGAATGAATACTACAATGGGTTATTATGTACAACAGATTCAATTTCAAAAACGGGAAACTTTAAATCCGTAACCAACGAGCGTTCCTTCAAACCTATCCTGTATGGTCTCTGGGAGCTCATCGACATCGTGAGAGGCGTGCACAAGCAGACATTCGTATTTTCCTAGAAACCAACGCCCTTTTCAGAGGTAGACTTCATAGATTTGACGCGCTTATTTGAGGAATCTGATCCATATGAGGTAATTTCTCACTCTTGAATTGAGTCTTGTGAGTACAATAAAATAGAATTAACTGAAACAATAGTTTACTGTAAAAATGTTAGTCGTTTGCGTAGTACACAAAAAATTTACGAATTTCGAAATAAAATTAACGGTTGTTCTATGACATCATATCTAGACTAACATTTGAAAAGGGCGGTATTCCAAAATCACAAAACCGAGAAAACTGGAGGAAGAGATTGGAAAACGAAAATCAAATCGTACTTTCCATAGAAAGCTCAAATGATCCATTCATTATGCTCACATCTTGCATTATAGTGCAGTGCTTAACCTTTTCACACAATATATGCAGAAATATGTTTTATTGAGCTAAAAAGTTATAAAAACCAAAATACGCCCTGTTTATTTTCAAAGTGATATTACGCCTTAGGTTTTGCGCCTGTTCAACTGCCAGCACTGGAAACACGCCGTTAAATTATGACATTCTGGCATTTTGTCATTACCCTTGCGCTCTTCAGTCACATTAATCAAGTGCCGAGGCATTACGACCAAGTGTTACCATACCAAAACAGTTAATTTTACTAATTAGATAAGTCTAGGTACCACTAGAAAAAACAGGGGTAAGTGATTCTATCGAATGAAGATTTGTCTTACTATTTGAATTGCGGTTTCTTAATCATGTTTTTACAGTCATGGACAAAGACAACGCGAAAACACGCGGCGAAATTTCTTCTGCTAAGTGATTAGGGCGTAATGGTTATTTTCAAGTTTTTGGTAGAAAAAAGTTATATTTACGCATCAAATCCGTAAATATATACTTCAAGCTTAAGTCGAAATAAGTATATGATGATTAGAATAGTGTTTGCTTGAAAAATTTAACTATTTGCCAGGGTTTGAAGATAACTGAAAAAAGTGGCTGAACAGCTTAATAACTAGAGCACTGCGTGATCTGGAAGTACGCCTTAAATTATTTTTCTTGTTTAAAGAGGTGAGTAATTGATTTGAATGTTATTGTCAAGGTAAATGAGTTGTTCGGAAATTGTTCAATCAAAGTATAATACAATATGATTTGTTTGCATTTTGGCTCTTCCGTCCTTTTCAAATGTTAGTCTAGATATTAGGAACTGAAACAAGTTGATCTGATTAAATCAAAAGTGAGGCAAAGTTCGGTATCAAATTTAATGTATTTAGAAATGACCGTGATTTGACATTATCAGAGAAAAAATCTGATGGTGGTGTGCTTATTGCCGTAAATATAATCCTCCAAGCAGAAATAATTCGTAGTGAAAAACAACAAGAATTTGAGGACGTGTTGGTAAAAGTGATGATAAAAAATGAACTTCATCTTTTTGTATATGTTTTTTTTTCCCCACATATGACATAAAAAACAGCATATGACAAACTTTTAAACATCACGGAATCTAGATTTCAAGTTTTTGAGCATTAAACCAAAGTTCATATTTATGGAGATTTCATCCAGAAAACAGTGGATTTTATTTACGATGATGATAACGAATCTTTACTGCTTCCAATTATAGGTGAAAATGAAACTGTACTATTTAAGCATGTTTAAATCAGCCATCATATTAATCATGTTCGGAACCAGCTTAACTGCAACCTTGATTTTTATTTTACTAATTGTACTGAAGATTTAAGTATTGATGAAGCTTTAGATCTACCTTGGATGCAAGGTTGCGGCTTATCATTTTTGACTTATTCCTATTCATTTGCCGATAGCTCTTCTCAGAAGCTCAATTTCAAAATATAATGTATGATGAACTTATGGTGCTCAAATAGACCTACAACTTGGTCTAACAATACATAGCTCTATCTCTTATATCTGAGGAATAAGAGCGTATATTCGCAGTGATCTTCGCGATGAAATTCGCGGTGAAGATCACGCGATTATCATCGTGAAGATCACTGTGAATATACGCTCTCATGTCGAAGATAGAGGAGTTAGAGCAATGTACTGTTAGACAAAGTTGTAGGTCTACTTATGCACTACAAGTTCATCATACATCATATTATCAAATCGACCCTCTGAAAGGAGATATTGGCAAATGAATATGCCTGAGTCAAAAATGATAAGCCGCAACCCTGCTTGGATGAATGCAAAATCTCATACTGCTATCGAATATGCATTATTCATAGGCTTCTCATAGGCAACGTCCACAAGAAACTGATTGCAAACTTGTCTACGATTTCAAAAACATAAACTGTGTTGAAATAATTAAACAGAAAACCAACATATATAAAATTATTGACTGTTGTCAAAAAGGAAGCAATGAATACTAACAAGTTTAAAACAACCGATTTGGTATACACGTGAAATAAAAAATAAAAATAAAAATAAAAATATAGCTCACAAACCAAAAGTTTACCAAACTTACATAAATACATATAAGGCTTGCTCGTGACAAAATCTGAACACCCCTAAATACGCATATCTCTGGAAATACTTCAACAACGCGTGAAATATTTCGCAGACTGATAAACGTATGTCGTAATTTTTGATGAAACTACTAGCAGAGCTCGAAAAAATTGACACCCGTCGTGAACGACGAGCAAACAAAATATGCAGAGTGCTCAATTTTCGCTCTCTTCATCTCGTTCTATCAGTCACGCAATACATTCGTGTCTACTTATTTTGCTGTGCTCAGTCATTCCGTTGTCCCTGTGTTCCACACAATTCATTCGCACCACAGCAAAGCACATACCTGCATATCCAAGCGTCAAGAGATTTTGGTTGCTTGACTGAATGTTCTGGTAACCAGTCATTCATTTTCGCGTTCGTGAGTGATTTTTTCTGCCACGGGATTTTTTTTTCAAATATTCCCGAACATGGCGTACAAGGAAGCCAAAAGGCGGAATGAGAGTGAGTGCCCGAGAAATCGCATTTTGTAGGATCAATTCGAGAAGTGACTGAAAATACGTGCAGAGAAAATGGGTAAAACGTTGAAATTGAATGAGTTGTTTGCGCTTATGTACACTCACCTTTTTCTGGAACGAATGAATGATGAAAGTAAAATAACACAAAACAAGTTGGTTCACCTGGCACAAGAGCTACATGAAGGCAAATTTGTGTATACTTCATATTCGCTAGGAACAGTACGTGAAGACTAATATTTTGTCTCAGTCAAGGTGCAATTTGACAATTGAATATGAGATTTTTAAGCGCTGACTACTAGTTTTTAAATCGAAGATGGCGCCGAAAGAAAAGCAAGTGCGAGAAGCAAATTCGTACTGTGGCAATGAAAATCCACATCTGTCAGTAAGAAAACTTGCAAAAAAGCTTGGTTTTCCTGCAAGCACTGTCTCAAGTCTTTCGATACACATTTGACAACAGCCAGGAAGGCTGGGAGCCGAACTAAAACGGATCCCAACCAAAAAGACATAACATAAATATAATAAAAATTTTACAATCCTTGCTACGACTAACTGATTATGATATAAATTTGTTAAGGACGTTATTATTTGGGTAATTGTATAACATATTTATAATAAATTAAGATATAATGCACCGCGAGGCACAATCTGTGTAAAGAAATAATTTAAATCTAACACTAGCTGATATGGTTATGCTACATCAAAACAAAACTGTTAGAGATATAATTTTGTTACCTCTTGAGGGGTTTTTGTAACAATTTCAGTTATTTCAACTACATCCACGATCTAGATTCTAAAAACCACTGTTATGAAAACAGCGTAACTGAATAACAAGAGTTGAAATAATTTTGTTGTTTCCTTTTGGTCGGGATCTCAGGAACCACCTGAAGGACGCGAACGTGAAGCAAATATTCGCAAAAGAAACCAGATCTTTCGGTACGTACTGTGGCTAGAAAAATAAAAATGTCTTCAACTTTCGTGCAAACTTCCAAACACCGGCAAGGTATGAAGTCGTTCAATGTGTAAACTGAACCGTAATGATAAACAGAATGAGACGGCTACACAGTTAAAATGAAACTTGTCAAATCATGGCGACTTGAATGTAACAAATTGACCTCTATCAAATTTTATAGGGGCTATACATAAACCACGTAGACTATTCTGGGGGGAGGGGGGTTTAACCAAAGTCTACCCTCCATACAAAAATTCAAAAAAATGTATGGAGAAAAATCTACGAGGGGGGGGGGGGTGAAATTTTCAAAAATGAGTCTACGTGGTTTATGTCTACGTGGTATTATATTCTAAGGGCCTGTAAAATTAAATGTGCTGTAATCTGCCACTATCCGAATTTAACGTTATGTTTTTTTTCCAAATTAATAGAAATGAAATTAATATTTATTGAACATTTTCAAAGTGATGATACTTCTACAATAATTTCAATGTCCGTTATGCTGGATTGTGAAGGATGGATGAAAAAGTGGAACATAAATTGTTTTCTTTTGCGAACTTCAAATCGTTGTCTTAAAATTCAACTTTAGCTTCCCCAAAGTCACCTCTTTTTTCCTTTCCTTCCATAAAAGTGTGTATTGAAATTTCGTGAATTGACTCATAATGATATAAATGTTTAAATAAACCAACAATTTATCACTAAATTATCACACTCAAATACGATTCTTGTAACACGCATGAAACTCATTTAATCTGTTTGAACTCTGCGCACAAAACTTGCGCATACACAATATGGCGGCGGTATCTTTTTCCTTCTATACAACAGGCTGCGTGGTGATGCTAAGTTGTGTTTAGGTCATGTAAATTTCAAGCGTTCAAAGCGCACTTTTTTATGCTATCAACTATAAATATGCCCTAAAGCTGCATTTCTTGACGAAGAAAAAGGCAAAGTCTCCCAAATATATTTGGATTGGCAGGCAATATGCAGCTGTGATCGAACAAGCCAAAGCTTCATCACTACCGAAACGGTAAACAAAGAAATATACCACGAAGAATGCCTAAAGAAGCAATTGGTACCACATTGCTTCGCAGCCAATACGCCCGGAATTGGGATCTATCGAGCGGTATTAGGCTCTCGTGAAGAGAAGACTCTCTCAATAAAAACAACAAGCTACAACTAAAGAAAAAAATCGAAAATCTTGGACAAAATCAGCTAAACCGGTTTTAGAGAAGTCTGCGCAGGCCCTAATGCCTGGATTGAACTCAAAATGTCATAGTTTCTTCATGCAGCGTAATTAGGTAACTGTATTTAGTTTTAAGATGACTAATAATGCGCAATTGAATGAATAAAAAATGCATCTTGGATTGAACTCACATTAAATTTGTTTATTCCAAAATTAATCTGTCCAGATTTTGTCGCGAACAAGCTTTATATTTGTGAAGTACTTAATGCAGAAATATCATCAGCATATGAAAGATACAATACAAGAGTAGAAAATAATATATAATCCGATCAGAAGACGTTCTTTAATATCACGAAGGTAATAATGAAAACGTAAAACTTTACATCACGCATGCTGTTTGAAGAGTTTGATAGATCTGATAGTGAAGATATTTATTCTTGACCTAAACTATTTTTTCTACCTAGCTGTACATTAAAATGACGTATCAGTTGAAAATATCACTGCTCAAGAAATTTAAATGGCGCTAAAAGGTCTGAATGCGGGAGTACCTGATGGAATACCTCCAGTACTATTGAAAAACGAGCAACTTCGGTTTTAGAACCCCTGTTTTAGCTGTTTAATCTATAATTTTAATCAGTAGACTTTCCAGTGTTCTGGATTTTAAATACCAGTATTTAAGTCTGGCAAACGATCAGACATTAAAAATAAGAGATGAGTTGCAATCATTTCAAGTATTCCTAAAATGATTGAAGCGATTGTTTATGAAAAATTATTCAAACAGGTAACAAGTCGGATTTAAAATAATCAACATGGATTTTTCAAAAGCAGATCAACATCTATCTATTGGAATTTGTAGAATTTTCTCTAGGTGGAATGGATAGAGGACATTTTGTGGAAGCTTTAATATTGACTACAGCAAAGCGTGTGGGTTTAAGCAGGACACTATTAAAATGGATTGAATATTATTTGACAGATAAAACACAGCTTATACGTTTTGAACGAGAGACCTCTGGAGCCCACAGGGATCTTAATTAGGTCCTATTTTATTTATTCTTTCAGTTGATGATGTTAATCTTGTGTTAGATCATCTTAACATAATTATCTATGCAGATGATATGAACTTGTGACTAGAAATTAGAAGAAAAATTAGTATTCTCCATTTAATTCCAACTACATTTGCTCATCATCGACAGATACGCGTATTTCGTCTACAATGTGCAGACGTCTTCAGTATCTCGTACTAATAACTCGACTTATGAAATGAACTTGTGTATTAAAATATGCAGTAGGTTAGATTTGCCTCATTTTCAGATAGAAATCAATGTTTTCAATAAATGTTGAATATTCAATAAATATTGAAAAGTGTAATAACATATTATATTCCAGGAAACTTACTCATCATGATTTCAAATGTACTCTAGAAAATCTGTTAATTGATAGCTGCAACAAATTAGAGACTAAGGAGCAATTTTTGATTCTATATTGACCTTTGTAGATAATTTCAATACAACTATTCTCAATGCAAATAATATGTAGGGATTCATCAATCCATATGTATGATGTATGTAGCACGGAAACTAAGTCCGACAGCAGTGAGCTCTCCTCGCTGTTAGAGTTGATCAAGCTTTAAAAACCACTGATTATCCTAATCATGCCATCGTATGAAGGGCCAAAAAGGGTTGGGTGGATCGATAGGCAACATCACTTATACGTATCCACAGGGATATAGAGAATCTCCTTCCAACAATAAGACTAAACAATTGGTCGCAAGAGCAAGCTATCTAACATAAGGATGTCCCAATAGGCGGGGAGAAGAGCCCGCCTTCTATTCACAAACTGTTAGCAATGGGGAGTAGGCATTCCTACTCTCCCCATCCCGAGTGCTTCAATCGGGAGCCCTGATGGTCCCTCCCATTCCCATGAATGATTTATATAATAGTGCATATATTTATTTAAATGAAAAATACTACAAGCATTCGTATCTATTATATAGGGTAAGGGGATGTAATGTTAGCCTAGCTCCTTCATTCGGCCCATGTACCAAATAAGTAATTAATTCAGCAATAATCAACGAAATCATGTTGCTATTAGATTGACCGATGTAATCCGAAGCAATTGAGACAATATTAATCAACTTATAGTTTTACACTTCCACGTAATTTTCGATTTCTTGAAATTTTGGGGCATCATGATTTCACTGGTTAAGCTGAACAGATGAACTACACGATCTTCAAGTGATCTAAATTTGACTTAATTAAATCGATATAGCAAGTAATGCCGCCTGGATGTACAGAAAATAGTAACACGTTACAAACTTACAGTTCACATTGCTAAAATAACAATGATTTTACAAGAAAATCATAGACCCAATGTTAGGGACATATTTTTTTGTATGTTCCCAACTATGGCCTGTTGTATCAATAACGTAGTAAAAAGGTTGTTATTGTTAAATTTCAAGTGGAAATGCATGTGTTTGCGGTTGCTTGTATTCAAGTGGCTCATCTAAACACAAACCGAAGGAACCAAGCCGTTGTATAGTGAATTATAATGTTTTCATTTTTGAATGGCTAGTTAATCATATATGAACATCACTTATGTGTTTCAAAACAGTTTTACTTTAGTTTGTTTTGTGAAATTTTGTGTTAAGTAAAGCGAATACAGCTGACAAGGCTGTAATTCATAAAATGAGAAGAAAAAAACCGTACAAAGACTGCATTTAGTAATAAATCCATTGAATGGGACGAATTTGCATCCATGAATAGACCCAATTTGGTGCTTGTAGACCGACATTAAATCCATATCCCTTGAAAGTTTCTGACTTTATTAAAAGAGTTGTGTAACTTTTCGTGATACAAACTACCAAATGTCTTATCAAGCATATCTTAGCAAGTGTAGAACTTGTTGAATCTCACCTTCAGCTTGAAAACTTTAAGAGTTATAATCAAAAATGTAATCGATGGTTGCATAATAGGCTGAGTCAAGGGACACATACCCTATGATCTTCATTCGGTTGATCCTGAAATGCAAGAAATGTTGTAAATTGTTAAAGTGTAGAACTCAGTGGGTCTACGCTAATGCAGGTTTTCGTTAAATCTGGTTCGTCGTGGTGAAATCTATTAAAATTTTACAGAACTAACCATTTTAATTTACTGTTGCCATGGTCACTATTTGCTAATTGATGCTGATTTTATAACTGCAATCCAGGGCTTTCCGATTTTGGGTGTCACTGAATAAATCACATTCTGCGTTTGCTTTGCGAACATACAGGCGTCATTTACTATACTGGCAAATGCGTTTCGCCGAAGAATACGGATCACGACACAAAAGGAGACGATAACAATTTTGCTCAGCGGACAAAACGATTATGCATGAGTCGGAACCCACTAGTTTCATTTGGTGTACAAAAACTGATCCATTCATATTCTGTGTATGTTGCTGATTCTGAATACGATGGGTCACCGGCTGTTACAGTTGGCGAATATAACTCATGAGAAAAACAGTTTAGTGCAGATTATTGGAAATGTGTGCTGTAAAATAACTTAATTTCTTCGCAGCGCAGCAGTAAATGTTTTTTTTAATCAGTTCGTTTATTTGTTAGGCTCAGGCATGTGTAACACTTTGCTGAGTCGATATTCAATATTGTTATTAACAATGTTTTATTATTCATTTTAGTAAAAGTGGGGTGCCAATTACTCGTGGCTAGCTCGAGGTTAATGAGTCACATCATCGTTTGGAAGGGGCTAGGCAGGTAACTTATAACAGGTTACAATAGTAAATGGTTAATTGAGACATTAAAAGATTTGTCCTGTTTGGGTTACGTGGATTCAAGGTCGGCACACAAAAATTCAAATTCATCAACTAGACGTTCGGCTTCCACAGCATTTCTGTCGACGAAGTCCAGTGATTCTGGGGCTACAGTTGGTTGGCAAGCCGAGCTGACACAAGATTGGGATGGACCGCAGTAGTAGCTCAGATTTAATCGACCGACGACGGAAAGAGCGTCCGTTTTTGCACCGATAGGGAAATAAAGGCACACGAACTAAGGGCAATCCTGTTTTTCGTAATTATTGACCATCTGACGATATTTCGCTGTATAGTAATTTGATAATTTGAATTATACTCCTTAATATTAAAATTTAGATTATATAATAATGTTACATAGAACCGAAAACTTGTTTGCCAGTCGGTCAATCCAGCAACACCTGCATTAATTCTATGAAAGGATTCCATCTGGTAGTATTCGGTACCGAGGGATACTTTTGTTAGTTTAGCTTTAATCCATCATTGAATTCAGTTCTGCTGTACACATTTAGTTTTTTATACTGAGGTCGGTAGATTTATACTTGTATTTGTAGCTGAAAAAGTCAGTAAACTTTCAGCACATGAAAAGTAAGGAAGATTATAAAAATGTTATATATTTTTATTAATAGATAATGTTGAAATGAAGTATTCAGAGTAAATTTTGAAAGAATTTATGTTTTCTTTAATTTTTAAGAATTATTTTTAAGTTTACCGAACTTATAAGGTGTTTGAAATTTCATCGAACAGATTTTGTGTGTAAGATTTTACGATTATCACAATTTTCGTCGTCGTCGTAAGAGCATCGCGTGTTCAATGTTTGTGGGATATTCAAATTGAAGTCCTCAATTCAAAGAAAACTTGATTCAAAGTGCGGTGAAATGCGATGAGCATGCAGAGCACTGTATGTACACGCTAAGATCATTTTTTCCAAATATGGGGGAAGAATACCCATAATCGCGAAAAGTGCACATACCCATTTTTGGTTACGTTACTACCTTCCATATTTGAATATTTTTTCCCACACAAATTTACTGAAATATGGGTATAGTCAAATTTACCCGTAAATGAGTATGGGCACTTTTTTGCGATTATAGGTAAACTAAGCTTAGCGTGTAGAGTATTGTACTCAACGTATGTTTGGAAGATCTAGAAGTTCTATTAAAATATTCAAAGAACTCAAAAGTACTCCTCAAATTCATGAGGAATTATATAATTCAAAAGTATTTCGAGAAGATTCAAAACACTCAATAATATTTTAGAAGAATTTGCTATACTCAGACGTATTAAGTGTGTGTTCAAAGTATTCGATATTATTTGAAGATTATTTAAAGTACTTAAGAGTACCTAATCGTATTTTGATGACTATTGAAAGTTTAAATTTTCACGATATTGATGTTATTGGATTTGTTGATGAATTTAATGTAAAGTATGTAAAAATTTAAACAATAATTTGCATTCTATAAAATTTCGCTTGGTATGCATTGCAAAAAAAAAAATTCATTTGGTAATCAGATATGTTATTTATACACAGAAAAAAAATCTGAATTTGCATTGTGATCTAAATATCAGAGCATGTAAGATATTTTTTCATTCCACACGAACCAGCAACTTGCATGAAATAGTCCTATCAAAGACGCGCTTGTGCATACAACATTATCGACAATGTATGGAATTTCCCAGAAGTTGACATTATTCATAATGTTAATTTGTAAGTTTTGTGACGCTTCATTTATGTGCATGAAATTGAACAGAAATTCACACAACTTTTTTGAGCTGTGTTGTTTAAAAAGTAAGTTGAATTTATTTTGACCCATTGAAACTGTTTTTGGGTTTCCACTGTATATGAAATATAGTGAAAACAAATTTAAGGGGGGATATACAGTTAGAATGATCAACACATTCATTTTTTTATTGCATCAAACGTTAGTAAATTTCCCGTAGAATACGCTCGTGAAACCCTTTTTTTATAAATTCGAACTCCAAGCGTTTCTTTTTATCGTTTTTCGAAAACACCTTTTTCGCGCGTAGCAGGTATAAAGAGAAGCTTTTTCGATATCAAAACTCAAAAAACAATTATTCGATTAAGCTGAAACTTATAGGATTATTAACTATTGTATTACCTTCTATATGAATTAAAAACTTTTCTAATATTTTATCATTAAATATGGAAAAATCTGATAAAATGGCGGAAAAAATGTGGATTTTTTCAAAAATGTTACGCCAAAAGTGCAATTTTTTTTTAGTTTTTATTTTAATTCATTTACTGAATGTAAATGTTATTAATGTAATTTGTAAAAAAGTTTCAATTGATTCGAGTTAAAACTTCCCCTTGAAATTTTTTTTTCAAAAATTAGTTTTTTTTCTCGTTCTCACTGTATATCCCCCTTGAGCATAATAGAAAGCGAACTTGCCTGTATAGAACGATATTGTTAATAACCGCAAATCCTTCTTAGCAACGTCTTTACAGAAGTTGTTGGAGCCTTTTCTAATGCCAGGCTGACTATTGTTGTAATAGATATTTATTTATATATTTTGAGACTTTTAGACATTAAGGGAGTCCGTCAGTTGAACCGCGTAAAAGTAAAGAGAACACGTAACTAATAAATTCCACTGAATTAGTGTTGATGATTTTCTCAGCCAAATGGTAATTCGACTGTTGTATTTAACGTACTTAAGGTTGAAGGATTCATCATCAATTTTCAGTCATCATCGAAATTTCGAGAGCAGTTTTTTCGTTCAAAATCAAAACATAGTTCGTGAAAATGTATTCACAGTAATCTGCTCGCCAAGCGGACCACCGGGAATACATTTTCATTTCCAGATTTTCAATATCAAACGAAAAAACTGCTTTAGATTTTTTGATGATGACTGAAAATTGATGATGAATCCTTCAACCTTAAGTCGATTCAAAATTAATATGGGATTTTACTAAATACGTAATAATAAAGCATAAGCTTCTACGCTAAGATAAAATAAGAAATATCATCGAAATGTATTCACCAAAAGCATAAACTGACTAAATTGTGTTATTTCCTATGATAATGGGAAGTATTTATGGGCATTGGTGGTACTTAAACTTGCAGTACATTATTCGTTAATGACTAAATGTTTGTCAGGCGTCTTTCTGCCTATAATCAATATTTATTGCTTTTAAAATTATTGTACTACAAGCTGCGGAAATATCACCGATCGAGAATTTGTTCAACCATCCTGTACTCGCGATTTTTGATTTATTACTAGGACAAGACACACTCTCATTCTGCCGCACTGTTTATCATGATATTATGCATGGGATAGTCCTGTCTCATATTCCTTACATTTCTTCCTTATTCCCCGCACGATGGCTACAGAAATAAGTATAGTAAAATGGATACAAGCGAGCATGTATAGTATATGTATGATACATAAATTCATCCAATTAGATTAATCAGTTTTGATCATTGTAGAATAGTCACATAATCACATCACAACAGCTTTAGGAAATGATGAAAACCTCCCTTCTCCTTGACAGGTATTTTATTATTTTCAATTGCTTGCCACACTTTTCATAATCCCATGTTCGCTAAAAACGTAACATAATTGGCTTCAATCCTACAGTAAATTCCAAAATCCCTCTAAAAAAACTAAAATATTTGACCAGAAATTAATCTCAATATGCCGCATCGGTCAAAAATTGTGCCTCGTTCTTTGCTTGCTCCATTGTGTGCTCCGTTCCTCTCTCGGAAGAACAAAAGCACGGGCGATTCAAAGCTGTGTGTAATCACTGAAGCCGGTGCCCAGCGATCATCATCGATCAGTGTGTACAAGCGACAAGTATGGGTCATCGTTTCGAGTATTCAGACAGTGCAACAGCCACCGAATATTCATATTCGGTTACGGTTACTGAATCTGAACGAATTTGCGATGCTATGTTCACGAACGGGTGGCAGTCTGACACACTATTGTTCAGTAGTGTCATGAATGATTTCCAAGCCCTGCTGCAATCCACTTTTGTTTCTGCTGACTCAGTAGTTATTGCTCCTGGGTTAGGAGTTCCTCTTGAAACAGGGAAGATTCAAATAAAAGGGATTTAAAGACATTTGGACCTAAAAAAACAAGTAACGGTTAAACAATCTATGAAACAAAATCAAAACAAAATTTTTGTCAGTTTCCAAAAAGGCAACATGAACTAGAATTGAACCATAAACGCTAAGCTTACGAGATCGGCCTTCTTACCACTCGACCATTTCAACATGTGAAAAAATGAAATCAGACCCTTTTTAAACCTTGCCATTGTTATTTTAGCTATCACTAATATGATGGAGGACATAGGACAGAGATTTGTTATATTTTGATGAATATTCGATAACGTTTACGCATATAAAAATTCTAGCAACTGTACCGCTGTAAATCATGTTCAATCGTACAAGGAATCGGCTACAGCAATGTTTAATTTTTCATTATACTGGCATGGTTCTTGCATAGGCTTAGACATCACATTTACATAGAATTAGACTTTTGAATGTTTCAGCAGTTAAAATACAGAAGATATAAAAACATATTTGACACTTGTAAGTCTTGCTTAAAAGTACAGAAACAGTCAGTCGAGGTCCAATACGACTTGAACAAAACTTACATGACTAGTTCTGTTGGCATTTGTCATTTTTTTAATATGTTTGTTTCTTGAAATACGGAAGACGTGTATTGCTACACATATACGACATAATTTTCAAACAAGATGGCAGACGTAAACAAACAAGTCTTATTTCAAAAACATTAAACACATATATGGCAAACCAATTTGTCATATAAGTAAATTTAGACTCGAAATGCGTGAAACGTACATTTTCTTGACTAAATTAGTCAAATTGCGCTTCAATTGATCTACAACATGACACATAAAAATTACAACCTTTTATTTTATGTTTTTGGTGCTACTTGGGAGATGTACCAGGCAACGTGTTGCATGAAGCGGTGCTGATGCCGTACCGAACGTAATGGTTGTCAACTTGAAAAACCGGATCACTTTATCTGGATGACTCCTCCACAAAATCAGCTGCAATATCTGATCTTGGGGGCATATTTTGATCATTCAATACATTTTTTTCTACGTCGGCTACAATAGCGACCCGGCGTAGCCGAAATCGGAAGTCAATCAAAATAAGGTCGTATTGGACAACAATGCCGACCATTATTCCGTGAACACATAGTATTTCAGTCAACGTAAATACAACGTGAGTTTTCGTTTTATTGGTAACGTATTGTAATATAGCGTGATGTGGCAAGAAATTGCACACCAAACTAGTTAATTCTTCACCTGATATGTTTTTCATGAGACCCATCAATTCACAATACAACTGCCACAGATGAGAGTTTGAAGCAAATCGCAACCTCTAGAGACTCCCAAACGTTCCAAGATGTGCTGATTTCTTGAAATAGTATCGACGAAACGCCCATTTTCGTAACGAACTCGCATGTGAACTCTTCCACAGGGTAGGTACTCGCAAGTTACCAGCTCTCAGGTTCCCAGGAACAAGTCAGCTGCTCTTGAAGCTCGGCCCTTGAACATAACGTTGTGGAAGGTTCAGGTAACGATGTCGCGTTAATAGAAAGGCGGCCTGACACAATCCATCCAGAGACTGTGTTTTGGAATGTTGGACCACTTTCGTTGAGCCTGATTTTTCTTAGAACCCCGGATACAACGTGCGCTGGTAGATTCCACTAACTGATTGCCGTTAACTTCTTTTAAACCTTGAACAACATTACCTTTTCAAAATCTGACAAACTTGCAAGAGATGTATATGTATCTTCCATTCCCTTCATGGTAGGATAATTCGGAAATTCTTTGAGATACATCTGCTGGAAAACATCTGACGTAACAAAGCAATACTGCGAGCATGAACTAAGTCGTGCTCTGGGTAGCATTGAGCTTCTTTCGTCATCACAACTCTGTGCAACAGTGGTTGATAAACTTGTCAAGTTAAGGGTGTCCACAGTTTAATTGCATCACTTCGTCCTCAAAAACAAGTCTCTCTACCGATTGTCATGAAATATTCAGGGAATAAAATACATTGTATAATCTTGGTTTAGGTAATTTTTTTCCACTGTATTTCTTTACCAAATCCAGAAGCCCGAACTTTCTTCTTAATACCACGCATAAGATTTTGTACAACGCTTGAACAGACCTTTTTTTCCGCATTCAACATTTTCTGTTCTGTAAAGACAACATTAGGATGCTAACGAAGTTCGTGCTTCCTTATAGCCCAATATTTTTCAATTGGCCGCAACTCTGAAGAGTTTCTGGAATGAAGATCCTTCGGCACGAAATTGACACAAGTCACCTTGTATCACTCCAATATCCTTGGAGCAGTGACAAGAGACTAGATCCGTCCAAAAAATTGTAGGAACGTTGTGAGTTTTCATTAGCGGAAGCTTTTCAGGCATTCATTCATGTATTCTTAACCATTTACAGTTGAAGTTGTCACGAAAGGCTTGCTCCGTTCACCACATGAACGAATCCCCTGCCAAATCATGAATTTCTTGGGGAACTTTGACACTTGCTGTTTCCCGAGAGACTCTGGAACATCGAACTTGTCTTTCACAGTCACATACTGGTTGCCGAGAATTTGTTTAAAGTCCGCTTTGACGTGTGTAACCATTTGTGTGTACAGCTTACGCGCACGGGGCTTAGCTGTCTTATTCTTTTTTTTCATTGCGGTTTGGAGTTTTCTGAACTTTGAATGAACGGAGCCCGGCTCGTTTCTTGGCTTTCTGCAGGAAACTTTTGGTCAAGTGCAGCTTTTTCGCGACATCCCGAACAGAACAGTTGGATTTTCGTTCAAAGGCAGGAACCACTCGCTTGTGATCCTTCACACAGTACGGAACACTTTTTCTACCACTGACTTTCTTCCGATCGACAGTTAAATATTCCCCGAAACGTTTAATGATACGAGACACTGTAGACTGGAGAATTCTCAACATCTTTACGATGGCTCGGTGCGAAAGAAGTGGGTTGTCGAGGTGTGTGTGAACAATGTTCTCGTGCACTTGCTGTTCCTTCGACTCCATTTTCGAAACTACGACACATTTCACAATGAAACTCACGAAATTTAAAGAATACACGCTCAGGTCATTTCACCCAAAATTTTGTTGAAATCAACCCAAAGGGCGAAATGTTACAGTTTATTGAAGGTGATGCAATTTAACTGAGGACACCCTTTAAATGGTGATGGAAGGTGTTTAGTGTTCTACAAATTGTTTAGACAGTCTGTTTGATATGCACAAGTGTATGTTTGATTAACAATGAAAATTATTGACAATGTGTCTATGGTTGAGATTCGCTTGTTGGATTCCAGGTCGGCTGTGGAACGAAGGGATTTGTATTAGCACTCTTTGCTTCCGAGTAAAGCAGAGAATTGTGTTTCTTTCTACATTGACGGCATGACCCTTTACTGAAATTGCTAGTTATATTACCATGTGCTAGCAATTTATTCAGAAGTCATTTTTCTTCACTGCATCGAAGCTTTAGATATCTCTAGCTTCTGAAATCCCTTACACAAAAGTGCAGACTCAGGCTTATTTTCAATTTCTTTAAATGACCTGTATTCTAAATATGTTTCGCAGTTTTGGAAAATCAAAATCATACGAGCAAAGAGTAAAGCAATAGCAAAGCAAAAGCATGGAATGAAAGCGATGATTATTACAAACAAAATTTCACTAAAAAAAGTTGTGCTAAGGAGCCTTACACCAAGTTTTTACGAAACATTCTTGCGTCATAATGGCCCAAGTAGCACACTTATTGCAAATTAGTAAAAATAACTGTAATGTGACTCAATTAAGCCACAATCAAGTTGCTGGAACCAAATATGCCATGGATGTGTTGCTTGAGGGGCGCCAAAACATGTGTACTCGAAGACATTCAACATCTTCCGTGGGTGGTTTTTTATATCGCAATACAAAGAAACACCAATGTCAAGAATTTCTGGAAAAAGAAGGTGCGCGAATTTTCCAAGAAGTGTTAGGTTTGGCAATGTATATGTATTTGTGACTTTCTGAGTATCCGAAATTTAACGTGGACAGGCTTTAATCACTTTTTGTTTGCCATTGATTATAATTTGGTATGTGACACTGCAGTAGTTTCAAAGATTCCTGCCTTAAAAAAAAGCGAAGTTGCGAGACATAAAAGCCTTCACGATGGGCATTTTTGTATTCTAGTGATAATCTTACGGTAATGATGAAAATATTTCACAAATGACTGCCATCACGGCTGACTAAAATTTATCTAAATCTAAGGAACTACAGAGATTTCGCATGACAACCACATAAATTGTGTCGCACATGGTAGCCAGGAATAAACTAGAATGTGACAATCAAAGTTTTAAGATCCTTGCCGACCATTTCTTGTTATGGAACCGATTAACCTAAATTTCCGTCAATAAATGTCCTAAAAATCCACTAAGAAATCATGCCAACATTGCAATTGATCTTCAAACTAAAATCATCATCTTGATCCCTTCAAGTTTTCAATCAAGAAATGAAAACGAAATGTTCCAGTTGTTACTGTTTGATCCAACCCTTCTCCTTATGCAGCTTATATGATTCATTTTTTTCTTGCACTCCGAAACGGAACGTTTGAATCAACATTAGCACAACAAAACAAATCAACTGAACCGCTCCCAAACTAGGATGTTATTGTTGAAGTCAATCACTTCCACTTATCAAGCTGTTGCTCTCAGAGCTAGCAAATAAGATGCACTTTGCTAGCGGTGAAAAGTCAAATAAAATTTCCCAAGCACTTCGCAGCACACATGGACGAAGATATACGATGCAATATGTGGTATCAAATTGAGTTGGCTTTGGCGAAATTGCGCCAAAAGTCGATATTAATTATTGTTCACCTCGAACCCGCTATAAATATTCACGGATCATCGGCATCCATCGTCAGTCCGCTCAAAGCATCCGATCAGCTTCATCAATTGAAATAAACAAAAAATCAATCCACTGGTCCAACATGTACAAGGTAGTCGAATGGAGTAAACCAAAAAATTGTTCACCAATTCACTCTCGCTTTGATTGTTTGTTTTGCAGATCATCATAGCCGTTGTCTGTTTGGCTGCTCTTGCCGCCGCCCTGCCATATAAAGCGGCGCCTGAGCCGGAACATCACGAACATAAGGAAGCTCATCATCACCCACAGTACAAGTTCGAATATGGAGTAAAGGATGGCCACACCGGTGACCACAAGACCCAGTGGGAGCACCGTGATGGAGACCACGTGAAGGGACAGTACACCCTGGAGGAAGCCGACGGTGGCCACCGTGTTGTTGAGTACGAATCCGATGCTCACGGAGGAATCCAGATCCAGGTCAAGAAAGTTGGCGGACATGGTCCAGCTCCCAAGGTTCACGAACCGGTGCCAATCGTGCCAGTCAAACCGGCAAAGACCGCCCATCACCATGGAGGTGAAAGTTACGCCCACGTGAAAAAGCACCGGTACTAAGATAGGGATTAGATAGAGACTGAGTTGCTTGTAGAGGAACGTTGATCGTTTCTTGATTGATACGGTCAGTGGAAGTAATTTCGGAACTGAGTCGAATTCGTGGCAAAATTGATATTCAGAAAAAAATATCATTTACACCACCGCATAAATTACGTGATAGAGTGTTTCTTGATATAAAAATCAAAACTTTAAATTTCCCGTGAAAATAAATGCATCAATACTCATATCAAGATAGACTTTATCTCTCAATGTACGTTGTTGTATAAAAGGGATATTCTTAACTCATAAAAACCCAGTTTTAGTACTTTTGAATCGTATTCGACTCGGATACAAAAATCTTTCACTGACCGTGTAGTCGATATATTTTTTGTTTCGATAACACGTAGGGACCATCAATGAGTCAGACAACTTGCGTTCGGAATTATGAGGATCAATCAGCATTGATATCTTTTTTGCATCGATTTAATTTTTTTAGAACCACTACTAAATTCAACAATTTGTGATACTTCCGTATTCACGGCGATACTTTCATCTTCGGTTTATCTTGAACAATCTCTTTGCTTAAAATAAAAGGTGACGTGTAGCAAATTTGACCTCAGACCGAAAGATTTTCTTCCTATCGAGGATGCTAAATTGTAGTTTGTCTAGTTTGTCTTGCTACATGCCATCTTTTTTTTTAAGAGCAGAGATCGATGGAGGGAAACCGTAAATGTTACTATCGCCCTTGTTTCGCCTCTATCATTAATTGCTAAGTGCTTCAAAAGTGCACCAAAAGCAAGCAAATTAGAAAATTTTTGAGCCAGCATTAAAAATCTAACCATGTTCTTTCCAACAGAGCAAAACGACGAGCATTACACTAACTCCCTTATGATTCCGAACGTAGGATGTTTTTATTAAAATCAGTACATAACGTTGTGGATTGTCAGCGTTGGTGAAAATTTCAATGATCTAATGGTTGCTTGAATAAATATGATAATGGAAGATATGTACCGTCTCATCTTCCGACTGAGCCAATGACTATTGATCGACTTTCTTCATCAGCGTTACACTTGGTTCGGTTTGTCTTAGATGTATTGTTAGATAATTCAACATAATAAGTAATAACTTAAATCAAGAAGCCACGTTTTCGTAGCCGATCGAGTCGCAAAAGAGTAAATTGATGACGATAACACTGGTCCACAAAATCCGAAAACAGTCTTGAGACCCAGAGATCCATGCTGATTTTCGTTAACTTGGAACCCAAAACCTTAGAAATTCGTGTTTTAACGTCGTATTTCATTTGTATGGGAGACCCCTTTCCAGATACATGAAGGGTCTCAAACCACCAAAGAAACATATCTTGCCTTCTAAAAACTCCATCTACCTTTCATCTATCATTTGTCTATCATTTGTATCTCTGGTCACCTTGGAAACATTTATTGCCTTCAAATACCTCCACCTGCGAAATTTGGTTCTATTTGCTTGATTAATTCACGAGTTATGCGGAAATGCGTGTTTCATTTGTATGAAACACTCCCCCCTCCCCTTCCAGAAAGAGTTCTCTGCTTAGTTCTCAAGTTATGAAGAAATGTGTGTTTCATTGGTACGGGAACCCCCCCCCCCCCCCTTCCTTTCAGAATGTGAAAGGAACCAAAAACCCTCCATGCTAAATTTCACGCTGATCGGACGGACGGACGGACGGACGAAACGACGGATTCACGAGGCTTATTGTTTCTTCTGTGCAGTTCAACTAGGCCAAAAATCTTCATCAGCAGAACCGAAACATCGTGAGGCTGATGCAGAAAGGCCCATTCCAAAGCTTCCGAAAGAAATTCCAAGCAGTTCCACATAAGTTCACAAGTCCACAAGTGTATTATGCAAATCAAAAGGAAATTCACGGTCTTGTCCGAGACTTAAGCTTAACAAAAGTTGGCAACAATAGGTGATTTTGAATTTAATGTTTGTATAATGTATAATGCACACTAAGAAATTATGAATTTTACACGAGACGTAATTCATGTTCGTAAAAAGTCGGGGAACGTAAACAAAGATTTCGTGTAAAATTATGTCTCCTGAGACTGACACATACGCAATTCGACGAAAGATATCTTTGATTGAACTATTTGCTTATCTTTTTCACCTCATTCTTATGTGCTGAAGGACGCTTGCATGTGTCGGTCTCAGGGGACAGAAATTTACATGACATTTTGGTAGTGTGTGTGTTTCATATAACGGTTAGCAATATTTGGCATACGACATTATTTTGTTGAATATATCAATAGCAAATAGTTGCTGCTGTGAAACATGACGTACACATATGTAAAATGTTATTAATTTGGTTTAAATTCTTGATTTATTTTTCGTACATAAATATCAAATAACATCCTAATTTTAAGGTCCGTGAAGTTCTCGGTAGAACTTCCCTAAAATTCTCGGAAGAACTTCCCTGATATTATTTGCATAGCTTCCCTGAAGATTTCTGAAGATCTTCCCTGAAATTCTTTACATAACTTTCGTAAACTTCTTTTGCAAACATTCCAAAAATTCTCTTTAAAACTTCTATAAAAATCTCTGCATTTCCCCTGAAATTCTGTTCAGAAATTCCATGAAGTTCTCTACAGAACTTGCCTGAAGTTTTCTAAAGAACTTCCTTGAAGTTCTATGAAGAAATTATGAAATTATTAATTAAACGAGAATGGAAAATGTGTTTGAACACTTCTTCCCTATTGTCAAGTTGACAACATTGCCCAGGCTACGCCAGCCATGTCTGATACTTGGGACTAACATACATCTTCAATGTGTAAAAACTGGTGATGCCAAACTTAGGCAATACCGACGCTGGTCACGCCCGAATGCAGGTCAAGTAGAGAATGGGTTGGAATATGTTGACGTGATACTCGTTTTATTCGAAGCAACGGAGTCCACTGCACTTTGACGAAAAATCACTGGGAACTCGGATAATAGGATTGGGTAAACCAACAGTAAGGATGCTATTGGGGCCACTCACAGAGTGTGATAGTGATATTTCATTAGGAAAACAAGGTAATTTATCTCAACGCAACAGTACGGATGCCACTGGAGTCACTCACAAAATGGAACAGTGGTTTATTTATTCCAAGATAGGGTGGTCCGACGAGCATGATAAACGAATAATTTGGATCACAATTAATTATGTACCTTACCACCGACCTTACCCTGTTAACTACGACTTCTCATGCTCACACGATTACCGCAACTAACAATAGGCAACCGGAACAATAGACAAAACGCTACGCCGATAAAAAATATTGCGGGACAAAGTATCGACACAACCGATTCAATCGATGGTCGATGAAAACCTATTGAAAATAAATTTTATTAATAAAGATACAATGGATAACAATTACCTGTTCTACTACACGTCCTTGAGAACACTTATCACCCACAGGATTTTTGGATTTATTTCGTTTTACGTTTTCTCCTTCAAACTTCGAGCTGAAAAAATGTGTAAATAAAGGGTGATACGGTCAAAATTTGGTCAAGGGAAAACGCGTGTAAATCGGTGAAATCGTTTATTTAAAAAATCAAATTAAATTTCTTTTTCAAGTATCAACTTAGGCTTCCGCTTTTCCAAATCAGAATTGCCGGGCCTTACGCTTGACCCCTGCCATCAGATTTTGTACAGCCACCTTGTCCACCTTCTTCGCCGCAGAAAGCCAGTTTGCCTTGAACTGCTGCTCGTCCTTAGCAGTTTTTTGGTCTTCTTTAGGTTCCGCTTGACAATAGCCCAGTATTTCTCAATTGGGCGGAGCTCTGGCGTGTTGGGAGGGTTCTTGTCCTTGGGAACCACCTGCACGTTGTTGGCGGCGTACCACCCATGGCCTTTTTTACCGTAATGGCAAGATGCCAAATCCGGCCAAAACAGTACGGAACAACCGTGTTTCTTCAGGAAAGGCAGCAGACGTTTATTCAAACACTCTTTCACGTATATTTCTTGGTTGACAGTCCCGGAAGCTATGAAAATGCTGCTTTTCAAGCCACAGGTACAGATGGCTTGCCAAACCAGATATTTCTTTGCGAACTTTGACAGTTTCGTGTGCTTGAAAATATCTGCTACCTTTCCCTTCCTTTTGCCGTATAAAACTCCTGTCCCGGAAGCTGCTTGTAGTCGGCTTTGACGTAGGTTTCGTCGTCCATTACCACGCAGTCAAACTTCGTCAGCATCGTCGTGTACAGCTTCCGGGATCGCGCTTTGGCCGTCGTATTTTGTTTATCATCGCGATTTGGAGTCACTACCTTCTTGTAAGTCGATAGTCCGGCTCGTTTTTTGGCTCGATGCACGGTTGAAGACGATACACCCAGCTTATTTGCGGCATCTCGGAGAGATAGGTTAGGTTTCGCTTTGAAACTACCGGCAACTCTCTTTGTCGTCTCAGCGGCATCCGGTTTTCGATTTCCCCCGATCCAGACTTCCTGGCTATCGACAAACGTTCCCCAAACACTTTAATTACATTTGTAACGGTTGATTTGGCAACTTTTAGCGATTTTGCCAACTTTGCGTGCGAGTAGCTCGGATTTTCGCGATGCGCGAGCAAAATTTTGATACGCTGCTCTTCTTGCTTGGATGGCATTTTGACAACTGAAGAGTGAATTCCAAAATCAAAATAGGAGCAACATTCTACACACACACCTCTAAAATGAGGGGTGTTCAGGTTTTTTAAATGCAAAATTGAAAGAAATACGTCAAGTTGATATTGACCAAATTTTGACCGTATCGCCCTTTAACTAAAGTAGGATAACTAATTAAATAACTAAAGTAGGAAAACTAATTAATGTGGTATTACCCCAATTGAACTGACTCTTAGCTTCGGGTCTTTACAGAGCATCCCTTCTGAGCTCTTGCGAAACGTCATGCCGGCCTGCTCAGCGCAAGGGACCGTGTTTCGTACGTGAAATTGCCAAAAAATTGGACATTAGCATCGGAACTGCGCAGAGTATCATAGAGCGTAACTATATCAGAACCTACAAGAAGCACCCAAAAAGACGGATTCACAGCAAACTTATTCGAAAATAGATCACGGAACTTGTATGACTTTCTTTTTCCAAAAGCCGAATCGGTGCATTTTGATGGACAACGTCAAACTGGATACCAAAGCACTTCCGGAGCCGCAATTTTTCAACGCTTAGCAGAGGACAGATGTTCCTGATGATGTGCGATATATCATAAAAATTTGAGAAGAAGGTTCTGGTGTCACAAGCCATTTGCTCCTGTGGCTTGAAGAGCTTTTCATTTTTTACAACGGGCACAATCAACGGTGAAAATTATGGACAAGAATGTTTCAAAAAACATCTTCTACTCCATCTACCGAAAGCATACGGATCGTTCATTGTATGTATTGGCCGGATCTGACATTTGCTCACTACGCTTCGGTATTGTCAAAATAATGGCAAAATCTCACAAACTGACCTGAACTGCGTTCTTCCAAAGATACTGGGCAATAATTAAGCGGTATCTTAAGAAAGTCGACACTTAGCAGCAAGCTGTGTTGACTACTTCATGTAAATTTGATCTGCAGCACAGCGAAAAGTTACGGAAAGAGTTGTGTAGAATCTAATAAGAGGTAGCAAGAGAAAAGTTCGAGCGTTCTTCAGAAATGAGAAGTTAATATTCAAACTCAGTGAATTCAGTCAAATACAAGTTGATTTTCAACTTTATAAAGCAAACTTATGAATTTGTTCGAAAATAAATGTTTATCTCTGAGAACAGATGTCCACTTTATTTAATGTACAGTCCTTTCGTAAGAACCAAAAAGTTATAATTTATTAAATTTGTCAGAACATGGTGGCGTCAATACTCGTTTTAAAGTGATAAAGTTGTTTTGCGGAAAAATAATATACGCACCATAAAATCACCTGCTGCTTCTAGAGGTTAAGATTAGTTGGATTAATCAAATGCCTTCTCCTTCTGATATAGAACTGATATAGGAAAGGCTTGTAAGATGGAACACGATCCGTTTTTTGCTCGTGACATGTATAATTTATATTTTTCGCGAATTCAAAGACAAGACAGAGACAAGGCTTTCTAAAGAAGAACTAAATGGCTCCAACTTTGCCCAAGAAACTGATTATTTTTAGTCATCAAAAAAATTATGGCCTGTTTTCGAAATTCATCGAAATTTGCAATTTCAAAATATGTATTGTTATATTTCAATTTATTGTTGATTCCATGGCATTTCCAAACATTAAAAATTTCATTCATAAGTTGTAAAACGAAAAAAAAATGTGTTCCAACTTACAAGCCTAACAATGTTCCATCTTACAAACATGACGCCATAAATACAAAACATCAAAAAACAGCATCACTTAACGATTTGTTTGGAAATGTCTTTGGATCATAAAAATACACCAAATGTTAACCTTTTGATATCGATGGGAAATTTCCACTTATTAAGCTCAAGAAATAATTGCTATTTTAATTATGCCATCACTTTCGAACAATGACACCTGAAGGAGCTAAATCAAATTAGTGTATTCAATCCAAAAGCAAATGAAAATTGAAGAATAGTAAAAAAATAAGGTTGACACTTGTCAGCGCGATAGTGTTGTCGCTTTGAATGTCAAAAGTGGCGCTGTTCCATCTTACAAGCCTTTCCTCTAACAATAATCCTCCTTATAATTAGATCTCCTCAAAAGAATCTATTATAACCGTATTTGAAAAGAAGCTGTAGTTGTCCCGTATATTATGTTTTTTTTTTTAATTGAAAATACATCCTTTAAACTCATTAGCACCTGAAATCCATGATAACATCAGCATGGCCACTGAGTCCCCATAAAAGACCTTTTGCTACTAAATTAGTCAAACAGTTTTGAAAGCGACATCTATGGAGCAGTGGAAAACCCAAAATCTCTATGCCATTTTAATTATTTCATCTTTTGTTAGAACGTACTTAAAATTTCATGTCGATCTGTCAATTCATTCTTTGTTTACAAGCCATTTGAAGTTGACGTGTTAATGTATTTTTTAACAATGGAAAATCCGAATATCGTGTAGTGATTAAATTCATTGTTTTGGACGGTTTATCGGCTACTGCGATTCATGCAAAGATGGTGAAAGTTTTAAAGTAGTCTTTTCCTTCATTTCCTACCGTTTACAGATGGGTTTTGGAGTTTAAGCGTGGCTGTAAAAGCTTTGAGGACGATTCACACTCAAGACGACCAAAAGATTCATCAACGTCAGAAACCATAGCGAAAATACAGGATATGGGTTTGGAAGATAACCGAGCGACTGTAGAGCTGACACAATTAGCCCTAGCAAACGAAAATAACAAGCTGATATCCTATAAGTAACAAGTTCTGTTATCTCGGTTATCGTTTTGATTTCCGCTGTTATCGCATAACAAATTTAGTTATCATCATTGGCAAATTTTGTTTTCATATGTTATCATGTTCAACATACTATATTTTATGAACATTATAAGTTGAATTGTAAAACTATAAATATTTCCAGCATATTTGAACAAGAAATTTTAATCTTAATCAAAATATTGTTTTAAGCATGAGAATTTTATTTCAAATTGATAACATAATTTGTAACTATTTAATTAAATTTGTTTACAATACAGGATTTGTTATCAAGTTGTTCGCAGTGATAACAAAATAAGTTATTATTATGATATTAAAGGAGTATTTTTTTTGCTATTCATTCTGTTATTTTGGCTGTTAATGCAGCCTGAATGATAACATATTCAGTGATAAAAATATGATAACGTGGTTTTAGAACTTGTTATCAATATGGTATAATCCTTTGCTCGGGTAGGCATGGTATACTTTGGCTGAAGTCTTAAGATTAAAAAAAACTGTGTGCACAATGGGTGCTGCATTTGCTAACAATGCAACAAAAACACCCTCGAATGCATCTTTTTTTAGCAACATTTGAAGCAGGATGAAAATAATTTTTTGAGTCGATTCATCACTATGGAAGAGACTTGGGTCTACCACTATAAGCCTGATATCAAAACAAGAGGCTAAGAAGTAGTGTAAATCAGGCAATTTGGCTCTGCAACGAGTGCGTGTCTAGAAATCCGCCAAGAAAGTGTAAGCGTCAGATTTTTGGGATGCATTTTCTGCATATGTTCCAAAAAAATCTGGTTTTTATCAACACTTTTAATTAGATAACACGATTCCAAAAATCATACTACAAATGTGTCTTAAAGCCTATTAGAAACCAAAGAAAATGAGCCTTGAATGGATGCAATCGGTTGAAAATTTTCGACGTTATGAGTATTTTTGTAAAATATTAGAAATTTAAGGTATAAATGATATTGAAAAGATTAGATATTTCACACTTGCATAAAAGTACGCACACACATACATCTACATATTTATGCACAGAAACTTGCTCACATACATGAATGTAGAGACACTACTAACATTAGTTTTAGTTTGTGTTGAACCTCTGCCAACTGTCACGCAAAAAAAATGGGATATTTTCAACAATGTAGTTAATTCGCGCTAGTGTTTGTGAGAATGGGCACTGTACTACAGGTGGAGCAGAAGTGGTTATGTTGTATTAGTGTAATGAAAAATACTGCCATTGTGTTCGTGAGACAGCCTGTATTTTGTAAATATGCGTGACATAGATCTCCATAAACAACACTCGAGTACTTATTCAAACAGACGATCTGATTTGTAAACAAGAGGGTAAGATCAAACGTAATTTCTCAAAGCTTCAGCAGACTCGCGGAAACTAGCGTTACCATCATGTTAGGAAATGTTATTCCTGTGCTGGTGACCCTAGTTTGCATGAATGTGCTAGGGTTTCAAGAATTTAACGTTTGAATCTTACTTCCCTCTTGTTACAAATCAGATACGTCTGTTTGAATAAGTACTGAGAATTCACAACAGCAGCAAATCACAAGATTGAATGTTCATTTTCCGTAATTGGTAAGGTGCACCAAAGAATGGACAAATACTAAACTTGCTTTGTTATCATTCGCTTGTTTTTGGAGTTCTACGTCACTACCCGAAATTATGGATTGTTTACACATTTTTCGTTACCAATACCGACAAACACCTTGCTCTTTTACACCTGTATACACCCTCATTGCTCGATGAGAACCAAACGCATTCAAGCTGAATTTGACAGCTTCACATTGCTTAACCACGTTTACGACGAATCGTGTAGCTAAGGCTTTAGGCATTGCAATGGAACGAGTTGGCAACAGTATGCAATCCGTTCTGGGTATGAAGAAGCTCGGCGCGCGATGGATGCCGCATTTGCTCACAATGGCTGACGCATTCGTGTTGCAACCTCTCAGGAGAATTCGAGCAAGTTTATACGCAATCTGAAGGAGTTTGTGCGCCGATTCATAACCATGGATGAAACTTGGATCCATTACTACACACCGGAGTCAAAACAGTGGGTTTCACCGGACGAAAGTGCTTCGAAGCGCCCGAAAACGAAACAATCGGCGAGAGAAGTTATGGCCTCCGTGTTTTAGGATGCACAAGGTGTAATATTCATCGACAATCTTGAAAAAGGTAAGACCATAACAAGTGCATACTATGCAGCGTTATTGGATCGTTTGAAGGATGAAGTCCAGAAAAACGGCCGCATTTGCAGAGAGAAAAGTGTGCTCTATCATCATGACAAAGCGCTTACTACTCAATTCTCAATTGCTCAAGCATAATTGAATAAAATTCGGGATAACTTGGTTCCTCCATACACCGTATTCACAAAAAAAATCCTGCCCAAAACCCCCGCATGCCAAAAGTTGAATAAGAACCTACCCCGACTCTAAAAATCCCTGCATACAAATAGTCATACCGTTGAGATAATTCTTATGTTGGGCTCAAATTCGTGTTTCATTTGTATGAGAACCCCTTCTTCCAAAAAGGAAGGGGGTCTCAAACCACCGTAGAAACATTTCTTGCCTACAAAACCTCCACATGCCATATTTGGTTCCATTTGTTTGATTAGTTCTTTGAGTTATGCAGAAAATAGTTTTTCATTTGTGCATGGGAGCCCCCTTTCTAAAGGCGGTAGGGTGTCGATCTATCATAAGATCCTTTCCTGACCCTAAAACTCCTGCATACAAATTTGCATAGCGGTAGGGATAGTTCTCATATTTGGTTTAAATTTGTGTTTCGTATGTATGACAGCCTCCCTTTTCAGAGTGAGGAGAGGTCTCAAATTACCATAAAAACATTTCTTGCCTTCAAAAACTCGCCCATACCAAATTTGGTGTCATTTACATGGGGGCCCCTCTTTCTTGAGGCGGGAGGGGTCTTGAACTATCATAAGAAGCTCTCCCGGACCTAAATACTCCTACATACAAATTAGCATAGCAGTAGGGATAATTCTCATGCTTGGCTTAAATTCATATTTCATTTTATGAGGGCCCCTTTTTCCAGAGGAAGGAAGGGCTTCAAACCATCATAAAAACATTTCTTGCCTTCAAAAACTCAACCATACCAATTTTGGTTCCATTTGCTTGATTAGATCTCAATTTATGCAGAAATTTGTGTTCCATTTGTTTGAGAGCCCCCCCCCTCCCACTCCTTCCTTATATGGCGGAAGAGTCTCAAATCACCATAGAAACATTTCCTCCTTCAAAAACTGTCACATGCCAAATTCGGTTTTTGCCTTCAAAAACTCACACATGCTAAATTTGGTTTCTTTTGCTTGATTAGTTCTCGAGTTATGTAGAAATTAGTGTTTCATAGGTATGGGAGCTCCCTTTCCAGAGAAGGGAGGGGTCTTAAACCATCATAAGAACCTTTCCTGGCCCTAAAAATTCCTGCATACAAAAATTCACGCCGATCGGTTCAGTAGTTTTCGAGTCTATTAGGTTCAGACAGACAGACAGATTTTTTATGTATATATATACACAGTAGCAAAAAAGCTGAGCTAAATTTTTGCTTCCAAAACCGCGTTGTTCAACTTTCTGTTACTTTGTCAATTATCAATATTTTTGGCTGAAAATTTTAAAATTTTATAATCAATGTATAGATCTCTTGTGACCAAAATTTCATGTTGATAAAATTTATGAATTTGGAGTTATCATAACATATGTGAAAAAGTCATTTTTGGACAAAGCAATTTCAAAAATTCGTATTTCTGTGAAAAATTTAAGTAGCATATTAAAAATTTCTTCATAGCTTAAAAACATATAAAAAATAATGTGGACAAAATTTGAACTGTTTCCATAAAGTGGTTTGGACTACAGCTGACGTCAAAGTTGACGCACCAAAATGGGCATTTCTCTTTTTCACCCGATACTAACCTTTCTGAAATATCGGTGCAAAAAAAAGCCGAGGTGAATTCATTATATTAATACACATGATTTGTTACGCGAGAAATATCCCAAATATCTAGTGTAACCCACGAAAAACTTTGAAAATATGGCATTCAGTATGAATTGGTTTGTGAAAACTACGGATACAGTGTTACACAGTATTATTAATAAAATTCACCTCGGCTTTTTTTTTGCACCGATATTTCAGCAAGGTCAGCATCGAGTGAAAAAGGGAAATGCGCATGTTGGTGCGTCAACTTTGACATCAGCTGTAGTCCAAACCGTTTTATGGAAACAGTTCAAATTTTGTTCACATTATTTCCTGTATTTTATTAAGCTATGAAGGAATTTTTTACATGCTACCTAAATTTTTCACAGAAATACGGATTTTTGAAACTGCTTTGTCCAAAAATGACTTTCTTCACATATGTTATGATAACTTCAAATTTATAATCTTTATCAACGTGAAATTTTGGTCACAAGAGGTCTATACATTGATTATAAAATTGTTTTTAATGATGTTAAACTTTCAGCCAAAAATATTGATAATTGACAAAGTTACAGGAGGTTAAACATGGAGTTTTTTGCAACCAAAATTTTGCTCGGCTTTTTTTTTGCTACTGAGTGTATATAGATTTTGTCGAGTTATTATTGTGACCATTTGGACCAGTTGAATAAAAAAAGACCCGGTTTGCAGAAGAAAAAAATAGTTTTTTATCAAAACAATGTACCTGCTCAAACAGCTCAAAAGCCATCGCTAAAATCAGTGAATAGAGGTACGAATCCGAGTAACACATCTTCGTGCCTTTATGTTGAGTAAGCTTCTCTATTTATATCCTAATCTAGTCATATAAAAGTATTTTCAACAGTTATAAAACTTGTGTTTGGCTTAGGAGTTGTTGCAGCATCCACCCTATTTGCCAGATTTAGCTCCTTCTGACTTCTGGCTGTTCTCACACCTAGAAAAAAAATCTTCGTGGTAAGCATTTTTCATCAAACGAAGAGGTTTGATAAAAAAGGTAGCCATCGCAGAGGAGTATTTTGCAGGCCTTCCTGAAAGTCAATTCCCTGATTGGACAACAAAGTTAGAAGATCGTTGGACGGAGATTATTGATCTTACGGAAGACCAATTAAAGTGATTTCCCCAAAAAAATTGTATTTCCATTGCCGCTTTGAAAACTTTCCCGAAAATCCAAAACTCTTGATTGTTTCAAAGAGAAACGGCCGAGAAATCATTTCAAAAGCACGTTTCCGATCCGAAAAAAAAAACCAGCAACAATCATATCATTATGCTCTACGTTTCTGATGAAAAACACTTCATATCTTTGGTTCTAGTAGAAATTGCTTTCCACTCCTGGTGTTGCATGTTGATAAGAAGAATATTTCCAATTTCAAACACTATAATTGATTGCAACAACAACAACATGACTAGTTAAATGTAATGATTTAAAAGATTAATACACCACAGTTGTAGATATTCACAAATGGTTCTTCGGTCTTGAACATTTTTTCTCATCCAAGTAATTTGCAAGCTAAATTAGTTAAGGGACAGCCGAGAAATTAGGGTGCGTGGATGGTGCCACTCATCGTTCTATGGGAATTCTGACTTTATTTGTGTTGTTTTGTTCTAGCTCCACTCCTAGAGGGTGTAGGCGACAGCATTTTGTTCGTTTCCAAAAATGAGGAATTTCAGATTTCAAGCGGATGCGTTCAATTCAGTTTGCTCTCAGTTGGGGTCTTTCGAAGGAAAATTCTCACAAGCTGTAGGTACGTCCCACTACGCAGGAATTGTAGATTTGTAATTATGAACAGCATTGGAAGCGTGTTCACTTTTCTTTCAGCATAATCAACAAGCCAGCGGGTTGGTTCAAACTTAACAAGTCTTTATTACACAGTCAACATGGCCAGTGTGTCACCTATATCTGCACAGCAGCATGTTATAGTGAACGACTGAGCCGTACATAATCCATTAGTGATGCTGATCAATGTTGGCGTAACTTTCGCCACCATGTCCGTGTTCGTGTCCCTCGTGATCGTGATGTTCACCGTACACCGCTGGATGCTGGGCATGTCCGGCACGCTGCACATGGGCCTGGAAACCAGCGTGTTTGTCCGATTTGTAGTTCACAACGCGGTGGGTGCCGTCGGGTTCATGCAGAGAGTACGATCCTTGCACGGCATCACCATCACGATGTTCCCACTGCTCCTTGTTATCTCCGGTGTGGGCATCCTTAACTCCGTATTCGAACTTGTACTTGGGATGGGAATGAGGCTCTTCATGTTCGTAGGCTGAGATGGCAACCGCCAGGCAGGCAACCAGAGCGATGATCTGTAATTGATTGCAAATGATAGCTGATTAAATCCGATTAAAAAGAAATGCTCTCCAAAGGGACTACCTTGAACATGCTGGATCTCCTGTATGATTTGCTTGGTTCGAAAGACTTGCTGACTGACCCTATTGGCTGAGTGTTGTTACGAGACTGATACCTAATTCAGTTGAGTGCGGAATATTTATACGAAAGTTTATTTTGTTTGATCTTGTGGCGAGTGTGGCGAGAGCGGCGATTTGTTTTCTGTTTTATTTTCTTGCCAGTATTCATTTACATGCTACTTTTTTGTCATGTAATCATGCTCGACTGTAACACTCACTCTACTCGTACTTGTGCTTTTTCTTTCATTGCGGTCTTTCTGCTTAAGGTTCTTGAACATTTTCGGGGGCTAAAAATGAACGAATGAAAAGTCTGCCGCAAAAACGATACCATTAGCGAGGTGAATCCATCTCCATTTCATAACCAAAATGAGAACGTTCGAATAAGATACCTTGCTTTCGGTTTGGCTAGACTTGTGTGCCGTCACATTATACCATATCATTGGAGCTGCTAAAGCTAGCAATCTTCATACTATTGGCTGTCAATCCGCTGCGTGGATCGTGGATTTTTTCCCGATCGACGCACAGCTCTACCAGCCATCTACAACCACGAACGAAAGATTTTTGACTCGACGACGGTCACGTGGCATGGCATGGGTCTGCGTTTGAACGGTAGAATCTCCTTGATTGAGGGGGCAATTTTCTTCCAATGATTTTCAGCCGCTTCTCTTTCATTACCACGCAGGATTTCTCTTCGATTCGCACATCTTCCACGCTTTAGTGGATATGGATTTTGGAGGTGATTGGCTCTAATTATTTTTTTAGCAACGTGCTTTTAACGCTCGAAACCAATCATTGTCTGAGAGAAGAACCTCTCGCGCGAACTTTGCTCACCAAAGCCGCTGCCTCAGCCGGTGCCAGCAACTTCCCAAAACTGGCCCCATCATAAACCCTCGGTAAAAATCGGCTATTAGTACCCACCAAAAGCTCGTCTCTTGTGTGCGTATAAATACATCAATCTGCAGTTCACCAAGGTATCAGTTGCATTGTAGCTTTTCATCTACTCACATTCAATCTTACAACAGACAGTAAAATGTTCAAAGTGAGTGACCCTTCTGTACCTACCTTATAGCAGTTGAGTAAATGAATTGTTTTATCTCATTCCAGATCATTGCCCTTCTCGCCTGCCTGGCCGCCGTCGTTGTGTCCGCCCAGCACTACGAAGAAGCTCACGGCCACCACAAGGAGGAACACCACGCTCATCCCAAGTACAAGTTCGAATACGGTGTCAAGGATGACCATACCGGTGACCACAAGTCCCACTGGGAGGTGCGCGACGGCGATGTCGTCAAGGGACAATACACCCTGCAGGAAGCTGATGGCAGCGAGCGCATCGTCGACTACAAGGCCGATGACCACAATGGATTCGAGGCCGTCGTGAAGAACGTCCCTCACGGACATCATTAAATCCATGGGTTGAGCTCCAGCTGACAGAAAGAACGATTGCGCGCTCGAGGGTACCAAACATACAGAAATGGTTGGAGCATTTGCTTCTGGAACGAATGTGATAATGTAGTTGTTGTTTAATATTAAACCGTTAATTGATCCAATTCACCAACAACTTGCCTCTTTGATTACATGTAATGGATGACAGTATGAGTGGAAGCTATTATTCAGATGGAACATCGAAATTTTGGATAACCAATTTATCAAGCTATTGTTGATTTATGGTGTTAAGGCAAGGAAAAAACCGTTTTCGTTTCGTTAACTAAATTGAACTCAAATTGCAAATTAGTTATCAAAATTCCTTACCAAGCTTTTTGGAAAATACTTACAATTCTTCACCACTAAGTCTTTGTCAATGCAATTATTTACAATCTGCAGGCCTTGACAAAATTAGGTAGACCACCGGTTGCCCTCAGATATGTGACAGAATATGAAATAACTTGTCAAAGTCTATTCACCTCTACACAGTGTAGGCAATTTCAAACTCATGTTTGAAAATTTTATCTCATTTGTTTTATCAACAAATTTATTAAGATTTGTTAGGTTAAATGTTGAGCATGAGCATGGGCATGATTGACTCCCCGTCGGTTATAGTTACATCAGCTGTAATTATACAGTGAACACACAGATAATGCTTGAGACTAACATACATCCTCAATATTAAAAACTGTTGATCCAAGGCCAAAGCAGAATCAGTGCCGGCCCCGCTCGACCTGCATGCAGGTCAAATAAGGAACGGAAATATATATAGGTATGTTGATGTGATACGCGCTTTATTAGAAGCCGAAAAAATCTTTGCGTTTTCACGAGAAATCACTGCGATGTTGGATAAAAGGGTTAAATTAGCAGCAGGATTTATTTTGGTAAACCGTTATGGTTTGACCAACTCCCGATTAGGACTATTTCGAACCAAAAGTACCAATAGTAACTTTGAACCGATCTAAAGCAACAATACCCAACTAGCACATTATAATCATAATTAGTTGTAGTAACTTGATTATGACTTAGCAAGTCATATTTATGTTAACTCATCCAAATTGCAACAAGTGTGCTACTAGGATAAGGATGCTGTTGTAACCACTCACAAAGCATGATTTTGGTTTTGTCATTGCGAAAACAAGGCATTTTTTGTTAATGCTTTAGGACCGCAATTTGGAGCCATTTATACAAACCAACAGTAAGGATGCTGTTGAATATGAGCATGACGTAAGAACTACTTGTGGTCTGCTATTGCACGATTGCCTGAAGTCAGCTGAAGTTTGCTCAGAGAACCGACAAAACGCCAAATGAGAGACAAAATCATTTTCAATGTGCAACTTCTGGTGTGCTCGTTAATATATCAATGTTAGTTGAAGGTTCTTCTGTAAATAAAAAAGATGCAAAACTGATTGCTACGGTTTTTTTTATAATCATTTATTTGTACAGGCTCAATCGAATTAACTTTACAGAGCCAAATTTTCATATTTTTATACTTCATTTATCTTAAAACTAAAGTTAGGAGGAAAGAGCCGATTACTCGCGGCCGTCTCGAGGTTAATAGGAATTACAAATTACGGATGGGAAAGAGGAAGGGAATTTAAAGTATGGTTTACATAACACATTAAATTTAAATTCTAAATTATCTGAACACTTATAACTATACAATTTATGGTTTTCTTTTGACTTGAACATTTCTTGAAAAAGAAAAAACACACACACACATACACATATAAAAAAAACTTATACTAAACATACAGGTTAAACTAACTACAATCTAATGCTAATGTTAGTCAAAAACACATAAACGAGTTTCATGTACTCCAAATCACGTACAGTCAAAATATCGAATTGGCACATTCGGTTGCCCACCTCGAGCCCGAATCATAAAGCTCAGATCTGACTCCACAATGTTCAGCACAAGACCAAATAACGTGATCTGCGTCCTGATAGCCTTGTCCACACTCACAGAGATTGCTGTCGCTCAGCCCAACCCGGTATAAATGAGCATTCAAAGAATAATTATTGGACATGAGGCGAGACATGACACGAATGAAGTCTCGACCCACATCCATCCCCCTAAACCAAGATTTTTTCGACACCTTGAGGATGATAGAATGTTGCCATCGCCCCAAATCACCTTTACTCCATTTATACTGCCAGCTGACGAGTGACTGTTGACGAAAAATAGGAAAAAAATCGTTGAAGGCGATTTGTCGATCACAAATATCGCCTTCCATAGCGCCCACCTTTGCAAGCGAGTCCGCTTTCTCATTGCCCAGGATTGAACAATGAGATGGGATACATACAAAGGTGGTGCTAAATTAACGCGAAGATAAAGCACTTAGAAGGTCCTGAATTTCCATGAGAAACACGAGGAGTTCTTTACCGGTCTCAACCTAGCCTCTATAGAACTGAGACTATCCGTGAAAATGAAGTACTGATCCGGTGTTAGTGAGGCAACAATTTCAAGCGTAAAATGTATTGCCGCTAATTCAGCGATATACACGGAACAAGGAGCTTGAAGTTTACGGTTGGCGCTATAAATTTCATTAAATATTCCAAAGCCTGCTGACTCCTCTATCAAAGATCTGTCAGTGAAGAACGATTTAGTGGAATCAACTTGGCCAAACTTTGCAGCAAATATCACCGGAGCAATCATAGGACGATGATGCTCTGGGATTCCACGAAGTTCCTGCTTCATGGATAAATCAAAATGAACCGAATTGTCGAAATCGGAGAAGCAAACACGATTGGAAATGTTCGGCGAAGGGCTGACATCCTGTCTTATGTACAAATGGTACAAAGTCATGAAGCGCGTTTGAGGATTCAACTCAAGAAGCTTCTCAAAATTTTCGATCACCTAAGGGTTCATAACTTAACACCTGGTGAGGAGCCGGAGAGATAGTTCTGAAAACCGATCCGAAAGTGGCAACATGCCAGCCAGCACTTCAAGACTCATGGTGTGAGTCGAGTGCATGCAACCTAACGCGATACGAAGACACCGATACTGTATACGTTTAATGTTTAATGTTTAATGAAGTGCGACCAAGCCGCCGATTGAAAACAAAAACTACCGTATTCTATAACCGACAAAATCGTTGTCCGGTACAACGTTAGAAGATCTTGCGGATGCGCTCCCCACCAGGTCCCGGAAACTGTGCAGAAAAAGTTGATCTTTGGCTGGCTTACCCCAAATTTGAAGCTTCGGTTGTGCAGGGTTATGCTTCCTAGAAAAAACTACCAACTCAGTTGACATAAAAATTATACAACAGGGGGCTTAAACATGATCCCTGGGGGAGACCCATGTAGCTAAATCGAAAAGCTGTAGAGTTTCCATGAGAGAAGCTCATATGTTTCTCTGACAGCAAATTGTACAAAAAATTGTTCATTAATGGTGAAAAGCCACAAGCGTGGAGTTTGTCTGAAAGAACTTCAACAGATACTGAATCAAAAGCCCCCTTGATATCCAAGAATACAGAAGCCATTTGCTCTTTTTTAGCAAAAGCTATCTGAATATCCGTGGAAAGCAACGAGAGGCAGTCATTCGTTCCCTTACCTCTGCGAAAACCATATTGAGTATCTGAAAGCAGGTTGTTCGTCTCAACCCATTTGTCCAAGCGGAAAAGAATCATTTTCTCCAACAACTTTCGAATACAGGATAACATCGCGATGGGTCGATAGGAGTTGTGGTCGGACGCGGGCTTACCAGGTTTTTGAATGGCAATAACTCTCACCCTTCTCCAATCATCCGGTACAATGTTGCGATCCAGAAACTGATTAAACAAGTGCACCATGCGCCTCTTTGCGACGTCTGGGAGGTTCTTAAGCAAGTTGAACTTGATCCTATCAGCCCCTGGAGCCGTATTGCCACACGAAAGGAGTGCGAGAGAGAGTTCTACCATTGAAAAAGGTTGGCTGATCTCATCTATCGAATTCGAGGTTTCGCGAGGAATCATCCGTGCCGGCACCGAATCTGGACACACTTTTCGCGCGAATTTGAGGATCCATTGGTCCGAGTACACTTCGCTCTCGTTGTTCGTAGTTCGGTTACGCAACCTTCGCGCCGTGTTCCAAAGAGTACTCACCGACGTTTCGCGCGATAGCCCGTTCACGAATGTTCGCCAGTAACCGCGTTTCTTAACCTTGATGAGGCTCTTAAGTTTGCTTTCGAGAGCCGTGTATACTTCGAATTGCTCAGGTGTTCCACGACTAGGTAAAACTTTAAACGCGTCGGACTTTTTACGGTAAGCCTCGGTGCATTGCTGATCCCATCATAGAGAAGAAGGTTTCCTGCGAAATGACGTCCCTGGAACTGGTCGAGTTTTAGCTTGAAGCGCGCTGTCTAAGATCAGGCTGGAGAGGAAGTTATATTCCTCCAGCGGTGGAAGCTCTTCTACCGTCGTTACGGCTTCATCTACTGCTGTCCTGAACTTTGTCCAATCGATGTGATGGGTAAGATCATACGCGACGGTGATAGATTCCGACGGATTAAACCCGGTGCAATCGAGATTTTTATGGGCAAATGATCACAACCGTGGGGATCTTGAATAACATTCCATGTAAAAGCCAATGATAATGAATTCGTTCAAAGTGTGAGGTCTAATCTACTGCCAACTGAGGATGGACCAGCCAAGCGTGTTACTTCTCCATTGTTAAGTACTGTCATATTAAAGTTGTCACAGAGGTCATATATCAGAGAAGACCGGTTGTCATCGTACAGTTCTCCCCAGCCTGTACCGTGAGAGTTAAAATCTCCCATGACCAACCGTGGAGCAGGAAGGACCGAACAAATATCTGAAAGTTGTTTTCGGTTAATGGAGGCTCTAGGAGGAATATACACAGAAGCAATGCAAAGGCTTTTATTTTTAATAACAGCCTGACATGCGACAACTTCAATACCTGGAATAGGAGGAAAATTCACTCTATAGAAGGAGTAGCACTTTTTGATCCCCAAAAGTACTCGCCCTCCACGCGAATCCTCACGATCAAGACGAATAATATTGAAATCATGAATCGGAAGATTGATTTCGGAAGAGAGCCATGTTTCACAAAGAGCGAATGCATCACAACCGGTAGTGTGAGCTAAAAATTTAAAAGATTCCAATTTAGGAATCAAACTTCGACAATTCCACTGTAGAACAGTGATCAAATCCCCGACCTCATTTGGAAAATTATCCATCGAAGGAAATGATAGCTGCAAGGAGGGGCCACTTAATTGTCAATTGCTTCAAAAAGGTCTTCACTGTTGGAAGCATTGCCAAAACAATGCTTTTGAGAGGGTCAGAAATTTCGAGGTACTTAAAGATACCTTCGGCAATGTCATCAAATGAGAACAGCCCACTAGAGGAGGGGTCTTCTGTTCTTAAAATTGAGGCTTCAGGGGTTTTGGATGTCCCCGGGAGAGATGGAAAGTCCTGGGTGTAGTTAGTACTACGAAAACCAGGTGGACTAGGATTTTCCTTTCTTCCACCTTTCCTTGAATTGGGCAAGCTGGTTTTTGACTCCAGCTCAGCAACTTTCCGTGGGCGGATGCGTCTTCGCTTCCGTGAAGCACCTTCCGGAAAGCTGAATGATGTTCCCTCTTCAGCCAAATCAAAGTCAGACTCGTCATCTGACAGAGGAGCAAAGGGACTTGTATTGACATTGTGTGATGGCGAGGCTTTTTTCAGCATTTCGGCGAAAGATTGCCTGGAACGCTGTTTTAGCGAGCGTTCTAATTTTTCCCCGCGTAGTTTGTATGCCGGGCAAGATGAGAGAGCATGTGGAGGAGTTTCCTTACAGAAAGCGCATTTTGGTGTGCTGTCTGCACAGGCGCCATCCTCATGCTTCTCCCCACAATTAGAGCAGCGTGCCTTATTGCTGCAATGAGAGGTCGTATGTCCCATCTGCTTGCACATTTCGCAGATCATTTCCCGAGGTGCAAATAACCGCACAGGTAGTCGAAGTTTTCCCAACTCGACGTATTGAGGGAGAGCTGAACCAGAAAAAGTCACATGAAACGAGTCTAAGCGGGTAAATTTCTTTTCATCCTTAGTGATCGATACTGTGCCTAGTTTTCGCACATCGAGTATCTTGACTGAATTAAATCGACCAACCCCCTGCTTCAACAGGATCTCAGGGGTCAAACTCGCTTCGGAGACCACACCTTCTATCTCAATACCTTGAGCTGGGATGTACACTAAATACTCCAGTGTAAAAAATTGAGAGACAGCAATTTCGTTAGCTTGTTTAAGGTTAGACACAACGACTTTTAGTTTATTGTGTCTGACTTTAATTATCTCGGTCACGGCCGAGAATCGCTTCGTCAGAGCATCAGAAATCTGACAAACATTTAGAGGTTTCGATTTGGGCTGAAAATAAACAACCCATGGACCAGTTGAACTATCTGGATAAGCACGTGATCTGGTAACTCTATGAGGCACCTCATCATTTCGTGCCATAGATGATTCATCTTGCGATAAATCATCCATGGCTCGCTTGTGGGAGCTTATGGCGCTCAACCACTAACGTAATTAACTACAATCAATCACAGATAAAAAAAACTTAACCTAGGCACTCTCTCAAACACTCTCTCAGTCACTCTCCACACTCACACACACAAGAGCGAGAAACAAAAACTTATCTTATATACTAATAAAAAACTTATCTTATATGTATCACTGATCTACTGCAGACGGGCGACGAATGTGCTGCTGCTGCCGAGCGACGATGAGTGGCCGCGTGTACCGTCTAGACGTGGAGCTGAACGATGATGATGATGTTGTTGGTCGGTGGTGGTTAGCAGATGAACGATTGCACGCTACACACGATGGACTACTGGTGTGCGTGCCGTATAGATGCGGAGCAAAATGGCTTTTAGATCGGGGCAATATTGCTAATTGCAATTAATGACGTTGTTGCCCTGCTAGATCACACAACGTTTTCTTCTTCAGAAACGGAATTTCACTCGCGATCGAGAAAAACTTAATGAAACTGACTTGTCTTGTAATAACACCTAGTAAAAAACTTCCAAAGCTATGGAGAGCGGACCGAACGAACTGTACCGTTCGCTTGTTCAATGGGCAATGAGATTGCTACGGTTATCATAATTTATTTATTGGACGTCAAACAACAGCAGACCGTTTTTTTACATCGAAAATTCTTACATAGATAACTTATCTAAGATAAGGATTATACTATAAATTAAATGCCTATGTTCTATTACTTCGCAGAGTGTTAAAATATTTTTTCAATTTTGTAAGGCTTTGTGCACAAATCAAGAAAACGGGATTTTGGACCCACCCCCCTATGTAACAATAAGTAACACATGACCAGACTCCCCCTGTAATTACGTAACGCTCACGGACCCCCCCCCCCCATATTTCTCAGTTGTGATAAAACTATCACAACAACTGTTATTGTTGTTGTTTTTATGTTTAATTCTCATTTGGGTAACTTGAAATTAGTAAGGATTGCGACAGATACGCGTATTTCGTCTACAATGTGCAGATTTCTTCAGTGTCTCGTACTAATAACTTGTTTGACAAGACAGGTAGTTGGAATTTAATGGAAGTTACTAATTTTTCTTCTAATTTCTAATGCAATTATTATAATCTAATTATTATTAATTAGGTATATTTTTTATATACTAATCAGAGCTTTATTTTTGATCCGTGCAGTGCATGAATAAGGGCGCGCTGTGTACGACTAATTCATGACGGCAGAAACATAAAACAACAGACGCAGTAACAAGTGTATTTGATGTAGGCTACACGCAGAGGAATATTGGGTGATTAGACGCAATGATTAAAATCAACATTTCTTTTGTAATTGAATCAAATCACATACTGTTTTAGTTAAATGCAATTATATATTTGAAACAACAAAATTTCTTATCGAATCCAATATTGTTAGTTAATATTTCTAACAGAATATTTATATTTCTAATTAATATTTCTAACAGAAATCATTATTGATTCAACAAAATAATTTCGTATGATCAACAATCTTAATTTCTTATTTTATCTATAGTTTACATATGCTTTTTGTTTCCAGCGCTTTTTTAAACAAACAAAAAATGTTGTTGTTTCAAGAATAATATCAGTATTGGGGGGTGACCCCGGCGTAGTGATAAACATCCATAGCTCTCACGCCAAAGTCACGAGTTCGACTCTCACCACGGACAAGTTACGAAAATACCCAAAAGGTATTTGAGTGACTAAGACGGGAAATGAACCAGCCCAGGGCTGAAAATCTCGATAATAAAGGAATAAAAAAAATCGGTATTATTTCAATAAATAAAATTTACGAATAAGCCGTGAATCAACAATGAAATATAAAACAATATGTTGCAAATCGTCGTAAGATACCTTTCGTTTAGTAGATCACATTTAAATAGTACGTCCCAACACTGAAAGTTAATTTTAGTTTATATTACAAAATTGAAGGTAATACTCACAAATCCGTTCGTTGTTTTCTGCTACGAAACTGATTTGAACTATTAATGATTAAATATTAAAGATACATTCAGTGATTAATGGCACACGCACAACTTTCAACAGCATGAAGGTTTTGTTGGCACAGAGAGAACAATCGTACATTGTACGAAAATACTACAAAGAACTACGAATATTTGGTCACAAATTAAAAAGAAACGTCTCTCTGGTGGTTGCATGAAGGACTGGCAATATCTTCTTTATCGACTCGAAATGTAATTGACAAAGAACGCAGCCAGATGGAGTTGTCCAGCGTTTTTTTTTAAATGTTTCTGACATGGGATTCGAACCTGAAGTTTTGGAAAGTGCTCATTTAGAATTCGTGGTTGATCTCACTAGGCTATGCTGACTCGTGAGAACATGCTTGATTAATGAGCATGAAGCTATAGCTCTTGACAGCGCCTTAATTTTTATTTTGGGTATGTATGATGATATGCACTACCACCCACTGTAGCACGGAAACTACGTCTGACAGCAATAGGCTCTCCTCTCTGTTAGACTTGATCAAGCTTTAATAACCACTGATTATCCTAGCCATGCCATTGTATGAAGAGCCAAAAAGAGGTTGCGTGGATCGATAGGCAACATCACTTATACGTTTCCACAAGGATATGGAGATTCTCCTTCCAACAACAAGATTAAACAATTGGTCAAAAGAGGAAGCCATCTAACATGAGGATGCCCCAATGGGCGGGGAGAAGAGCCCGCCCTCTATTCACAAACTGTTAGCAATGGGGAGTTGGCATTCCCCATCCAGAGTGCTTCAATCGGGTGCAATTAATGTAAATGAAGAATACTACAATCATTCGTATCTATTAAATACGATCTCCATTCGGTTGATCCTGAAATGTAAAAAATGTAGTCAAGTGTTTCAGTGTAGAGTTCCGTGGTTCGCGCTTGAGCGCGTTTTCGTTCGTTTTCACTGATAGCAGCATTTCACCAAAATCTTGATTTTTGGTATCCTGGACAAGTTTGTTAAATTTCACAGAACTAACATTTGTACATTTGAATTTACTGTTGCCATGGTCACTATTTGCAGCTTGATGTTGATTTTATAACCACAATCCGCTTTTATTTTTGCTGGCCTAATAGTTATTGCTCCTGTGTTGGGAAAGCAGGGAAGATTTAATTGACAGAGAGTTAAAGATTAGTGGACATAAAAAACAATAAGCAATGGTTAAATCATCTATGAAGTAAAATCAATAAAACAATACCGTTAAATATACGGATATTGTGAGTAATGATACAGTACTGCCAAAAATTGAACTGTAAAACCAGTCACTAGCCGAATGGCAAACAGCACTGCACGAATCAAACCAGCTCAGATTTGAAAGAAGGTCTATTCGCAAACAGGAATTGAAAAATACATTAGGTAATAAGTACAAAATCCTACCATAGATTCCGTTGCAGCTTCTTTTAATCAAGGTACTAGATACTTCTCAATCATAATGCTAATTCGACATAAAGGACATAATAATTAAAAGTTTGTATAACCTACTAGGTGAAATCATAAAAAAATATTTATGTTAGAATATAAATCATGAAAACACAAGTAATGATAAAAATGATAATAATGATGATAAAGATGAATCATAATGGTTATGAATAAACAATGTTCTATAAGATAATATATATAGTGAAGGAAAATTATATTATGAACTGAAAGTTACATGTGTCCCGACGGCTGTTTTGTTGCAATTGAAGACAAACTTGCGCAGCCACTACGAACCAGAAAATTTAGGCAATGTATGACCGCCATGAGAGAAAAAAATGAATTTTAAATTTTAAATTATTTTATAATACCTGACGACCTGGAAGACCTGAAAGATATGAGAATGGAAAATTATGATGATTTACAGGTCGCACCCCCTCACTTCGCTATTGTCAGATTGACAACATTGCCCAGGCTACGCCAACCAGCGTCTCCATATTTCAGCTGGCCGTCTTTTGTGATCATATGACTCGTGGAGGCGTGAGGTAGGAACTTGTGAGGACCAGCGGTCGACCGCACCCAGTTGTCAAGTTGTCAACTCACCATTTGAAGCCTCGCCTTAATTTTTATTTTGGGATAGATAAATTATTCCCGCCCATACCAGCAGCAACACCGTACATCATGCATGAGTAAGGATTAAAAAAGAAACAGCAATTGCGCGGTCTTCACGAAATTCATTTCGAAATTTTATGGATGCAAATTGGTTATTCACTTTGGGTTTTTTTTTCAAATTGATTATTTTGTTACGTACACGGAAACAAATCCGTTTCAGTTTTCATGAATAAAAAGTCATGAAACGAACTCTCATCTTATTTTGTGAATTCATGACTCTTAATCATGGTTTCATTATTGAAATGGGAGATGCAAGTCATGAACTTAGGAAGTCTTTTTTTACCTCTAATCTAAAGTTGTATAATGAGCATCATTAGTCAAGAGTCTTTTCAAGAAAAACTGTAGCGTAGTGAGTACAACCACCAAGTACTATTAAGGTTGAAGGTTCAACCTTAAAGCTCCCCACATCAATACTAGGTTCGAATCCAAACGGTGGATTTTGTACACATTCAGAGTCGATAAAGTAGATTTGCCAGATTCATGAACAAAGTTTTGAGTATCAGGAATTTAGCTCATGATTTAGACCCGATTTAATCATGACCTGTTTTTATCGTTTAGAGGAACACATTATTTTCCGTGTAATGATTTTAACCCCCCCCCTCTCAAATATGTCACAATAAGCAATAGTTGCTCACCCCCCCCCCTTCATGCGTTACGTAATTTGTGCACAAAGTCTAAAAGGTGTATTAAAGTCAATGATCTCCCAATGCTGATTATATACAGTCATCATGTTATTTAGATGTCCAAATTTGGCATAATCTATACGATGATGCAGTTAAACCACAATCTTGTACAAGAAATTCATCGTTATGAAAAATGAACACGTTTTGCAAAACGTGTAACAGGTATACCTCGATAGTACGTACATCAACGTTGTCACTTCAAATCGCAATTGCATAAAAACTACTGGATGTATCTGAAATCTAATACAACTAAAAAAAGAGAAACTCTCTGCTCTTTCTTCTGGTTGTATTGGATTTCAGATTATTCTGTAGTTTTTATGCAATTGCGATTTGAAGAGAGAAGGGTGATATACGTACTATCGAGGTATACCTGTATTTATTTAACTGCCCATTAAATCTTGTCTTGTTTATGTTTTACAAATGTATGGAACCATGTTTTAACGAACAATAATGAAGTGACGTAGAAGAAGATGTTCGCTTATCACTATGAGGCATCAAGAGTGTACAGAAATATTTGCTAGAATGAAATATATGAAGAGAAGGTGTGAAAAGTTCCGTCAGAGTACGGTAGGTTGGAAAAAGAATCGAAGTATAGAAAATTGAGTGAAAGGCCATGGGTAAAGTAGTACTCAAACCATGGACGTTACTTTTGCCTAAAATCCCACCGTGGGGTAGGTCGAGGCACGGACGAATCCGCCACCTCAACCGGCAAACGTTTTGGTACGCACTCATGTACTACCGATAGCTTTGTGACAGTTTCTAGAGGTAGTTTGTATGCACTCTGTTTTGATGCGCGCGTGGGAGAAAAGCTCGCTTCTTTTTGGGTTTGTTTGTGCATTGTTACATATTTGTTGCACTGATTTCTATACTAGCGTGTAATATTTCATATTTATATTTACGGGTAATTCTCTTTACAGGTTAAGTTTTCAAGGATGTAATATCCTGCAGATGAAGACGATTGTTCTCATTGCACCCTAAGGCTGGTTTACTTTTGGAGATCTTCCGTATATTGGCCAGTATGTTGGGCAGTTTCTCATACTTACTCTTGAAGCGGATGTGCGTGACAAGACGACGCTTCAGGAAGTTATGGGCACGCTTATCCTAGGACGTCTTCAGCAATTTCATACCTCGCTTCTCATGTGGTGCATCTCACGTACTAGATTGAGCATGAAAATGATGTGTTTTGTTTTGACATCCTTGGTGCGAGATGGATGGATTTATCACGATTTATCCCGACGGTACTGCTGCATGAACTTGGTGGTCTTGTGGCGCACAGTAGAATTTTGATCCGAAACATTTCAACGTCAAATTGATGCAAATTTGCCCACGAGCCTTGTTGCATTTTTCTCCAAGTTACGATTCATTACGAAAATCGTCACAAAATATTGAGGTATTGTAACACAATCATGAGTGTTTATGTTAGGTGTATGGACCCATCGCGATGTTATCTTGAAGTAATTCGAAATTTGTTGAATTGATCATGTTTAAGCCTACTTGTGTATAATTGTTACGTCAAATACATTGATGTTTATTTGAGTGACAACTGCACGTTGAGACATTTTTCAGCTGTCGCCGTAGTGTCTACTACGAGGCCCAGGTTGACCTGCAAGAACCTTTACAGGATAACTTAAACAATTTATCTACTTGGACTCTAGAACTAAAGCTCGATTCAAATAAAATCTGGACGCACGGTTTAATACACCACCGCATCCCTCGTTTGAACAAAAAATGTTTGACAGGCATTTGTGGATGTTTTATTGACAAAGAAATTGGGGAACAGTTTTTCTCGATTGATCGACGCATCTCGAAATTACGGATCATTGAACTTGAGAAAAGAAAATAGGCGGTGCATGCTAAAAATAAACCCAACAGCGGGAGATAATTTCTCACCCGTACTAGGCAGTATTAGGAGACGGACAAATCGCTAGAACTAGAAACAAGCAATAGGTAGTATAAGAGCACGATCGGTTGCATAACCTTTTGTCAGTCAAGGGGATTTCCCCCCTTGCCTATCCTGCATAGGGTAGTATGACAAAGGGTTATGTGCCTGATCGTATACTACCGTTCAAATGCCCTCCGCTCGTTTTCAAACTTACATCTATTCAATTTCAAAAGCCTGCCGTTCTCTTACGGATCTATCAATACGCTTTCTCTTCATGTCTATTTGTTCTAGCAATAAAATTACTGTCCGCTCCTAGCGCTTTGCATGGAGATGATAAATTATCTGCTTCTGAAAAAACTTCATCAAAAGAAAATTAATTGTGCACAAACATTTAGAGAATCCTACGTGGTCTGCCAAGCATAGCAAAAAATAGCTTAAACGTTAAAATTCCCAAAGTCAACGTCAAATCAAACGTTACAAGGATACTCTGAGTGTGGATAGAGCACAGCACATCTATCATAAAAGTGGCACTAGGGACAAAGAGCTGAGGAGAAAGATGTTGAGGTACGTTAAGGGGGGATATACAGTAAAAACGACCAAAAATTTCAATATCTTTTTTTGCATAAAAAGTTTGTAAATTTCCCGTAGAATACGCTCCTGAAACCCTTTTTTCGAAATTCGAACTCCAAGTGTTTCGTTTCATCGTTTTTCGAAAACTTCGTGTGCAGACCGATAATTAAAACTTTCAAAGCATTTTTTTCAAAACAGCATTTTTGGAGTTCATGCCGGTGATAACTCGAAAACTTATTTTTGATTCAGATGAAACTTATAGGATTTCTTTATTATAGAATTACCTTCTAAATAAAATAAAAATTGTTGATATATTTTATTATTAAATACATAAAAATGTGATAAAATGTCGGACAAAATGTGGATTTTTTCAAAAAAGTTACGCCAAAGGCGCAATTTTTTTTTTTATTTTTTTTTTAAATTCATCTACTAACTGTAAATGTAATTAATGTATTTATTTTGATTAGCAGGTTTCAGATCGAAACAACGACCAGGAGAGCCAGCACAAGCAAAATACAACGACTTTTTCAACGTTCTCCAACGGCCGCCATTTTATTGAAAAAAAATTTGAAAACAATATTTTTGTTTACTACATGGATGTACTTATAATTGTAAAAAAGTTTCGATTGATTTGACTAAAAACTTCCCCCTGAAATTTATTTTTCAAAAATGAGTTTTTTTCTCGATCTAACTGTCTAACTGGCAAATAAATACGATTTCAACTTTTCTACCGTGCGCAACATCCTTTCAAGAGAAGGATATAAGTTTTATTGTGCCAGTTAACATCCGAATCGCTCCCTGAAACAAAATTTAGTGGCCAAAAAGCGAGCACGATTACTATACGAACGACTTTTGACGAAATTTGATGGCTGTATTTTAACGGATGACGAAACATATATCCAAATGGATTATAAACCAATCCCCGGACGAAAATTTTACCTGGCAACTGGTTGTGGGGATGTCCCTTCCAGGTATAAATTTGTTTTTGCTGATCAGTTGACCCGGAAACTAATGATTTGGCAAGGCATTCGCAGTTTTGGTGTTGAAACCAAGGTTTTCATCACTTCTCACACAATGACGTCAAAAGTTTACATTAGAGAGTGTCTGAAGAGCGGATTTTTCCTTCATTCGGCAACACAAGACCAACGTTATGTTTTGGCCGAATCTAGCCAGCTGCCACTACTCTAAGGAAGTACTAGAATGGTATGCTGTAAACAATGTTAATTTCGTCGACAAAGAGATTAATTATCCGAATTGCCCTGAGTTCAGACCGATCGAAAAATATTGGGCAATTGTCAAGCGAAAACTTCGCGGATGAGGAAAAAAAAGTGACAAATATACAACAAATGCGTTTATAGTGGAATAAGTTCGCCGGTACAATGTTACCAGTGGTCTGATTAGATTTTAGGTTCTTCTGGAGATTCCACATTGAGACTCAGTAGCCAAAGTGCCAGTAAAATATCAATTGTCTCTGCTTCTAAGTTCTTTATCTTCGCGTTAAGTTATCATCTTCTTTATACGGATCCTTTCTCATTTTTCTATTCTGGGCAATGACAGATCGACTTGCTTGCAAAGGTGGGCACAATAAAAGGCGAGATTTACGATCTTCAAGTCGCCTTCAATGATTTTTTCCGTATTTTTCGTCAACAGTCACTCGTTAGCTGACAGAATATGGAGTATTCTGAAGACATGGAGTAAGGGAAATGCAATATTCTATCATGCCAAGAGTCAAGTGTTCTCATAACTAATACATATAAACATGAAAACTTGGTTTAGTAAGGTTAACTTGATTGACTTTGTAACAATATTAATTTAAAACATAATAAAGCAAATAAACTTAGATTGGAGTAAATTATGACAGATTACATAAATTGCCAGAATTACATATTAATCAATTAGAATAGCACAAAGAAGCAAGCAATCATCACGATTGTCGTTATAAAAAAAAACTCCTTCAACCTTTACACCTCTCAGGAGCTACCAGTTATCATGGATAATTTTTCACATTTCACGAAGCCTCCGTTCCTTTTATAAGAATTATTCAGCTTCAAAATTATCTCCACTAGTTCGATTTAAAAAAGTTCAAAAAATCACGATGAAAATAATGACCTGCAAAAAGAAGGCTGGATCTTTTCCAACACATAATTCGATGAATTCGATTAGCCTTATGATCCTCATTACACTCAATAAATCAACAAAATCAACCGCAAGTGCCATTCGATCGCTTCGGATTAGTTCTGCTTCAATGCATTGTTAACCATCCAATTGACATTAACACCATCCTACCACTGCCAACAACTTCAACCGGGCACGCCACAAAAATAAGATAAACTCTAGATACTTAATTTTTCCAACTGGGTCCACTTCAGTCCACACAAACTAGAGGTAAAGTGTAAGACCGCGAGTGGGCTTATATTTGCAAAGAAAACATATTCAATTACATCTGATTACATAAAACTAGCTAACAAAGCGAAGAAACGAACACAAAATAGCCATTTTTACTAATTACGCCTGGTCGCCTCGTTTGGCTCCGAGCCAAGATCTCGAGAATCATTTATCTTAGAGTTTGAGGTACACACATTGGTTGATTCGTTCAGTGGTAGTAGTTTTTCTGGTTTGCATAGCTGGTGGCAAGCATTTCACCGCCTCCGTTTTTCCATCCATTATTCTGATTATAGTTGCCGGAGTTGGACTGCTGTTCGAGCCCGCCGATCTGTTGTGGGTAGGACTGCTGCTGCACCAAGAGACCGTTTCCATTGAACGAGTGGGAATAGTCTTGCTGCTGGCCATGTCCATTGCCGTTCTGGTGGTGTTGATCCTCGTGCCGAACAACAAACGGGGCGCCGTAGGACTGTGGGTGAACAGCATGGCCAATGCGTTTCACAACCGCCTGGAAGCCGTGCCATTTATCGGCCTTGTATTGCACCAAACGCTTGGTGCCATCGGGTTCATCCAGAGAGTAGCCTCCCTTCAAACCGTGCCCGTTGCTGATTTCCCACTGGCTCTTGTGGTCCCCGGTGTGAGGGTCCTTGACGCCATATTCGAACTTGTAGCTAGCACCGGAATCCCAATCGTCCGAGTGTTCGTAGCCAGCCAAGCATGATGCCACCAGGCATGCAGACAGGAAGATAATCTGAAAGACAAATGGCACGTTAGAAGCAGGGCAGTGTCGATTGAAGTGTTGAACTCACTTTGAACATCGCTATCGGAGCTCTTTTTAGAAGTTGTCAGAATTGAAACAAGTTCACGACTGATAACACTTTGACCTCATGCCAGACCTTTTATACCGAGTGACACTTTCGTAGCATCGATTATCTAGGATGAGTTTTCATTTTTTAAGCAAATGTGATTGTGGCAAATGTGTGAACTGGTTACTTTCGAATCTATCGAGAGACAAGGTGGTTAGAACTTTGATCAGATTGGTCCAAAATGAATGGGAGGCTAAACGTATAAAAAGCTGTTGATAAGACAAGAAAGATAACAGTCACCCATTGACATCAGTTCTATTTAGCAAACTCCTTGAGATTGATGCTGGATAAGATCGCCAACATGTTCAAGGTAAATTTTAGATTTTCTAAAATATGTTATGCAAATAAACTATAATTTCTTCTTAATTCTAGATATTAACTGTAGTATCCTGCATTGCTATCATCTGCTCGGCCAGCGATGATCACTCAGACGAATGGGGTTGGAATGACAAGTATAAGTTCGAATATGGAGTTAGAGATCCTCAGACTGGAGACCACAAGAGCCATTGGGAGATCAGCGATGGACACGGAGGGCTCAAAGGGGGCTACTCACTGGATGAAGCCGATGGAACCAAGCGCTACGTTCAGTACAAGGCCGATAAATGGCACGGTTTTCAGGCTATTGTTAAACGTTTAGGTCATGCCGTGCATCCACAGTCATATGGTGCTCCTTTTGTTGCTGGATCTGCAGAAAAAAGTCATGAAAACAACGGCAATGGGCATGGCCTTGAAGAGCACTCTAACGGAAACGGATTTGAAGCTCAATACAATGGGCCGTTCCCACAGCAACAAAATGGCTGGGTGGATCAACAGGCTAGTGCCAGTCGGAGCAACAACAATGGTAACGAATGCAACAATGGGAACGGAGGAACTTATGCTACAAGTTACGTTAAACAGAAACATTATTATTAACCAGTGAAAATTGATTCAAAAATGACAAAACAATATAATAAAATTTAATGTGTCAATATTTAAACTAACAAGTAATTTTCAGCAGATCCAATTACTTAAAAACTTTTCCCATAAAAACGTGGTTTCTGAAATTGGAATGGAAAGGCATTCGTGAACCTGCAGTTCTTTAAGTGATTGGAAGGTATGGTGAGGAATCTTAGTTTGAGGAGAAGAAAGCAACTTGGACGTAAACACGACATGTGAACCAAATCCTCGATCGGAAACTCGTGCAAGCTTTTGCCCGTAAATACGATACTACCAGCTGATGTTGTAAAAGTGCTCCATATAACGGGTGTCCACTAAATAATGAGAACGAAAAGAATGGGTCAGGAAAAAAATACCAGTGAAGTTTTGTTCAAACTGATTTATTTTATTAAAAGGGTCAACTTAAATCTTCAAACTAAGTTTAGTGAATATTGTCATATGGTCCGTGGTCCGCCGTGCGCGCTGGCTTAGTCGTTATGCTGGAACATGACCGTTGGACGGCAGCCACATCGATTTTTCGGATGCAGCTTTTGATCCTGTTGGTAAGTTGCTTGGTGTTCTTGGCCTTCCAATTATCCTTGTATACCATGGACCTCAAAAGACCGAAGAAATCCTCGATAGGACGGCACTGTGGCAAATTTGTCGGATTCCGGTCTTTTGGGACATATGGTATATTTTGGCTCTCCAAAAACGTTAGCGTTTTTTTTTGCGTATTGCGATGATGCCTTGTCCGGCCAAAACACGTATTTGCCATCCGAGTGATGTTGTTTAAGAAATGGGATGAGTATTTTCTGCAAACACTCTCTTTGGTACACCTCCAGGTTGATGGCCAAACCGCTTGGTTTGAACCACGGCTTCGAAATACCCTTATCGGATATTACGATGTATAACATAACCTTCGATTCAAATTTGTGCTTGAACTTATACATTACTTTTGGAGGAGTAGTAGATTTGTCCTTAGTGTAGAATCGGTCGTTTCCCGGTATCTGAGACTTCGAAAGAGGAAAGTAGCTTTCGTCGTTCAGAACGAAAGATTTTCCGCCGTAATTCCGAGTCATCCAGCGGCATTGGGATTTCACGGTTTGAATCTGCTCATCTGTGTACTTTGGGGATCTGGTTTGCTTTCTACACACTATTCCTTCTTTCTTTAGCGTCTTGCAGATGAGTGACTTCGAACAATGGAACTTTCGGGCTGCTTCCCGTTGACTTACCGAATCCTTGTTGTTGAACATGCTGCGCAGCGAGCGGAGCGTTTTCTCATTCATTATTTTCGCTGGACGGCCGCAACCTTTCTTCCGGGTTACTCTCATGCATGCCAGGATACGGTATACGGTGGATACCGGAACTTTTTCACGACAAAAATGGTCCACCGTGTATTTTTTTCCACGATCTTCGTTCGCTTGAAAGAATTGTACAACGCGCGCGCGCAGTTCTTCCTGTTTCGACGGCATGCTGAACACGACTGAACATGTTAGAGTGAAATAAGAGTGTATGAAAATTTTCTGGAGAGTGCAACGATTCATTCATCTAAAGTGACATTTCTATGCGGCCGTTTTTGTTCTGATGGAAAAGTATTGAAATCATTCTCATTTTTTAGTGGACACCCGTTAGTACTGCTCCTGTTCAAACGGCCAAAATTAGTGCGCGAATCTGCAATCATAGATGCGAAATTCGGGAGAACAGGCAATTTTCTTCCAAAAACATTCACGCATATAGTTTCATTTGAGTTTCTTCATGGTCCCTCCCCAAGTAACATTGTCAAAACCATCCAGCTTTATTGAGTTTTATTAAAGTTTTATGAAAGCCACTGAATATCAATTTGGCAGTAAGAGGTGCTAATAGGTTTCAAATTTTAGTCAGGTTTATGAGAACCTACACAACTTCTTTACAACGACCACAAAACCTCGAAAGTTCCTTCTTCTCCTATTAAACGTTAAATTTTGACTTCATGAACTCATTCAGTGCTGTTTTGAAATGCCGTTTTAGAACTCATTCAAATCATCTTATTATGGTCAGTTGAAAAACCATTCTAGAACCATTTTGTCTCCAGTAAATTCATCAAACGGCAAATTGGCATGGAGAAAAGTCACCAAATGACCAACTAGTGTTATAGTAGCCATAGCGAAGATAAATTGGCTCTTTGGCAAAACTGTGATTTCTTCCAATTGCCATATTGAAATATGTGAAATAAATGAAATGTGGAAAAATAAATAAATCAAATTTTAGATGTAATGCGAATGAACTGTAGATCAGAGATCAATTTTGGCATTCTTTAAGATAATCCTATTGAATTCCATAAAGTTTCAGGAAATTCATGATGAACTTATTGAACATATTTGTTTCAATTTTGTTTTTGTTGATGTAAACTCGCAGAATCTCCGAGGCGCATTTATTTTTAGCTCTTATTGTGCCAATATTCAACATGAAATCAAATGCGCATGTGGCTTGGAGCATGATACGCTATAAAATAATCAATTTGTTTTGGATATTTTACTATCAAATCAAATTACCAGCAACACTAAAACCTTTTTCGTAGATATTTACGGTTAAATGAATCAGAAGAGCAGAGAATAGAAAAAAAGCAGGAAAAAAACAAAAACCAAACCAACTGTTTCATGGCAGCCAATAGGGTTTATGAAGGTTCTCAAGTGTTCATAACATCTTTCACTAGAACATTTTCAAAATCTTGATGGTCTTGCAATGGTTTTATTAATTTGTTTTCACAACCATCTATAGAGTAGGCCACTTTATACACATTTCGGCTTTGAAGAAGCATAGTGGAGGTGTTGGTGGACAAAACAATTTCGTATGTAGTTTTATTAACAAAGCCGGGAGGAGTGCTATAAGGCTGGAATAAAACGAAAATTGTTTCTTGGGTCCTTTTTCTGCGTACTGACGACTTAAGCTTCTGCATCCTTCTGGATTTCCACAAGCTGGGGAACTTTCCCCGAAATTCTCCCTTGATTTGCCGTTCGATCGCTCCATTCGATTGTGGGGAAAATGGTATTGATTTGCGAACCTTGACCAACAAAGGGTCCAAGAACTGTATGAAGTCGAAACTTTGAAACAGCTGCTCGTTGTCGCTTTGGGGTATCAAAGGACAGCTCCACATCTTTAAAATATCGCATAGAGCTATATTCGTTCTTTCAGCGTCCTTGCATCTCATTTCGATGACTGTGAGATACCCAAAGCCTGTCTACGTTAACAATACAGGTATACCTCAATAGTACGTACATCAAGTTGCTGACTTTCAATCGCTATTGCACAAAATCTACAGATTGATCTGAAATCGAATACAATCAAAAGAAAGGGCAGAAGGTTGCTCTTTCTTTTGGTTGTATTAGATTTCAGATCGAACCAATAGTTTTTATGAAATTGTGATTTGAAATGAGAAAGTTGGTGTACGTACTATCGAGGTATACCTGTAGCAGCAAAACCAAGAGATTCACATAATTCAACAATACCGATTGTTTAATTCACAATAATAGAGTAATATCTACATTAGAAACAGTTGATGAGGATTTTCATCCTTCTTTCTGTGGAATTCTCGAACTTTCTGTGGTACACCCGCCATCAGGTTCCGCACAGTATCCTCAGAGACACCCGCCGTGTCGATTCTCCGTCTTCTCTCATCGGTACCATTTGCTTTCTTCTGAGTTTCAGAGAGTTTCCGCTTAACTAGAGCCCAGTATTTCTCCGTTGGGCGAAGCTCTGGACAGTTTGGTGGATTGGCACGTATTTGACCTCTTGTACCTTATACCATTCCGGGAAGGATTACGCATAGTGACATAAGGCCAAAACAAAGTTGGAAAGTCATGGCTTCTAATAAACGGTAGCAATCACTTTTGCAGAAATTCTTTCACGCACACCTCCTTATTGATAGTGCCGGTAGAGGCGAAACTTTCAGATTTTCGACCACAACTACATATGGCCTGCCAAATCAAATACTTCTTCGGGAATTCGGACACCTTCTTCGTCCGGAAATTCTCAGCAACGGTGTTCCTTTGCATTGTGGTACAAAAAACCAAACCCAGAAGCTGTTAGAAGTTTTCATATGCTTCGTCGTCCATTATTTTGCATTTAATGTTTACAAAAAGTTGGTAAAGCTCCTAAAGGGTGTGTTCGATAAAAATGGCACACAGAAAATCTTCTGTAACTTTTGAATCGTATGAGTAAAAAACCTAGAAATTTTAGTTGATCTTATCCATAGTGCATTATTTACATCTGCCAAGTTTCATAGTTATACATTCAGTAGTTCAGTCATGTCGTCGAAACAAGAAATTGTCCGTGAGAAAATTTTGTGCACTCACAATCAAAATCCAGCGGCGTCCCACCGGTGGATTGCTAAAAGGCTTGGAATTGCAAATACAACTGTGTCTTGTGTAATAAGAACATTCAAGGAGCGTCTGAGTGTCCAAAGGAAGGAAGGGAGTGGTCGTAAAAGTGGTCCAATCGACCGTAAAATGGCCAGGAAAGTCGTACAACAATTCAAGAACCGTCCAAACATGTCAATTCGAGCTGTCGCTAATAAGTCTAAGATGTCAGTCGGTTTTGTGCAGAAAACCATGAAACGTGCTGGGTTACATGTTTACAAAGTGCAAAAAGCCCCAAACCGGAATGAAAAACAAAACATCATTGCGAAAACCCGCGCCCGGAAACTTTAGACGAAGCTGCTCACCAAATCCGGTTGCATCGTGATGGATGACGAAACATACGTCAAGGCCGACTTCCGTCAACTTCCTGGGCAAGAATATTTCGTTGCCAAGTCGAAGTTCGATGTTCGAAAGAAGAAACTATCGAAATTTGCAAAGAAGTTTCTAATCTGGCAGGCGATTTGCGGATGTGGTGAAATAAGTGCTCCCTTCATCACTTCCGGAACAATAAACGGTGCGATTTACACGGAAGAGTGCCTTAAGAAGCGTCTCTTGCCATTCATTAAGAAGCACAAAGGATCAACTCTGTTTTGGCCTAATCTAGCATCCTGCCACTACGCTCGAAACGTATTGGAGTGGTACCGAGCCAACGGAGTCAATTTTGTGCCAAAGGATATGAACCCACCAAATTCACCGGAACTTCGTCCAATTGAAAAATTCTGGGCAATTATGAAAACGGAACTTCGCAAACATCCCAAAACTATAAAAACAGAGCTAGAATTGAAGAAAATTTGGGTAAAAACAACAAAAACACTGGGAAAATTGGTTGTACAAAATTTGATGGGTGGAGTGAAAATGAAGGTGCGGGCATTCGGGATGGGAGACAAAATGGAATAAAACAAATGTTGTAAATTGAAACTCATTAGTAGTTCTTCATTCCCTGAAAATTTCAAGAAAATCCGATAATCAGTTTAATTTTGATGAGTATATATGTGTGTGCCATTTTTATCGAATACACCCTTTAAGCACGAATTTTGGCGGAGTAGTGTTGCTTGTCATCACGGTAGGGCACATTTTTCACTTCGTGCGTCTTCAGTCCTTGCCTCTGATTCACTTGTTGTACGATTTTTACTTTCCAACTTTGCGATCCACATTTCGCACAGACAGATTTTTCTCGATAATGGCGACCACCTTCTTGTCCATTTGTCGGAAGCATACTTTCCGATTTGTCCACTTCCAACCTTCCGATCTAGAGTCAAGCTGGTCAAATGATTTGCAAAACACAAAACACGTTTATTCAGTTTAGTTTTAGTTTCTTGGAAACACGTTTAGTTTTAGTTTCGTGGCAAGATCGTGTATCGATAATTTCGGATTAAGCTACCGTTCGTACAAAATGCGTTTGCGGAAAGAATGTAAACATGTTGTACCACCAAATAAAGTGGAGAGTATCAGCTGTCATATCAATGACACGTTTTAGCGATCCGTGAAATAATTCAAAATCTACAGCGAAAAAAGTGTCCGAAAATTTACGTGGATACGCTTTAGAGTGTAGTATACCGAATAGCGCGAGAAACGAAAAAGTAACGATTATGATGTAGAAGGAGATGTTCGCTGATCACCATGAGATACCAAGAGTGAACAAAAATGTTTTTGGCTAGAATGAAAGATGTGAAGGGAAAGTGTTGAAAGTTCCGTCAGTGTGCGGCAGGTTGGAAATAGAACAAATGTTTTTTTTATTAGAAATTGAGTGAAAGGGCATGTGTACAGTGGTACTCGAACCAAAGACGTCAACTTTTGCCTAACATTTCACTGCGGGGTAGGTTGAAGCACGGACAAGTCTGCCACTTCAACAGGCAAAAGAAGACATTTGGAAGACGCTCATGTACCACTGGTGGCTTTGTGATAGTTGTTCTAGCGATATATTGTGTGCACTCTGTTTTGATGCGCACATGGGAGAGAAACTCAAAAAAATCAATACAAACCCAAAAAGAAGAGAGTTCCTCTCCCATGTGCGTATCAAAAACAAAGTGCACACAATATATACATGTATGTATATATTCATTACATGGAGCACCATACTGCAAAAAATGAGCGTTGTAGGTTAACGTTTACCCCGTGCTTGGAATAGGGTCTTGGGGTGCTTAAGCCGTTACCTACTCTAGTATTCGTGCATATTTAGCACTCAAAGTAGCGTCATATCTATAGATGGCTACCAACTGAATCACACAACCGGCTGACTATGAAGTCTCCACTGGCTTAGTCAACCGACTGCAAAGCCAATCGCTGCCTAGCCAGCCGCTTGTTAGCAACAACCAGCAGAGTCAGCAGCTACCTGGCCGGTTGCTTGCCAATATACATCATGGTTGCCGAGCGAATGAAGCCTTTTTCGGAGTTTACCCCTTTTATATCGTTCATTGCTCTCGTCGATCAGTATGGACGCTTTTTAATTAGCCTTATACACGATACAATTGCCGCGCGCGCTTTGTTAATTTAATTTTGTCTGATTCAGCTTTGCTTGTTGTGTCAATGTAGGACTTTGTTTTTTACACTAGGGTACAATTAAATCAAATCGCGACTGTCATGAAAGGTGACCAGCTTTAGAGCGTTAATATCTCAGTCGTTTCTCAAGAGATTTTCAAAATTTTGGCACCAATTGGTCGTAAATTTTTTCACGTATTAATTTTATTAGAGAATATTGTTAATTTCTGGCCAAATACTATTGAAAAGTTCTTTAATGATCAGCCTTGTCTTAAAAAGTATACTATAATTGCTATGTTTTATATTTTCCGTGCGTGGAGTAACGATTATGATGTAGAAGGTGATGTTCGCTTATCACCATGAGGCATCAAGAGTGGACAGTAATGTTTGCTAGAATGAAAGATATGAAGAGAAAGTGTTGAAAGTTGCCTCAGTGTACGGTAGGTTAGAAACAGAATAGAAGTATTGAAAATTGAGCGAAAGGGCATAGGTAAAGTAGTAAAGGGTGTATTCGATAAAAATGGCACACACATATATACTCATCAAAATAAAACTGATTATCGGATTTTCTTGAAATTTTCAGGGAATCAAGAACTACTAATGAGTTTTGATTTATAACGTTTGTTTTATTCAATTTCGTCTCCCATCCCGAATGCCCGCACCTTCCTTTTCACTCCACCCATCAAATTTTGTACAACCGATTTTCCCAGTGTTTTTGTTGTTTTTACCCAAATTTTCTTCAATTCTAGCTCTGTTTTTATAGTTTTGAGATATTTGCGGAGTTCCGTTTTCGTAATTGCCCAGAATTTTTCAATTGGACGAAGTTCCGGTGAATTTGGTGGGTTCATATCCTTTGGCACAAAATTGACTCCGTTGGCTCGGTACCACTCCAATACGTTTCGAGCGTAGTGGCAGGATTTCAAGCCTTTTAGCAATCCACCGGTGGGACGCCCCTGGATTTCTTGTTTCGACGACATGACTGGAACTACTGAATGTATAACTTTGAAACTTGGCAGATGTAAATAATACACTATGGATAAGATCTACTCAAATTTCTAGGTTTTTTACTCATACGATTCAAAAGTTACAGAAGATTTTCTGTGTGCCATTTTTATCGAATACACCCTTTACTCGAACCAAGAACGTAACCTTTGCCTAACATCCCACTGCGGGGTGGGTCAAGGCACGGATGAATCCGCCACCTCAACAGGCAAAAGTATTGTGTTGGTCCACGCTCATATTCCACTGATAGCTTTTTGATAGATTCTAGCGGTAGTTTGTATGCACTCTGTTTTGATGGGTACATGGGAGAGGAACCCTCTCCTTTTTTTGTTTGTTTGTATTCACAACGTCTGAAGATACACTCAAGAGCTAAAACTTGCCTTATTAAGATAAATTGCTGGCAATTTTAAATTGATAAATCTCGATTTTTAATGAATGAACATCAAACCGAACTTTATCAGATTTCTCACAGCAAGTAGTAAACAAACTGATGTGATGAAATATTCAATATCTAAGTTATATCAATTATAATTTTTGGAAGAAATGGCTGCCGTCAAAAATGCTTCAGTGTGCCGTTAATAGTGCAATGTTTTGTTTTAGGATATTGTGCATATGCATACGTATTATTTAACTTTCGTTGATAAACGTTAAATATTTTCGAATCTTTCTGAGCTGTTCTCAGTTATCCTAAAGGTACTTGAACTTCAGATCAACAGTTGTAACAGTTGCTTTTAGGACTATATAAAGTTACGATATGTATTCAAACATATTGAATTAACCTGTTGAGAGGTCAACAGTCATTATTTGATTATTATGTGATGGTCTAGGTCATCCAAACTATCATTGAGTTCAGAACATAAGATATACAGTAGTAACTATAACTTTACGGGCTATACAATGTTACGCTACGTATCCTACCATATTCAGTGAATACTTTTGAATGTAAAACAAAAAAAAAACTTTATGTGATAAGCTGTGTTGATCTAGGTCATTCAAACTGTCCTTGAGTTCAGAACATAAGATATACGGTTGTTACAGTAGGTTTTTGGAGTATGCAAAGGAACAATATGTATTTAACAAACTTCATTGAATAGTGTGGCAGGTAAATAGACATAATGCGACAATATTGGGATATTCCAGGTCATATAAACTGTCCTTAAGTGCGGAACATAAGATTTTCAGTTGTAACAGGATTTTTGTGCTACATAAATTTATTGATACTAAATGAATCTTTTGGAAAGTCACCAATCATAATTTTATAACATTGTGATCCTCTAGGTAATCCAAACTGCCCTGGCGTTGAGAACTAAAGAGTTACAGTTGTAACAATAATTTTTAGGCAATACAAAGCTTCAATAAACATTCAAACATGTTCAATTAATACTCGTAAAGGTCAATAAACATTATATGGCAATATGACATTTGCTAGGTTACCCAAACTATCCTTGAAAACAGAACGTAGGACCTACAGTTGCAACAAAAGCTTTCTGAGCTATGCAAAGCTATGATCTAAACATATAACATATTCAATAAATATCTTGAACCGACATTATGAGATAATCATAGGATGTTCTAGGTCATCCAAACAATCCTGGAATTCAAAACTAAACATCAACAGCCTTTACTGTAGATTTGACCTTTGGAAGTCCTCAAAGTGGTTCTTTTGCAACAGATATAATGAGATATCTTGGGATGTTGCAGGTCACCAAAACACCAAACCAAACATTCCGTTGAGTTCAGAAGTTAGGATCTGCAGTCGTAACAGTAGCTTCATTACCTATAAAAGGTGACGATATGTATTCAAGCACATTCAGTGAATTATTCTGCAAGATCAGAGTATCTTGGGATGCGGAACCTTAAAGCGCTCGAGCTTGGAGGAGAATACATTCAATTTAGTGAACAGGTTAAATATCTTGGTGTAATTCTAGATGCTAAGCTTAATTTGGTATACACATCTTGATTATGCGATAAGCAAAGCTATTAGTGCTTTATGGTCATGCTCCAAAACGAATGGGGCTTAAGACCAAAAATGATTATGTGGGTCTACACATCTGTTATACGTCCAAAAATAACGTATGCTTTGTTATTGTGGTGGGCAATAACCAAGGAAGCTACTGCAAAAGCAAAACTTCAACGACTTGCATGCATTACTATAACTGGAGCTATGCGCAGCACACCATCGAAAGCACTAGATGCAATTCTGAATTTTTAGCTGTTGCACGAGGCGTTCGGATGCTGAAAAGGTCTAGAAATATAATGTTAGGTGATCTTACCGATTATCTGAGTATCTTACAACATTTTCAAAGAAGACCGGTGATAAATATGAGTGGAGACTGGATGAAACTGGAGGACAACTATAACGTTCTCTACAAGGTACGCGGAACATCACGTACAGATTGGGAAGCCAGAGGGCCCACTGATTGCCAAGGTTCAATCATTTTTTTTCGCAGATGGCTCAAAAATTGGAACGAAAACTGGGGCAGGAATTTATGGTCCTGCAATCAAAATGTCAGTGGCTTTCTAGCAGAAGTCTTTGCAATACTAGAATGCGTGAATGTTTGCTTAAAAATAAATTACAGGTATGCAAATATTTGTATTTTCTCAGACAGATAGGCAGCTTCATCATGCGCTTATAAATGTACATCGAAAATTGTCTGGGAATGTATTCTGTCATTGAGACTACTGTGACAAATGAACTCAGTAAACATGTATTGGGTTCCAGGACACAGTGGCATTTTAGGGAATGAAATAGCAGACGATCTCGCCAAAATAGGATCTAGTTCACAGTTTCTTGGCCCAGAGCCATTCTGTGGTAAATCAAACTATACTATAAAAATGGAGATAAAATGCTGGGAATGATTAAAGGTGATAACCAATAGGTTGGCTGTCAGAAAGTGTAACCAGCCAAAAAGATGTATAAGTCCAAATAAAATAAAAAGCTCTTAGAGCTCAATAAGAGAGCTCTCTGCAGATACATTGGCCTAGTAAAAGGACACTGTCCGAGCAGATTCATTTCAAGATGCATTGTATAGGTTTAAATCAAAATTTCTTGGTAGTGGTTGTTAACAGCTCAATGAGATTTGGTCTGCCAATTCTGGTAAGGTGATTGGGTTCGTAAACCAAATCATACCTGACTGGGAACGTGATGTGCCAAGTAGCTGAACACCCAACAAATGGTGGTCAGTTGCCCAATGTGTATACAGTAAACAGGGTATACTACGAAAGTTCCTTTTAATGGACGCAGTAGTGTTTACATTCCCCAACAAAAAAAAATCTTGGGATGTTCAAGTTCATGAAAACTGACCGTGAGCTCAGAACTTAAGATGTACAGAAGTATTCGTAACCTTTTGGGCTTCACAAAGCTACGAAAAAATTTTCAAATATATTCAATGAGTTGTTAGTTTCAGGTAATTCAAATTGTCTTTCAAAGCTTAGGGTCTACAATTGTAAAAGTAGCTTTATGTGCTCTTCAAAACTAAGTTAGATAGTTTGAATATTCCACGATTTTCTCATAATGTCAGTTGGTCTTCCAGGACATCTATTGAATATGTTTGAATAGATAGCATAACCTTGTATAGCAGATAAAGCTACAGTTACAACTGTAGATCTTACAACTCCAGGACAGTTTGGGTGACCAAACACGTCTCAAAAAATATTCGGAATACACCAAGTTACTTGTTTTACAACGCCTGGAAAAAATTCAGCCTGAAAGGGCTAATTCAAAGAATATTGCATTGTACAATCCAAATGGTTTACATACAGTTGCGTAGTCCAACGTCATTATTTCGAACAAGTCAATGAGGCTGTACCGTGCAGTTTTACTTTTGGTAAATATCATGGACTGTGAAATTTGTGCTATCGACACCTCTGTGGATTCAGTTATGTAGTCGTGTGAAGGGTGCCAGCGTAAATATCATTTGGCATGCATTGGCGTCACTGTCCAGCGGGGCTACGGAGGAAGTACAAGAAGGTGGTAGACGTGAACCCATACGTATTACCGTGCTGCTACTTCTCTCCAGAATTTTTGCACGTAAAGTTAGAATTAAAGGCTCTCGTCGAGCAACAAAATTTTTTTGGGAAGTAATTGCATGCTAATACAAAGGTAATGCATCGATTTGCACTACATCAAGAAAAGCCGAGCATGGTCCAGGAAGCAATTGAAGGCCAATGAAATTTTGCTCACAAGCAATAAACATGAGCTGGCCGTAATAAAATAAATGATTTTGAAACGCAAATATGATCCCAAAGCATGCTGAAATTTTAAATTGAATGAAGATGTTCACACCCCCTCACTCCACTTTTGTCAAATTGACAACATTGCCCAGGCTATGCCAACCACCGTCTCCGCGTTTCAGCTAGCAGTCTTTTGATCATATGACTCGTGGATGCGTGAGGTAGAAACTTATGAGGACCAGAGGTCGCAAAGGTCTATCGCACCTTTCTTCAAGGTTGTCACTCACCATTTTATGCCCAACTGAAGTTAGATAAAACTCATGTAATATGTAAAATGTAAAATAACTGAAGTTAGATAAAACTCATGTAATAAGAATACTAGCAAAAATTTAAGCTAACAATTCACTTGTACTGTGTAAAAAATATATAAAATAAAAACTGAAACAACCAACCCGAGCAGACGAAAATAACATATGAACACCTAATTTTGATCTTCATAACTGGCCTTGGTATATAAGAGTACAGCGTAACCCCCCGAGCAGGAGCGAATAACTTGATAACTGACCTTGGTATTTATGAGCTCAGATTAAGGGGTAAAATACCTAAGGATAATACCATAAAATTGTTCCCACAATATTATGCGAATACCAAATTGAGGTAAGAGAATACCAAAATAGTACCTCTCAGGTATTCCCAGGTATCCAAAATACCAAGTTTTGTTATTCGAGAGATATTTTGCTTGCAAATCTTAGGTATTTTGCGTAGGTATTTTACCTCTTAATCTGAGCTCATAAATACCAAGACCAGTTATCGAGTTATTCGGTTCTGCTCAGGAAGACGTAAAATACCTAAGTGAAATACCTAAGAATTGCAAAATACCTCACGAATAACAAAACTTTTTATTTGGGTTACCAGGAAACACCTGAAAGGTATTTTTTTGGTGTTGTATCACCTCAATTCGGTATACGTATAACATTACGGAATTTTTTTTTTTTTTTTTTGGTATTTTTATTCTCAGCTACTTTAACTCTTATGTAGCGCTATTAAATACCAAAGCTAGTTATCAAGTTATTCACTCAATGTGACTCTCTTATGTCTCAATCAAATTACTGCAACTAATTATGACGGTTTGGTGTTGCTTGGGTAGTAAACGTGAGCAAATTGTGGAGGCAAGAGGTAAGACTTGTGAGGGCAGAAAATCAGTCACACCCTCCTTCCAGGTTGTCAACTCACCATTTGAAGCCCATCAAAATAGCTGGACTTCAACTGGAGTTCAACCAAAAACATTTTTTTAAACTTGAATCACGTACATATTTTAAGACATATCGAACATTTTTAGAAACTTAATGTAGCAGGAAGCGCAGCGATTCATAAACAAATTTTCTAAAATTAACTTAACAATAATCAAGGAAACTAGTATTTGTGGTTGTTTAAGTTTATACCAAATTCACACAAAAAACACACTACACGATGCAACAAAAAAGGGATATCCACCGATTAGGTCAGAATTTATATATTTTAAGATAACAAAAAAACAACGAACTAACACATGGTAGGAATCCATTAATTGTTAATAAATAGTGACCCCATTCCCTTCAAACTCCCTATAAAAAATACTATAAACAGAAGAAATCTCTGTAAGTCACAGATGAAAAAAGATAATTCAAAGGATACTGAAGCTTTGAACAAATGAAGGATCAGTATGAATTCTCCTAATTTTCCAAACACAATCGTTCTACTTATACACTCATATTAGTGTTTTTGATGAGCTTTTGTTTTGATAATATTAACGTGGATGCTAGACCGAGGTACATCATAGTTCCCTTTCTACAAAACAAAAAGGCAAAGCCCTAACACAACAGATTGATGCAGCAAGAGTTTCCAAAGGATGCAGCATCAGCGGCACATGTCGAATTGCAATAGATTTGGCGAAATTGGTCCACAAATGCATCACAATATATCACCTCAAAGCTGCTATAAATATTCACTGATCATCGGTACCTATCATCAGTCTGCCCACAGCGTTTGCTCAGCTTCATCAATTGAAACAAAACATCAATCATTTGGTCCAAAATGTACAAGGTAAGAAGGTGAAGAAAACACATAAATTGAAATAACTGTTTATAATTGCGCTCGTTTATTGATCAACTGATCATTTGGATTTGTTTTGCGTATTTTTTTTTCAGATCATCATAGTTGTTGCTTGTTTCAGTGCTCTAGCCTCAGCCTTTCCATACAAATTGGCGGCAGAACCGGAATATTACGATCACGGTCACAACGCCCAGTACAAGTTCGAATATGGAGTGAAAGATGACCACACAGGCGACCACAAGACCCAGTGGGAGCATCGGGATGGAAAACATGTCAAGGGTCAGTACACCCTGAACGAAGCCAACGGTGGTCATCGCGTTGTTGATTACGAATCCGATGCTCACGGAGGAATCCAGATCCATGTCAAGACAGTAAGTGGACACGGCTCAGCTCCAAAGATCCATGCACCAGCTCATAGCTACGGAGGTGATAGTTATTCCAACTCGAAGAGTTACCATTACTGAGTTGGATGGGTGGTGTAGATGTTGATTTTGAAACTTATTTAGTGATGATGAGCCATTGAATAAAAGGATATCTATTTTACAGACAAACAAGTTGGTTTTTGTATTTAATCAATGTAACACCGTATTCGACATTTATTTCATACAGGATTTAGATAATTCTTAGTCTTTTTAGTCTTCTCTGAAACAAAGGTACAACAACAAAACAACACCATAAATATTAGAGGTGACTGAGTTCAATTCCCGATCTGGTCTAAGAATTGTTCCAAAAGAAAACATTAGAAATGGGGTATGATTGTATGTACTTCCATCAAAATAAGTTAATTGAGCGGGAAAGATCAACAAAACTTGTGAAGCATTATGTATGACTAGTAAAAATAATGATCCATAAGTTGCATCACAAGTAAAAAAATCTGTCTCTACCGGATTTCATTCCCCTTTTTAAGTAAAAATTTACGAAGTAGCCCACTACTGAGATAAAAGCCTAATGCAAATTTAGAACCTTCCACCACAGGTCAAATAAGGTCCACATTAGCCGCTCAAAAATGTTGGGATCGCTATCGTCGTACAATTATGTTCAATCAACTGTCAATCAACTACTATGTTACACTGTAAAATAAAGTGTCGCTAACTTATTAGCTACCTTATCCAGCTAGAAGGTTAGTCATCTCTTAATTTATTAGTGAGTACTACATTTATTAAGTGATAAACCAGCTCGGATGAACGGGTCGATTGGTCTAAAGCACTGATTCGCCTTTTTCCTAACACTCTCCGACTGCCATAATTTCCATCACTTACCTATTTCAATTTACACTGCCCTCTCATCATTCAGTTTGTATGACAGGAAGATCACGACTACTCTACTTGCTTTATTTTTCGATCTTTAGTATATTTTCAGTGGAACTCTCTTTTCTACCTCTTTTCCCAACATAACTTATTTACTTTCGTGCTCCGTGAGCTAATGTTTTGTTTCCCAGCATAATGGTAACATCAGTAACCTAAGTAGTAAGTTTGAATGGCCGTGTTTACAAACTGAACTGTAACATCAGCCAGACAAGTTTGTTTGCAATACGTGATCTCAGAGTGACTCAATACAATGAATAAAATGATCAGGGGCGTATTCAGTGAGAAAATAAAGGAAACTCCATGGCCATAAGCAAAACGGATAGGGTCGCAACATAATCCCTCACTCAATGAATTGTAAAACAACTAGGAGAATTTTATTTCAAAGAGTTGAATGATAAAATTTCACTCGATTTCCACCTAAATATTTCATAATGTTTGAAATAACAAATTTGTTCTCTAGCTTCGTCATAAAATGCGATTTGGATAATTTTGCCAGTATTCTAGTATAATTAACCCACCCAGCATATACATAAAAGTTATACTTCTTGTATCATACTGTATTTCAATTTGGCAATATGACTAGATAAGAAATCAAGATGTGCGTTTCATGTTATTCGAATCTAGATTCACTTATCTGACTAACTTATTTGTCAAATATTTGTCAAATGTTTTTTAATAACGGGGTGTATTTAACGAATGATTTTTTTTCAGTGTGTCATTACAAAAAACATTGTTTATAGAAAGGAAAATTGATTGATTTATTTTGAGGGCACGTCTCTTAACTTAAAAAATAAATTAATGAACATCTGAATACGGTCCTTCATCAGCTGTTCGACGAAGCTTTGTCCTGAGGTTTGAACATGAGTGTTGTACAGCTTCATTATCGATTTGGCGAATGCATCTTTTGATTCTATTAATCCGTTGTCTACAGTCTTTTGCTCTTCAGTTGTTTTTGTACACCAGCGAACTTAAATATCCAAAGAAATCTTCAATCGGGCAACTCGTCAGTCGTTGCGAATCAAAACAAACCCAAAAAAGGAGAGAGTTCCTCTCCCATGTGCGCATCAGTAAACAGAGTGCACACAATAGATCGCTAAGAATAAACTATACAAGCCACAGTGGTACATGAGCGTCTTTCCATGCGTCAATTTTTGCCTGTTGAAGTGGCGGACTTGTTCCGTCGCTACAACCTACCCCGCAGTGGGATGTTAGGCAAAGATTGACGTCCATGGTTCGAGTACCATTGGATACATGCCCTTTCGCTCAATTTTCAAAAACATCTGTTAATTTTCCTACCTGCCGCACTCTGACGGACCTTTCAACACTTTCTCTTCACATCTTTCATTCTAGCCAAAAACATTGTTGTTCACTCTTGGAACTTTGGGATGATAGAATGTTGCCATCGCCCCAAATCTCCTTTACTCCATTTATACTGCCAGCTGACGAGTGACTTTTGACGAAAAATAGGAAAAACATCGTGGAAGGCGATTTGTCGATCACAAATATCGCCTTCCATAGCGCCCACCTTTGCAAGCGAATCCGCTTTCTCATTGCCCAGGATTGAACAATGAGATGGGACACATACAAAGGTGGTGCTAAATTAACGCGAAGATAAAGCACTTAGAAGGTCCTGAATTTTCATGAGAAAACACGAGGAGTTCTTTACCGGTCTCAACCTAGCCTCTATAGCACTGAGACTATCCGTGAAAATGAAGTACTGATCCGGTGTTAATGGGGCAACAATTTCTAGCGTCAAATGTATTGCCGCTAATTCAGCGACATAAACGGAACAAAAAACTTGAAGTTTACGATTGGCGCTATCAATTTCATTAAATATACCAAAGCCTGCTGACTCCTCTATCAATGATCCGTTAGGGAAGAACGATTAAGTGGAATCAACTTGGCCAAACTTTGCAGCAAATATCACAGTAGCAATCATAGGACGATGATGCTCTGCCGAAGTCGGAGAAGCAAACACTATTGGGAATATTCGGCGAAGGGCTGACATCCTGTGTTAAAGGGTGTCCACGATGAAATTGCCACACACAAAATTGATTCGCAAAATTCGAGTTTTCATCCGATTGCCATCAAATTTTCAGGGATTGAGAAATAACTATTAAACTTCATTTTACCATTTTACTCGTATTTTATTTACAGTCCATACGCAAATGCCCGCACCTTGGCCTTAACCCCGGCCATAAGATTCTGCACAACCGTTTTTTGCATGTAAACCCATACTTTCTTCAGTTCCTCGACTGTCTTCACTACCTAAGATCGTTTAAGAAGATGCTGCTTCATAATCGCCCAGCACTTCTCGATGGGGCGGAGCTCCGGAGTGTTGGGAGGGTTGAACATTTTCGGCACGAAATTGACCTTATTGTCCGCATACCACTTCAGCACGTCCTTGGAGTAGTGGCATGAGGCCAAATCCGGCCAGAAGATTGTTGGGACGTTGTGGGCCTTCAGGAGAGGAAGCAGCCGCTTCTGGAGGCACTCTTTTATGTACACCTGTCCGTTCATCGTGTCCTGGGTCACGAAAGGTGCACTCCGCTTCCCGCACGTGCAGATGGCTTGTCAAACCAGGAATTTCTTCGCAAATTTGGACATCTTCTGAGTGCGGACATGCTCCGGAACGCTGAACTTATCCTTGGCCGTGAAAAACAGGTTGCCGGGGATCTGTTTGAAGTCGGCCTTCACATATGTTTCGTTGTCCATGATGCAGCATTCAACTTTCGTCAGCATGTTGAGGTACAACTTCCTGGCACGGGTTTTGGCGGACTTGTTCTGCTTCTCGTCACGATTAGGGGCCTTTTGTACCTTGAACGTTCGAAGCCCAGCCTTAGTTTTGGCCTTCTGGACAAAACTTCGGCTTAGATGCAGCTTCTTAGCCACATCCCGAACGGAGGCGTTCGGATTTCGGTTGAAGGCCCCAACTACGCGGTTGTGATTTTTGGTGTTGTACGGAATACTTTTTCCTTCACTTCTGGGCTTCCGATCGGTGGTCAACCGTTCCTCGAACCGCTTAATCACTCGCGACACCGTGGAATTCGCGATTCCCAACGTTTTAGCGATGGAACGATGCGAGAGATCCTTGTTCTCGTGATGAATGCGCAAGATTTTATCACGCACGAGCTGTTCTTTCGACTCCATTTCCGCGAGTTTTAACCACAGGACTTTAAAACTTGCAGGATGTGAAAAATGCATTATGAACTAAATCCACCAAAATTTTCATTAAATTCTACCCAACGGTTGAAAAGTTAGAGCAATTTCATAGTGTGGCAATTTCATCGTGGACACCCTTTATGAACAAATGATACAAGGTCATGAAGCGAGTTTGAGGATTCAACTCAAGGAGCTTCTCAAAGTTTTCAATTACATGAGGGTTCATGACTTCACACCTGGTGAGGAGCCGGAGAGACAATTCTGTAAACCGATCCGAGAGTGGCAACATGCCAGCCAGCACTTCAAGACTCATGGTGTGAGTCGAGTGCATGCAACCTAACGCGATACGAAGACACCGATATTGAATACGTTCCAGTTTGATGATGTGCGACCGAGCCGCTGACTGAAAACGAAAACTACCGTATTCTATAACCGACGAAATTGTTGCCCGATACAACGTTAGAAGATCTTGTGGATGAGCTCCCCACCAGGTTCCGATAATTGTGCAGATAAAATTTATCCTTGGCTGGCACTTTCGCTTCAGATACTCAATGTGGGATCTCTAGGTGCACTTTGAATCGAACCAGACCCCAAGATATATAAATGCCATGGAATGAGTTATCGGTGTACCCAAAATTTGAAGCTTCGGTTGTGCTGGGTAATGCTTCCTACAAAAAACTACCAACTCAGTTTTCTCCGTAGAGAATTCGATACCTAGCTCTAGAGCTCAAGTAGACAAATTGTCCAAGGTATCCTGCAAGGGTCCTTGCAGATCGACCCCATTGGGACCCGTGACAGACACTATGCCGTCATCTGCAAGTTGTCTCAACGTACAGTTGTCACCTAGACAACCGTCAATGTCTTTGACATAAAAATTATACAAAAGGGGGCTTAAGCATGATCCCTGGGGGAGACCCATGTAGCTAAATTGAAAAGCTGTAGAGCAAGTTGTATCTGTGTGTATCTGAGAGAACTTCAACAGATAATAAATCAAAAGCCCCCTTGGTATCCAAGAATACAGAAGCCATCTGCTCTTTTTTAGCAAAAGCTAACTGAATATCCGTGGAAAGCAACGAGAGGCAGTCGTTCGTTCCCTTACCTCTGCGAAAACTATTTTGAGTATCTGAAAGCAGGTTGTTCGTCTCAACCCATTCGTCCAGGCGGAAGAGGATCATTTTCTCCAACAACTTTCGAATACAGGATAACATCGCGATGGGTCGATTGGAGTTGTGGTCGGACGCGGGCTTACCAGGTTTTTGAATGGCAAAAACTCTCACCCTTCTCCAATCATCCAGTGCAATGTTGAGTGCCAGAAACTGATTAAACAAGTTCAACATGCGCCTCTTAGCGACGTCTGGGAGGTTCTTAAGCAAGTTGAACTTGATCCTATCAGCCCCTGGAGCCGTATTGCCACACGAAAGGAGTGCGAGAGAGAACTCTACCATTGAAAAGGGTTGGCTAATCTCATCTATTGAATTCGTGTTTTCGCGAGGAATCATCCGTGCCGGCACCGAATCTGGGCACACTTTTCGCGCGAATTTGAGGATCCATTGGTCTGAGTACTCTTCGCTGTCGTTGTTCGTAGGTAGGTTACGCAATCTTCGCACCGTGTTCCAAAGAGTACTCATCGACGTTTCGCGCGATGGCCCGTCCACGAATCTTCGCCAGTATCCGCGTTTTTCGGCCATGATGACGCTCTTAAGTTCGCGTTCGAGAGCCGTGTATACTTCGAAGTGCTCAGGTGTTCCAAGTCTAAGAAAAACTTTAAACGCGTCAGACTTTTTGCGGTAAACCTCGGTGCATTGCTGATCCCATCATGGGGAAGGAGGTTTCCTGCGAAATGACGTCCCTGGAACTGGTCGAGTTTGAACTTGAAGCGCGCTTTCCAAAATCAGGTTTGAGAGGAAGTTATATTCCTACAGCATTGGAAGTCCTTCTACCGTCGTTACGGCTTCATCTATTGCTGTCTTGAACCTTGTCCAATCGATATTACGAGTTAGATCATACGTGACGTTGCTGGATTCCGGCGGAGTGAGCCCGGTGGCAACCGAAATTTTTATAGGCAAATGATCACTACCGTGGGGATCCTGGATCACATTCCACGTGCAGTCCAACGATAATGAATTCGAACAAAGTGTGAGGTCTAATCTACTGCCAACTGAGGATGGACCAGCCAAGCGTGTAACTTCTCCATTGTTGAGAACTGTCATATTGAAGTTGTCACAGAGGTCATATATCAGGGAAGACCGGTTTTCAACGTGCAGTTCTCCCCAGCCTGTACCATGAGAGTAAAATCTCCCATGATCAACCGTGGAGTAGGCAGGACCGAACAAATATCTGAAAGCTGGTTTCGGTTAATCAAGGCTCTAGGAGGAATATATATAGAAGCAATGCACAGCCTTTTATTTTTAATAACAGCCTGACATGCGACACCTTCAATACCTGGAGTTTGAGGTAAGTTCACTCTGTAGAAGGAGTAGCACTTTTTGATCCCCAAAAGTATTCCTCCTCCACGAGAATCCTCACGATCAAGACGAATAAATAAGACGAAATTTAATATTAAAATCATGACACGGAAGGTCGATTTCAGGCGAAAGCTATGTTTCACAAATAGCAAATGCATCACAATCGATATTGTGAGCTAAAAATTTAAATGAATCCAATTTAGGAACAAGACTTCGACAATTCCACTGCAGAACAGTGTTCAAAACCCCGACCTCTTTTGGCAAATTATCCATCGAAGGAAATGATAGCTGCAAGGAGGGGCCACTTTAATGTTAATTTCTTCAAAAAAGTTTTCACAGTGGGAAGCATTGCCATAACAATGCTTTTAAGATGGTCAGAAATTTCGAGGTATTTGAAAATACCTTCCACAATATCATTGAATGTGAACAGCCCAGATGTGGCTTCTATTCTTAAAATCGGGGTATCAGGTATTTTGGATAACCCCGGGAGAGATAGGAAATCCTGAGAGTAGTTGGCACTGCGAAAGCCAGGAGGATTCGGATTATCCATCTTTCCACCTTTTCTTGAATTGGGCATGTTGATTTGCGGCTTCTGTTAAGCTGCTTTACCTGCTCGGATGCGTCTTCGCTTCCGTGAAGCACCTTCCGGAAAACTGAAAAATGTCCCCTCCTCAACCAAGTTCGAATCAGACTCGTCATCTGACAGAGGAGCAAAACGATTTGTATTGGTATCGGGTGGCGAGGCTTTCTTAAGCATTTCTGCAAAAAATTCCCTTGAACGTTGTTTGAGAACTTACCAATTTTTCCCGCGTTGTTTGTAGGCCGGGCATGACGAGAGAGCATAGGGTGGAGTTTCGTTGCAGAAAACGCATTTAAGTGTGTTATCTGCACAGGGACCAACCTCATGTTTCTCTCCGCAAGTTGAGCAGCGTGCTTCTCCAAAATTTCAGGGCACAGACTCGCCTCTGTGACCATTCCTACAATCTCCACACCACGAGCTTGAATATAAACTCGATATTCCCGTGTAAAATGCTGGGAGGAAGCAATCTCATTAGCTTGCCTTAGGTTAGAGACGACAACACGGAGTTTATTAAATTTTACTTTCGTGATCTCTGTCACGGCTGAGAATCGCTTCGTCAGATCAGTAGTGATTTGGTACACATTCAAAGGTTTCATTTTGGGCTGAAAGTAGACAACCCCTGGACCGACCGAGTCAATTGGATACGATTGCGGTCTGAATTTTGTCTGTGCCTCCCCATCATCGGGTGGAAAAGGCCCCTTTTTCGGCCAAACCGTCCATTTTGAAGAAACCTCTTCAACATGCAAGATTTGCCTTACTCGTGGGAGGGAGATAACAGTCTGAAACTCAGTTTGTGTATGTGCCCCAAATGGTTTCTCCTTGATTTTCTTAAATAATGTTTGAAGAAGATTTTATGAAATTTCTCAAAAATTCTCAGACATTCCTTCTGGCGTTTCTATAGGTATTGTTAACACTGCTGGGCATCAAGGCGGTGTAATCACCGACGGTGTATCAAACTGAGCCCGCCGCCCGACCGTTACGTGATAGATGAGAGGGACAAAAGAAAGAAAAAGCAATGAGCAAAAACAAAACAGATAGGAGGAAAAAATAAAGTGCATTTTGACCGAATACAAAATTTGGTTAATTTAGTGAATTATACAATAGACAATTATTACAATTATAACCACAGAAGCATAAAATACTTGTAAGTATAGTTTAAACGAAATGAAGGGAACATTTGGTATGAGCCAAAGTGGTTTATATGTGTTTTTGTTTAAATACAGCCCCTTTTGTACATCTTGCCTAAAGTGATAGCAGTGGATCTAAGTTTGATAGCTCTAATCGAATTAAATCGTAAGTAGCCGAAAATTTAATTAAGTTTAGTGAGTAATCAGTGCAATTTAAGTAGAAAAGCTGGAAAGAGTACGAAGAGCGCGAAAGGGAGAAGCTTCTGAAGCAAAGTTTGGAAACGAACGACCGTGGTGTGCACGGAGGGAAATTGTAAACTGCAAAACTAATTATTGTAAGTTTGATACGAATGTTTAGGCTAGCTGTTCAACTAAATAATAACTTAATATTACAGTTTGAGCTGCACAAAATTAAACAGTTGCTGCTACAAAACTTTGTTTGCGTTACATCCGAACAGGTATTCTTCAGACGTTTCTAGGCAATCCTCCAGGGATTCTTTTCGGAGTTTCTTCTGAGTTTTTCAATCGTTACTTCCGCGCATGGGAGAATACAAAAAACAACAATCAAAGTATAGAAAGCCCATAATGGGGGAATCCATTAATTCATACTGGTGGGGATCAGTATTTGCACCACTCACCGTCGTTCTCTCCGAGATCTATAAGTAATAGTATGACGAGAAAGAGCAAATCTTTGATCTGAACGATCCAGTTCTGGCTACTAAATCGAGCGTTGACACCAAGAAGCTGCGCCCTTTGAAGGAGTTCAATTCGATAACTGAACAATATCCGAACTTATTTGAAAGCGGTGAGGAACAGCCAATTAAAAATGATTTTCGTGAGCTGAGGGAGGTAGCCTCCTGCAGAGACAACGAGGTTGAAGAATAAGAAGACCTCGCAACTTGTTGAAGAAAACGTCTGTATTTCAAACAAGCAGATGGGAAGCTGGCTTTTCACTTGCTAAGAAAGTTCATTGCGAACTTTTTGCTTATTCCGCAATTTTTTTTTTTTGCAGAAGTGGAGCGAGTTTTCTCGCCATACAATCTAAACAAGTCCCAAATCCAAATCCAGAAATCCAAAGGAGGAAAAGAGGAGTTTATCAGCTAATATTAACATCACAACTAAATTCTAAATTCATCAAAATAATGTACACGCATCATAACAATGATTGGTTGCTAATTAAGTTTCGATTATGTTCACCTATCCTGTAATTTTAAGTAATCAAAACAAACACCTCAAAACAAATACCAGCCTGTCAGAAGGGCAGAAGTCGATTTTCCCCGAGAACATGAATCCCTCGTTTACTGATCTGTTTTCCTTTTATAACACAAATTTCGAAGTAAAGATTTTTATCAAGATTTTTGCAGTTAAACACAGATAAAAAAGATTTTTTTGGCAAAAAATAAAGATGGGAATGAAAAATAATGTGGCAACCCTGGCGGGGAGCGGTGCGCTGGGTGGGTGTACGGGTGAATGCGATCGCCTCCGGGTGCACTCGCCTAACGATGTCGGATGACCGTTGGCGATGTGGTAATGTATCGCTGGTTAGCGTCACCACGCGGAGATGAAGCGAAAATAAGCGAGATGATAATTCGCCAGCTAGCAGTGCTTGATTTTCTTATTGCACTAGAAAACCACACTACCTTCTTAGAAAAAAAAAAGCTCACTTTCACTCTATTCACTGGAGTGAATCGATTTTGAGAAAAAACTAATTGTTTAGAAGGATCGCACTCGAATAAATCTTCCAAACTAACGGAGCGCTAGATCGAACGAACTTTCTTCTTTCGCTGAACTTAGGGTGACAATTTCTGATTATGAAGCAATACATTTAAGTTAGAACTACAAACCTACTAAAGGCACAAAACGTTCTACAACCGAAAACTCTGAATAACTTAAAGCTAAATAAAAACTACTAATACGCTCAAAAAAGTTTTTTTTAAATAGTGTTTTTTAAAAAAAAAGTGAAAGTGCTATCCTTCACCTTGCCTGTAATCAAAACCATATTTTTTTAAACGTTTTCAGGTTAAAGTGTGCAATGGTCATATTTTCAAAATAGTTAACAAACCTATGAAGAAAAGAGAAGTAGGTAAAATACATGGTTGCCAAATGAGTAATTGTTATGCCTTTTCTTTCTATCTGTCAAAAGACCAGCTTTTTAAGTAATATATTAATAGTAAACAAGAGAAGTGATCATTTAAATTTTCCTAGTTTTTAAGACAGAATGAAGCCGATATACTGCAATGTGTTGACAGTCACAATAAATTGTTAAAAATCGTCCAGTTAGTTATGCCTATTACACGTAAGTAACCAAAAATAAATTCACAATAGCAAAGTTGGCAAAGGAAAACATTATTTCAGCCTCAATTATCATTTTTCCGGTTTGGTGGGGGATCAATAGGGGCAAATATTCGGTTACAGGCAGTATATTTTTTTGATAATGGATTACAAACAAATATTTAATCAAGAAATTTTACTGTTGGAGCCACTTACAAAGTGTTATGGTGACCGCTTGACCATGGTCACCTTAGAGTACCAAAAGGGCAACAAATCACTCTTACAGAGTTGCCGCAGCGCAGCAGTTATTTCTTTAAGGGGCTGCACAGAGCACAGAGCATTCAAATTCTGCAATATTTTAGACAGACACTCACTGAAAGGGGTAATGGGATCTTACAGCTATGACATTCAGCGGTCGCCACGACACAACAAACAGAGAGCAGTAATCCCTATCTAATGCTATGTGGGAGATGACATCCGTGCTCCCTCCGGTCCATGCTAAGGTCCTTATATTAACCTTAAAATTCTACTCTACGGGACCTAAAGCTAATTAGTTTTCAAGCAAATAAAAAATACTTAGCTTTATTCCAGTTGATCAAGTCTAGTATGAGAAAAAGACAACAAGACAAAATTTGATAAATAAAACGGTGCGAATATGACAGCAGAAAACTTTTCACGTCTCGCATAGAGCACAGCACACCATGATCTCGGCAGTTCCAAATGACAGCTCTGCTGTGCAAAAAATGAAAGATGGTATTTAACGAAAAGTTTAGGAACTCAGGAAATCTGAAATGCTGATGTCTTATTTTCCATTGTTTTCTTCCTTCGAGTTTCAATAAATTCCCGGCAGAATAAAACTTTAACCACTTTTTGAAGTACTGTTTTGGCGAAAAAATGTCTCATTTTTTGCGGCCAAATATTAAGTCAAGCTTTATGTTAAGCGATTTGTTAGAATTTGAACACGCGGCCGTCAATTATCCAGTGTACCATTAACAAAAGATAATCATTTGAGATAATACGCTCAGTCTGTCACAAACAAAAATAATGAATCTATTCTCCTAACAATACACACAATCAAGACAATCATCAAAAACAAGATCTATGCATATTTGTAAGTCGTATGATTTCTCCAATGAAATATGTGCACTAACTGATAAGTTTATCTTAGGCAATTTTGAACTCATAGTGTATGTAATTATTAATCAAATGACCAAGGATGCTTGCCCTGAAACCATCAAAACTAACGGGAAAGAAAACAGCATTCATGATCTCGTAACTAGGGCACACGAGCATGACCAAACCTTAGCAACAGATATTGATACAGCAGCTATTCCCAAGCAATGCAATATCATCAACGACCGATGAGATGGCAAACTGCGCTGGTTTTGGCGTAATTGATTCAATTATGGATCACAATTATCACCCGGCTCAAACCTGCTATAAATATTCACTGAAGACCGATACCCATCATCAGTCAGCCCACAACATCTGATCAGCTTCATCAAGTGAAACAAAAAAATCAATCCTTTCGTTCGAAATGTACAAGGTAAGAAAGTGAAGAAAACACACAAATTAACAATAATTGTTCATCAATTTGTCCCAAATTGATTAATCCTCATATCGTTATAATTGTTCCATTTTCAGATCATCATTGTCGTTGCCTGCCTGGCTGCTCTTGCCTTGGCCCTACCATACAAGCAGGTGGCTGAGCCGGAACATCATGAACACGATGAGGCTTATGGCAACGCTCAGTACAAGTTCGAATATGGAGTGAAAGATGACCACACAGGTGACCACAAGACCCAGTGGGAACATCGGGATGGAAAACACGTTAAGGGTCAGTACACCCTGACCGAAGCCAATGGTGGTCATCGCGTTGTTGAATATGAATCCGATGCTCACGGAGGAATCCAATTCAACGTTAAGACAGTAAGTGGACACGGGCCAGCTCCAGCGGTCCATGCACCGGTTCATGCTCACGGAGATGACAGCTATACCAACTCCAAGAATTACCATTACTGAGACGAACGTGAAGCATGAATGTTGTGTCTAGAAGTAGTTATGTGATAATGAGCCATTGAATAAAGAGAAAACTATTTTGTTTACAAATTAATTTCTGTATTCAATTAACGGAGATGACAGAATGCTTTATACACACAAATAACCCACCTACTTTGACGACACCAGAGGTATGCACATATATCAAGGTAGTCAACATCTTTTGATCGATGCAAACCAGCACACAAGAAAGAAAAGTTTCTTAGAGATCACCGATCGTCCCACATGGGCTCTTTTTTTTTTGGCAACCAAATTGATAAGTGGATTTCCCCTACAAATTAATTGCACATGGGTTGTATCTTTATACGAAGATCATTTACAAAGATAAACTGATTTACCATAGGGTCCAGCACTGTTTTGATGTGCAAGGAATTTTGACAGTTACTAAGCTTGTTGCTGATAAAGTTTCACAAATAGAGAGAGGGCGAACCCTTCGTGCAATGGCCCATAGTCAAGAAGTCGGATATCCTGATCAATTTATCAGGGACCACTTTGTGAAATTCAAATGGAAATAAAATTTACCATTCGAGCATTTGATAAATCATGCACGCAGTTTGAACATTTTCTCTTATTTCGACTTCAATGTGAACCCAGACCTCCTCATAACAAGGCTTTAGATCTATTTTGACAGATTGACAGAGGCTGATGTACCAGTTTAGTTTAAATAATAACTTTTGTTTGTAAAATAGAGCCGGTAGACAAATTCGTTCACCATCGATGATAATGACACAAGCAGAAGGATACCAGGACGCGTTACGGCTGGCAAAAGTGCCAACTTTGACCTCCTAGTGAAACTAAGATCGAACTATTTTCACCGCACTACAAATTTTTACGTCGGCACTAGGAAGACGGTTACCACCTGGACCCTACATATCAACTCATGAATATGAGCCGGGAGTAACGGCTTTATACTTCCCTTCCGAAGGAAGACGTGACCAGATTTTTTTCCTCCACCGACGTCGACTGGGATTGAACTCAGACCCAATTAAATTGCCAAGTAGCAGTAACGCTTACCACTACACCGCTGACGCCGGCTCACTACAAAATTGATAATTTACAAAACATTAACTAAACCAATAGTTTTCTACGGTCATTAAACATGAAAAATATTCGTAAAACCCACCCTTGGTTACATTCAACGGAAGGTGCAGCGTACGATCGGGACAGGGGCTATTGTGCTTGCTAAGCATCCACTATATCTTACTACTTAGGGCTTCAGTAGTTAGGTGGTCCCTGCAACTTGCCGGTGGTCGTTTCGCCATTTTTGTTGGAGATCGAGGATAATCTGGGAGGCTGCTATGCATATCGCGTTCCAGATGTCCCGGTCTTGGTACATTCTTTGAACCAAACTATTTGGATTCGTGTCGTGACCGCTTCCGGCTATCATGCCGGATTTCACGCCGTCGAAGTGAGGACATGCGAAGAACTCATGTTCCGCGGTTTCCTCAACTCCCGCGCACACGGTGCATGCAGAGGACTGATATTTGTGCAGATATTGTCTTAAGCAGCCATGGCCTGACAAAATCTTCGTTAAGTGGAAGTTCACATTGCCTACCAACCCACCCGGATAATTCCGGTATTAGTCGGTGGGTCCATCGACCTTGGAGTTGTTCTATTCCCTCTGCCACTTAACCATGGATGCGGCTCTAATGGTCTTTCAAATACCTTTTGTTCCACGTTGTTCGAAGCACTCTACATCTTCTTTTATGCCGATGCCTGTTGGCATCATCCCCGCTAGGACACAAATCGAGTCGATTGATACCGTTCGGTATTCACTACCACTCATAGGCACAAAAGCCTGTGCGTAATCTCTAGCTTACTTTAAGTAACTCAAGGCGGTGATTCATGCCGGCCCGCCGTTCCTAAGTACGGACAGGGCGACACTGGCCAGGAGTTTACGCTTACTCCCTTGCACCGCCGAGCTATTCGACATGGACTCAGTTCGTGGTTCGGAAAGAGTCCCCCACCGATCACCTGCAATAGCTCTGGTTGCTCTGATTTCTCGGTTGGAGCTGCCGGCCCTCTGGTTTTGGCCATTACTAGCCGATAGGTGTCACCCCACGGGTTCGTGTTGGCCTTCTGATACAGGCCCTCAAAGCAGACTCGCTTGCTTGGATTTATCTACCTCTTTAGCGCGGCCGTCGCGGCAACTAGCGCCCCTCTACGCTCGATTCCATCGGCGTCTGACCGCGCTCTTTGCATATTCCATCTTGCGCGGAGGCTTATTCTCCAGATGATCGGTGATCCGGTGATCGACTCCGTCCACCAATACACCGGCGATCTTGCATTCCTCAGGTTGACTTCCCTTGGCATAGCCGCATCACACGCTCGTGTAAGTGACATAACGAGTCATTCATCGCAAGTTTCCTGGGTTTCACGTAATATTTGTTCCCTCTCAAGCGCTTTTTTAAAAGTCTCTACATCAAAGTAGGACATCCTCCATCTGCGTGCGAATGGACTACATGCTCCTCCTACCGCACGCTGCCTGGTATTGTGGACGATACAATAACCAACCGCCAAGTGGTCGCTATAGGTGTAGCCATCGTCCATCCTCCAATTACTAAGCAGACCAGGACTGAAAGCTAAAGCTAACATCTAGAATCGATTCCGCTCCGTTTCTGTGGTAGGTACTCTTGGCACCTACGTTGGCTACGTCCACATTGAGCAAAAGAATCTGGCCACTACTGGGATTGTTAAAGCGGCTCTCCCACTCGAGTGCCCAAGCGTTGAAGTCCCCCGTTATTATCAACGGGTTTAGGCCAGTTAGGTCAGTTGTCATACGACCGAGCATGTTGGAAAACTGTTCAATCAACCATCTCTTCGATGCCTAGCAGCTGCAGAACAACATTCTATTCACTTTTACAACCGCGAAGCCTTCGTTTGTGCTAGACACAACCTTCTGAACATAGTACTTGCCCTTCGTCAATAATTGCTATTGATGGCTGGGATGCGCTATGGGTGGGATAATATGGCGATACCGGATGCCAACTCGCAACTGAATGACACAGCAGTTTCTGAGTGGCCTCACAATGGTTCAAGTTTAGTTGGATTACCTGCATTACAATTGGCTCGTTGGAATACCTTTAGCAGTCGGGCACTTGCCCCCACATGACGTGCTTATCGTCTGGTTTCCCGACACACATCAAGCATTTGGGGCGACCTTTGCAGTCGTGCGCCTTTGTGCCACCACTCCTATCTGGGATTTTGCTTTCCCAGGACATGTGCCCGCTTTCTAGGCATCTGAAGCATGCCTTCGGTGGCTGGTGCAGGCTAAGTGAACACATCGATCATCCCACCTTCAGCTTCGCTTCTTTCAACGCCGCGTCCGCGTCGACTGCCACTACCCTCATGGTTGCCACCTGGGTCCCGAGTGGACCCATCCGCAGCCGTATGTCTGCGGCGAAAACCTCGACCTTGCACTGTTCCTTTAGTGCAGTGGAGATCTCGTCTACCTCGGTGATATTTACACTTTCGTCTACCTCGCAGGTTTTTACACTGGATCATCACCACGAGGGCCGTACCTCCACACCCTCACCTAAGGCCTGTCTTGTCAGGTCTCAACAAGCCAGGCCCTTTAGCTATGTCGTCTTCTTAAGCTCCAGGAGCATCTCGATGGTGCGGGTACGCCGTATACTCCGCACATCGGCACCTAGGCCCACCAGTTTAGCGTCCCCACGCATCGCTTTCAAGACCTCGGATTACTTCAACGCCTCGGTCTTAACGATGAGGGCCTCTCCACGGTAACGCTTCCGGGTCACCTGTCGCTTTTCAATATCTTTTTTAGTTCTGTTTACTTTTTTTTCGGATCTAGGTCCAGTGGCTCGTCCTGCCACGCTTTTAGTCGTCACTCTTCCCTCTCTTGACACTAGCATCCGCTTCTGTGCTGATAATCGTTGTCGTGGCCCTACCGCTCAGGCCCTCTTCGGCGCTAGAGACAATTCTCGAGCTGGATGTCGCGCCCTTGGCGCTGGGCTTGGCGTCGGGCCTTTCTTTTTGTGGCCAGCCGAAGCTGGTCGTGAGCACTCCGCCGCCACATCGCATAGGTTTTTTTCCCTATGGGGCCGTCCGATACTATCTGCTTCTAAGAAACGCCAGGTGCCGTTTCGCCCAGGGACTGTGTAGCCGGCTTGGAGGTCCCTACCCTCATGGTAGATGGGGTGGAGTCTCCCACTGAGACTTCCGTCTGAGCGTGCTTCCAGGCTATCTCTCTCGCCCTCTCCGTGGCTGCTAGCCATCCCAACTCTTTGGAACTTTGCTTGGCTAGTAGCTTGGCTTCCAGCTCTTCCCCACTGTCATGCTGTAAGGCTAAGTTTTAAGTCCTTGGCAATGTGGTTGCGTGATCACGAAAAGTCAATTATTATTTATTTTAGGAAGGGTTTCCCGCATTCTATCCATCGTCCGGATGAGTCCTGGCTTATCCATGACCACGCCTAGCTTGTTGGTACCTGCTTTCGATGCCATGACATTTTCGCAAGTATCGGACACGCCAGATCCCACCGTTTTACGTGGCGGGGACCTCACTAGGATTCACCTTCTGGGGTTTGGTCGTTCCTGAGGTATTACCCTCCATTTTGTTGGGTCCCTCTCCAGCTCAAGTTTGTGAGAGAGAGATAAAAATAGGAAATAATACATGGAGCAACAATTCTCCTTAACCAGATCAAATTTTCGTCGACTTCTTGTATTGCTTAATTAAGGCTATGCTATGCCATGAACCTCTGGGTCTGCCGCTGTTGCGATTTCCTGCTGGATTCCAGTTTAACAGTCTTATTTGCAGATTTCCGCCCCTTCGTATCGTGTGGCCGACTCAGCAACACATCCGTTCCCTAATCCCAGTTGCTATCGGCTTCTGGTGATACCGACGATGGAGCCTAGCATTGGAGATGAGGTGTTCAAATGCACCACCTGTTCTACACCAATACGTATAGCGTATAGCAGCAAATATTTCACGTTGGAGTTAAACAATCGGATTCTGGTACGTTCACTGGTACGTACTTGTTTATTCAAATGTTCTTTAAACTCGCAAAAGCAGCCCTTGCCTTATTGATGCTTGCACCTATGTCGCTCTTGGTCTGACTGTTGTCTGACGGCATTTGGCTGCCAAGATATTGGAAGGTTTCAACATTCTTCACTGTTTGCCTGGCTACCGTAAAGCTAGTGGGGGTCACCGTGTGTACATCTAACGATTTGGTCTTGTTGACGTTGATGGTAAGGCTGCTGATGAGGAGTGTTCAGCAAGGACGTCAAGCTTACTCTGCATGTAAGAGTGCCGTTGGGCTCGTACTGCATCATCATCAGCCAATTCGAAGTCATTTAGGTGCTCCATTGTAATTGGCTGCCACAGCAACCCGCGCTTCACGGTCAATCACTCCTACTGTTATGGGTTTCGGTCTAGGAGAAAAACGGTCATACTCCGATGATGGTTAATACAAATCTCTTCATTTTTATTTCAGGAATCAATTAGAAGGAGAAAAGTATATTCGCAAATGAGGAACATATTGAGCCCGATTCAAAGTAAATTTGGACGCATCCAAGTGATCATAGCTCAAGAATTAAAGAACAACAAACACAGTAAACGTTAAACAATTGGGTATTTATTCAGCTTTCAAATTATATTTAACAAGTTATTACATTCCACCGTTTCGAACGGACTGTCGCACTTTACTTGTGATCGATGCCATCATGATCTGCACAGTCGCTGGTGACACTGTCCCGGCGAACTTATTCCACTTTAAATGCATTTGTTATGCATTTGTCACTTCTTTACCGCTTCTTCGAAGTTTTCGCTAGACAATTGACCAATATTTTTCGATCGGTCTGAACTCAGGGCAATTCGGAGGATTAATCTCTTTAACGACTAAATTAACATTGTTTGCCGGATAATATTCTTGTACCGCGTTAGAATAGCTGGGAGCTGGCTAGATCCAGCCCAAACATAACGTTGGTCTTGTGTTGCCGAATGAAGGGTAAAATCGGCTTTTTCAGACACCCTTTAATGTAAGCCTTCCACGTCATTGTGTGAGATGTGACGAAAACCTTGGTTTTAAGGTCACATCTGCAGATTCCTTGCCAAATCATAAGTTTCCGAGCAAACTTATCAGCAAAAACAAATTTATACCTGGAAGGGACATCCCCACGACCAGTTGACAGGTAAAATTTTCGTCCGCTATTTTGCTATTTTTGAGGCAGACCACGAAGGGTTCTCTAGATGCTTGTGTACAATTAATTGTCTTTTCTCAAGTTCCATGATCCGTAATTTCGAGATGTGTCGATCAACCAAGAAAAACGTTTCACCAATTTTTTCGTCGATGAAATATCAACAAATGCCTGTCAAACGTTTTTTGTTCCAGCCACCAAGGACGCGGTGACGGCAAGGGCCGACAATTTTTACAGGGATTCCTTTGCGTTTTAGGGCGCTCCACATATTCTCGTGATTAAGCCGGTCGAAAGCTTTTTCGTAGTCAATGAACACCAAATAAACGAAAGAAGCTGTAGAAATTTACTTCGGAATACCTAATATGATATGCAATATCCACTTGTGACAAACAGAATGATCCATTCGCAGCACCATAAACGGTAAAATTTACAAAACTGAGTGCCCTCAGTGGATTTTGAACCGAAGAACATGAACCAACGAAACTATCATGAACTCCATCCGATCGAAACCTATTGGGCCATAAGGACCAAAAGAGACGAGAATGATAAAAAGGAAACAAGGGAAAAAAAATGTTAGAAAACATATTAGAAACGACTGTACAGGCTCTAATGGAGGGCGTCGATTGCAAATGTTGGGCATTTTATCCAAACTCATACAAAATTTAACCGACGGAAGTAAGCTGAAATAAATACATATACTTAACAACTGTAAAAATTTGGAGAGATTGCAGCAAGCGCTGCCTGCAGACGATTGAGTTTTGCGTGAGCTGTCACGTTTTTTTTTTCTGTTTGTTAAAAATCGATAACTATATGTAAATTTGTGAAATTGTGAATTTGGTTTCGGATTTTGGTTTTTTGGCGGTGATTGCTGTTCGGGGTAGTCTAGTCTCATCTAGCATCTCAGAAAATCCCGATTTAATAATTTAGCAACATTTACGTTTCGCGTTGTTTTCGAGATGTCGTGGGGCATATTGCATAAGTGTCGTTTGTTTGTCAACAACGTAAAGAAATGAAGAATTGTACTACTGTTTTCGCATGTATTCCGGAGATATATTTTTCCTGGCATGGGAGTCATGGTGCTCGTAGACTTTGTACGATCGGATTTCCTTAATATTCCGAATCGGGATGAGGGCCAACGAAACGTCATTAAGATAAGTAAACGTTCAATCAATGATAAACAATAAATTAAATTTTCTTGCCCATTATTTCATGTGAATGTTCCCATCTAACACAAGGTAAGCAATCAAATAACCACTACAAAATATACTTAATATCCACGAGCTAATATACAACGGAGAAAGGGAGGGACCATCAGGGCACCCAAGTGAAACGATTTGGATAGGGAGCATGGGAATGCCTCCTCCCTATTGTTAACATTTCGCGGACCGAGGGCGGGCTCTTCAACCCCATCTATTGGGTTTATTCTGTCAATCGAGGGCTCGATTCTAATGCTGTTGGTGTGAACTTGCTTTTGGAAGGAGATTCTCTACCCTATATTTGCGGGTTTCGCGTTAGTGTCTCTGCTTACGGGCCCGTTTTTGGCCCTTCATACAGGAGCTTGATGATCACAAACAACAATAGAATCCTGATCAAATCGTTTTTCAGATTATTCCACTGCTATGGAAAGTTACCTTGCTACAATAGAAGGTAGTATCTCATCATCATCATCATCAAGGATTTGTGGCCCTCTAGCAGTCCAGATCTTAATCCGTTGGATTATTCAATTTGGGCATATGTTGAAGCGCGAGCCTGCAAAACATCACACCTTAGTGTAAAAACCCTGAAGTCAACCATAACACGTACATGGCAGTCAATGTCGGAGGACTACGTCCGAAAGGCATACTCTGGCCTCCGACGTTGGCTTGAAATGGGATTTGAAAGATATAGAGCACATTTTCGCATTATTTTCTGCCTTGTCTTTTGATAATTTTCTTATACGCGATTCTGTGATTTGAATTGTAATAGGATTTCCTGATAGCTGGGAATAGTTGCAAACATTTGCGGTTGACATCAATAGCTTTTCACAATTATATCGCTGTAAAGCAAATGAACAGTTTTTGAAGAAGCTCACACCTGTAGTTGAAATGTGGTTTTTTATTGTTTTGCATAACTGGTTGAATTGCTTTCAAATAAATTATCTAATGGATAAATCGTCTAGCTAAAACCATTGTAGGGGTAAGTGGCGGAACCATCATCATCATCAGCATCATTTAACTGATTCGTTATAATTATCGACTTACTCTTCAAACTATTCTTTAAATAAATTTATACTCCTAAAATACCAAAGAATGTTTACAACCTATAGAAGAAATGAAACTTTCATAATTTCACTCAATTAAATAACTGGCGCTTGCGAACATTGACAACACCTTTGCACCAGATAGTGATAAAGCTGATGTTCCCAAGCAATGCAACCCCAACGACAAATGTGATGTCAGGTTGTGCTGGATTTGACGAAATTGATTCAATTATAAATCACAATTATCACCCAGCTCAAACCTGCTATAAATATTCACTGAAGATCGATACCCATCATCAGTCAGCCCACAACACCCGATCAGCTTCATCAAGTCAAACAAACAATTGATCAAAATGTACAAGGTAAGAAAAACGACAAATAAATTGAAATTAATTGTTCATCAGGTTGTCCCTCATTTCTTTATCATCTGATCGTCTTATTTCCTATTCCTTTTTTTCAGATCATCATTGTCGTTGCCTGCTTGGCTGCTCTTGCCTCAGCCCTACCATACAAACAGGTGGCTGAGCCGGAACATTTTGAGCACGATGAGGCTTATGGCAACGCTCAGTACAAGTTCGAATATGGAGTGAAAGATGACCACACAGGTGACCATAAGACCCAGTGGGAGCATCGGGATGGAAAACATGTTAAGGGTCAATACACCCTGACCGAAGCCAACGGTGGTCATCGCGTTGTTGAATATGAATCCGATGCTCACGGAGGAATTCAATTCAATGTTAAGACAGTAAGTGGACACGGACCAGCTCCAGCGGTCCATGCACCGGTTCATGCTCATGGAGATGACAGCTATACCAACTCGAAGAATTACCATTACTGAGATGAATGTGAAGCATGAATGATGTGTCTAGAAGTAGTTAAGTGATAATGAGCCATTAAATAAAGAAATAAATATTTTGTATATAAATGGACTTCTGAATTTAAGTAATGGAGATGACAGAATACTGTATACATAATACCAAGGAAGAGGCATCACTGGCAGCAAACATTTTATTAGGCTTTTCTAAACCTACGTTTAGCAAGTTTCATAACTTTTCTAGCTAAATTTCTTTTGTTTTTCGTTGTTGCATCGAGCTGCACTGCCGAAATGTTGAGTTTTGGATAATTTTAAATGATTATTCCACTCTTTACCTTAAGTGCTGATTGACCTCGCTTCAGATAGAAGCAAACTCATTTAATTTTTTTCTTTATGTGTTTTTAAATTATAAAAATTATGGAAATTATATTTCTTCTATATTTGCGGTTATCAGATTTGATTTCGCATCGGCTTCAGTGAAACTAGCATCACTGGTATGATATTACTTTCACGCAACAAAAATTTGTGCGCTAACTTGTTATCAATTGCTTTATGAGTTATAGATAAAAATGTGATCCACCTCTGTACATTAGGCTGAGTCAAGGAACACAAACCCTACCAAAAATTCTCTAATATAGTGCGATTTCCACAAAAAATATGAACAAAATAATATTTTTGAAATCATGCAATACGCGTGAATGTAAACAAATTCGTCTGAAGTCGTTGGCCAGTTCACTGAAAACCATATATTTCTGTGGTTTGGGAATATTTTATCAATAGTACTCGAATGTTCCAGTTAATTGGAACATGGCCCCACGTATATTTTACTTATATATTTATTTATTTATTCATTTATTTGTTTATTTATTTATTTATTTATTTATTAACTGTGTCATCTACGAAGTAAAAATCGTACAGACTACTCTAATTTCTAATATTCTTAATACTATTTCTTAATGTGCTTCTGCTGGTCATGAAATCTATATGCTCAATTACGTTATTAAATGCTCGCAGGCAAGCATTTAGTAGTTATTTTGCTAGTCAAAGTTTGTTGTAAAAATGTAAGTAATGAAAAATTTAAATTTAAGTGTAGGTAGGCCCTAATTTATTAGCACAAAGTCATATAGAACATAACCTGATTCACAAGAGGTGAAGGATCTCGGTTCATGGCTTCTCCTTTCCAATCCCGTGGCTACCTTGTACTCCCTAGTTCCACCTGGTTTAATTATCTTAGTCATTGCGCCTCTCGTCGTCTTGTGCCAACCAGATTTCTGTATAACACCATTTTCGAAGGATAGTTGTCCAGTATTCCCGCATCATGCCCTGCTGAGTGTATGCGTCCAGATGCGATCATCTAACGAATACTGGGTTCAATAGTGAGTTGCGTGAGCGCATGGTTCATCTTCCGCATCCAGAATCCGTCCTCCTGCACTCCGCTAAAGACTATTCTTAACACCCATAGCTTGAAAATTCAGAGTGTTCACAATTACTCCTCAAGCATTGTCCACACTTAATGTCCGTAGAGAGTCGGTCATATGGGCGCTTTGTACAGGATAGTCAGAGGTAAGTCTGTTTAATCATAGTTGCTTGTGGAGCCCGTATTAGGCACGACTACCACTGATAGTACACCACCGGATCTCTGGATCTTGCTTTTAATCTAGTTCTGAGCTGAGATAAATAAATTCGTCGACTCATCGTAAATATTCGAAAGTTACACTGCTGCCTATTCAAGCCCTGTCATGCTCGGTTTGACATGCAAGCATGTATTTCGTTTTGAACGTATTTATATTCAACCTTATCTTCATTTCTTCCCTCTCTAGTCCAGTGTACTGGTCTGCCATTGCCTCAACTGTTCTGCCGTTACTGTCCACATCATCGGCAAAGCAGATAAATTAACTGGATCTACGCATAAAATTTCTCCTTGTGTAATTCCAAGCCAAAAGAATTGTAAACATCGAAATTTGTTTGCAATATTTAATGCGCCATACAACAATGTTAACAATCTTTCAAACAACAGACTAGATTTAGGCGTTATCTGACTTAAATTTACATGAAAGATCCCATTATTTTCTGCCAACACGGAAAAAAATCCGTGCCCGGATCCGTGAACTGCAGTCATGAATTCGAGAACAAGCAAAAATACACCGTGAACTGAATCACGTAATCATGAACTAAATCACGTTTTTAGGTAAAAATCCTGAAAACGTGAACTAGTTCTCGGTCCGTTTTCATTTTCGTGAACGCTTTTGTTTCTGTGAAATTTTGCATTCTCTTCGTGTGTTTTCAGAAGACTCAGAAAATTCAATGTTTCTTTTTATCTGTTAGACCAGTGGAGAGATTCCATCACATTGACGAAGCTCCCTGCAGGATTTTAATGAACCCAAAAATCTACCCGATAATCTCAGTTTTCCCGAAAAGCCGTTCTAATCCATGATCTTCCATAGCTCTTTTCGGTTTACAGTATCATATGTGGATTTGAGGTCGATGAATGGATGAAGCGTAGGGACTCTTTCTTCACTTTTGCGAACTTTTGCGGGATCCGCTGCAAAGTGAATATTTGGTCCGTTGAGACTGAAACTGCCCACGAATCTTGCTAGTGGTGACAGTCGCTTAGAGATGATTGGAGCTAGCGCTCTTTAGGACGGTAGTTTTCACAGTCTAATTTTGTACCCTTCTTGTAGATGAGGCAGAAAAACACTCTCAGAGTAACATCATGTCTGCCACCACGCAACAGACTGATGTAGAGCCACAGAGAACAGACGTTCATCTTCGGTCTGCTACTTGTGTAAAACTTTAAACCGACATTTCAAATGTATGTCGTTATGCTCCTGGTTGGTGGCGCTGCAGTTGTGCGATAACTGTCATCTAAGTGTTAATCAATATAAAACCTAGCACATAACCTGAAAAATGTTGTTTGTTTATCTCTGCACTTGCTTCTTATAGCGGCTGCTTATATTAACTTTTACACACGTTTTTCAAGAAAAGGTATATGGACATCAATGTCTGTTCTCTGTGGTAGAGCTACTGAACGTTGTACAGCAATGGGGCGCGCTTGGGTTGAGATCAAAGCTAGCTGAGATTCAACTCATGGTAAGTAGCTCACTAGAACGCCTACATCCACGGTTGTGGACTGGCTGTTAGAGAAGACATATCGCATAGCGTAGTACAACTGGATACTGACCAGCCTCTGTGGTCACCATACAGTTTCCTATGAAGCTAACGGTAGTAAGCTGATACATTTCACCGTACAAAACCTCGTCTCTCAATCTACATCTCACATAAAATCTGCCTACATCTTGAGTGATCCTGACGCGGATCAACTTCTCTATTGGAATTGAATTCGTGATTGATCTGTCCATCGCCTCCTAGGTTGTGGCTTGTCAGTTGAACTGATAAGTTAGAGAAAGACTTACATGGTACATGGTAGCGACCACTTCCCCATCGTCTTGTCACTCGCAGTAGGCCTCCCGCTTACTGTGGCTAGACTTAGGTAAAACTTGAACGAGGTGGACTGGGGTAGCTTCGACAAGAAAGTCTCCTGCCATCTACCAATACTCAGGCCAACTGATTGGATTATGATCCTGAGTGTAACCGGTCATCGGCATATCCCAAAAACCGGAAGTAGAAGTGGTAAGAGGTTGGTACCTTGGTGGGGATAAGATTTTCATTATACTGTAAAGAATAGACGTAAAAGTCTACGACCGCTACGCTGAAAGGCACCTGATGACCCTTCTTGGCTGCTTGAAAGAATTTCAACTTGAATCCAAATGCTCTAGCGAGCTGTGGCGAAAGGTAAAGTCTGTTAGTGGGAAGAACCGCCACATGGTGCAATTATACACAGGTTGCACGAACCAAGCAAAGCTCATAGATCAATTTACAAAAGTTTCAGCAAACAGCAATCAGTGTGACGAGTTTCGTCGTCCCTGGCAGAGGGGAGGTACAGTGGTACCAATAAAGGTCAGAGTAGCGACACCATACTCTACAGGTTCTTCGATCTAGAGGAACTAAACTGGGCCCTGCGCCGTGGTGTCGGCAAGGCAGCCGGGCCTGACCATATTGGCTACCCTCTCCTGAGGAAACTGCCACTTATCGGTCGGTTAGTTCTTCATGACACGTTGAATGAAGTCTGGCAATCCAGCCTTATTCCAGAAGCCCCAAGCCTGGGAAAAATAAGATCCTAACGGATAAAGGGGGGGGGGGACACTTGAGCGGATAGTTAACCATCGCCTGTCATCTGAGCTCGGAGAGGCATGAGCGGATCAACCGGACAGCAATATGCATTTCGATGTGGCTATGGGTCGGAGATGTTTTTTTTGGAGCTCGATCATGTATTGGGCAAGGCCAAAGCGGAGGATCTACAGGTTGATTTGAGAGTCCATCGATTTGTCCAAGACATATGATATGACTACCTTCAAGAAAATGGAACTTCCTAGGGCGAATGTTGGCTTACTTTGAAAACTTCCTACTCAATAGAAGCTTTGAGTCTTACTCAATAGAAATTTTGAGTCGTATACGCTGATGACATTGTATTTGGTAAATACGCGAAGGCAGTCATAAGTCATATGCAAAGATAAGTTGATGGTGTGGTTTGCTGGGCGGATGGTGTTGGCCTTTATGATTTTCTTCGAAAGTCTAAGACCATGCACGTCTGCTTTGGTCATACCCACAGGCCAAAGCTACCACACATTAGTATCAACTATCCAGAGGTAAAAACACTAATGCAAAATTAAGTTTCTTGGCATGATGTTCACAATCTGCGGTTTGTGAAGCACGCCAAGTCAGTGAAGATGCAGACGTCAACGTTCAGTTGAACATTCTACAGGCCCTAAACGGCCGCTTCTCTGAATCTTCGCGTTGTACTTTGACCAAGATGGCACGGGTTATGATCATACCGTGCATACGCTATAAATTGGAGCTATAGAGCTGAGAGGGCATGTCCCTAACTTAAAAATCCTAGATCCTCAATACAATTAGGCCTATAGGGTTTGTAGCGTAACCTTATTGGTGGAATGTGGTAAGCTTTCTCTGGCAATTGTAGTAACCGAAGATATGGCTACCAAAACCATGAGGATAATACAAAAAGACCACACTCTCGAGTGCTAACCATCTGTAGAGCAAGAGAGTGGCGGCGAGACCTAATAGGAGTAAAGATATCCACGTTGCATAGTGGGCAAGAACTGATGAAAACTAAGGAAAAAATCTGTAACTTTTGTCGCTTTTAAGCGCGGCTTGTAAACAAGAAAAATTTCCGCTTGCAAATTGTCTGGGAAATCAAATGAAACTGGTTTAAATCGCCACACGGATATGGTTGTGGAGCTATAGAGCTTATTTTACCCCACTTCTCCTTATATTCTTGAATAATTTATAGATATCTTTGCATGGAGTCGTTCAAGATCAACAATAAAGGACTAGTCCTATGTGAAATTTCCTGGAAACTCGAATAAAGGTTGTTTCAACCACCGCACGACATTGTGAACAAAAATAAAGCTCATTTTACCCCACTTTCTCTAGTATTCTTGAATAATTTGTAGATATCTTTGCTCGGAGTCGCTCAAGATCAACAAAATAGGACTAGTCCTATGTGAAATTTCCTGGAAAATTGAATAGAGGTTGTTTCAACCACCGCACAACTTTGCGAAAAAAGATATGGCTGAATTTACCCCACTTCCCCTTATATTATTGAATAATTTATAGATATCTTTGCTCGGAGTCGCTCAAGATCAACAAAGTAGGACTAGTCCTATGTGCAATTTTTTGAAAAATTGAATACAAGCTGTTTCAACCACCGCACGGCTCTGTGAGCAGAGATATGGCTGGTTTTACCCCACTTTCCTTAGTATTCTTGAATAGTTTATAGATATCTTTGCTCAGAGTCGCTCAAGATCAACAAAATAGGACTAGTCCTATGTGAAATTTACTGAAAAATCGAATAAAGGTTGTTTCAACCACCACACGACTTTGTGAACGAAGTTATGGCTGATTTTGCACCACTTCCCGTTGTATTCTTGAATAATTTATAGATATCATTACTCAAGATCAACAAGATAATGATAGTTCAATTTGATATTTTCAAGAAAATTGAATTTAATTGATTCACGAATACTTTGATTAACACAAAATGTTTCCATCTCTTCAATATAGCTTTTATATTTATTTTCTTTATTTCATCGTCATTCTCATACCCACCTCAGTTCACATCGTCACTATCGTCGGTGTAGTAGGTACCTATTAATTACTTCTATTATCATCGCTACTGTCGTCATTGCCATCAACATTATCGCTACTGCTCTTGTCACTATCACTGGAATAGCCATCTGAGCAAATCTCCACACTGGAAGACATGCTTGGAAGCTCACCTGCTTCAATGGCCTCATATCCATTCATTAGAGCTTCGAAACGATCATCCTTATATTTCCTGGATTCCAGTTAAAGACCCCTTCTGTAAGCTAAATACGACATTTTGGGGTCTGACCATGCTAAAGCTACACGCATCATATCTGTCAAATTATCCACTGCGGAAGTCTTTCTTACAAGGGAAAGTGGGGTAAAATCAGCCATATCTTTGTTCACAGACCCGTGCGGGGGTTGAAACAGCCTGTATTCAATTTTCTAGGAAATTTCACATAAGACTAGTCCTTTTTTGTTGATCTTGAGCGACTCCAAGCAAAGATATCTATAAATTATTCAATAATATAAGGGGAAGTGGGGTAGAACCAGCCATATCTCTGTTCACAGAGCCGTGCGGTGGTTGAAACAGCTTGTATTCAATTTTTCAAAAAATTGCACATAGGACTAGTCCTACTTTGTTGATCTTGAGCGACTCCGAGCAAAGATATCTATAAATTATTCAATAATATAAGGGGAAGTGGGGTAAAACCAGCCATATCTCTGTTCACAAAGTCGTGTGGTGGTTGAAACAACCTTTATTCGATTTTTCAGTAAATTTTACAAAGGACTAGTCCTATTTTGTTGATCTTGAGTGACTCCGAGCAAAGATATCTATAAATTATTCATATTATTGAATAGGGCTACCATGCTAAAGCTACACGCATCATATCTGTCAAATTATCCACTGCGGAAGTCTTTCTTACAAGGGAAAGTGGGGTTAAACCAGCCATATCTCTGTTCACAGAGCAGTACGGAGGTTGAAACAGCCTGTATTAAATTTTCTAGGAAATTTCACTTAAGACTAGTTCTGTTTTGTTGATCTTGAGCGACTCCAAGCAAAGATATCTATAAATTATTCAATAATATAAGGGGAAGTGGGGTTAAACCAGCCATATCTCTGTTCACAGAGCCGTGCGGTAGTTGAAACAGCTTGTATTCAATTTTCCAGGAAATTTCACATAGGACTAGTCCTATTTTGTTGATCTTGAGCGACTTCGAGCAAAGATATCTATAAATTATTCAATAATATAAGGGGAAGTGGGGTAAAACCAGCCATATCTTTGTTCACAGAGCCGTGCGGTAGATGAGATAACTTTTATTCGATTTTTCAGGAAATTTCACATGGGATTAGCACTATTTTGTTGATTTTGAGCAACTCCGAGCAAAGATATCTATAAACTATTCAAGGGTATAAGGGGAAGTGGGTAAAACCAGCCACTGTTCGCTGAGCAGTGCGGTAGTTGAAACAGCTTCTAACCAATTTTCCAGGAAATTTCACATGGGATTAGTACTATTCTGTTGATCTTGAGCCTCTCCGTGCAAAGATGTCTTTAAATTATTCAAGAATATAAGGGGAAGTGGGGTAAAATAAGCTCTATAACTCCACAACCATATCCGTGCGGTGATTGAAACCAGTTCCATTCGATTTCCCAGACAATTTCCAAGTGGAAATGGCCTTGTTTACAAGCCGCGCTTAAAAGCGACAAAAGTTACAGATTTTTTCCTTAGTTTTCATCAGTTCTTGCTCACTGTGCGTTGTGTTAGCTTCTTAGGCTGTGGCAACGGGAACGTTCCCAAAGTGGAGCAAACTCACAGGAGGTGAAAGTTGGCTACGGAAAAAATTGCTTCGACTTGTGAAGGCCAGAACCTGTTATTTACGTATGGTTCATTAATTGAAAATTATTTTGGTTACGGGGTCTCTGAGAAGGCTCTATGTCATTGTGACTGGCTATCCGGTCTCTTAGGTGTCTACTCAACTGATGCCTATGCGCTCCTGCAGGCATGCCAAATGGTTGCCAAATGGACATAGGCAGTTGTATTCTCCGACTCTGCAAGTTGTCTAACTGCTCTTAAACATGAGCAGGTGGGACACTCCTGGCTACTAGAGGTGCAACGGTACGCTTTCTGTAGGCTTTGTCGGGGTACCTGGGCACTCATGTACAGTATGCAAAAAAAAATCGCTTCAAAATGTCCAAATAAACCTCCTTGGTCATGATTCCATCACTGAACTCAAGTTCTCAAGGATACTATGAGTTGTGGCCTTAAAACCAAGGTTTTCATCATATCTCACACAATGATGCGAAGGTTTACATTAAAAAGTGTCTGAAAAAAGCGGATTCTACCCTTTATTCGACAACACAAGACCAACGTTATGTTTTGGCCGTATCCAGCCAGCTGTCACTATTGTAAGGAGGTACTAGAATGGTATGTTGCAAACAATGTTGATTTCCTCACCAAAGAGATTTATCCTCCGAATTGCCCTGAGTTCAGACCGATCGAAAAATATTGGGCAATTGTCAAGCGAAAACTTCGAGAATGCGGTACAGAAGTGACAAATGCCCAACAAATGCGTTTAAAGTGGAATAAGTTCGCCGGTACAGTGTCACCGGCGACTGTGCTTGAAAATTAACAATAGAAATGAATCAGTTGTGGTTAACTGTTTTTCAAATTGCTTATCCAAACCAAAATCACAATAATACAATATCTACTAATATAATATATGTTACTATTCGTTGACAAAAGCGAACGAAGCTCAATATGCAGCGCTTCAAAAATATAACAAAAATAAATTTTACAAAGAGTATTTTAAACAACGAAACTTAATAACGATACGAAGTTTCATCTACAAATAGATTCAATATGGTACTTATAAAACGAAATAACATCCATATCCATCGAAAGTTTTGGTCTTTAGGAAGTAAGTAGTTTAAATTTTCATGCTGTTCTAAGCCAACGATTTACTAGTTGAATATCGTTTCCAGATCAATACCTACTTACTTACTTACTTAAGGGACAAATACTGTATATCTAAAAGAATGCACTTTCTTTTTTTCATGGAACACATCAATGAGTGCAACCTATGGGAGTTCAAAATCAATGAGGACAACTATTCTTCCAAGCATGGTAGTTGAAACTGATCCATTACCATTATCTATAAACAAAATCAGTGAAACCTTAACACCGAAGGCTGATGAAGCAGGTGTTCCCAAAAAAATGCAACACCAACGACACATGGAAAATTGCGATAACTTCGATGAAATTGGTCCACAAATGCATCACAATTATCAGCCACCTCAAACCTTGCTATAAATATTCACCGATCATCGGTACCTATCATCAGTCTGTCCACAGCGTTTGCTCAGCTTCGTCAATTGAAACAAACACCCAATCATTTGATCCAAAATGTACAAGGTAAGAATGCGAAAAGGAACGGCTCATAAATTTGCACTCATTTCCTAATCACCTCATCATAATAATTGTTTTGTTGTCCCTAGATCATCATAGCCGTTGCTTGTTTCACTGCTGTTGCCTCAGCCTTTCCATACAAATCGGCGGCAGAACCGGAATATTACGATCACCGGTCACAACGCTCAGTACAAGTTCGAATATGGAGTGAAAGATGACCACACAGGCGACCACAAGACCCAGTGGGAACATCGGGATGGAAAACATGTCAAGGGTCAGTACACCTGAACGAAGCCAACGGTGGTCATCGCGTTGTTGATTACGAATCCGATGCTCATGGAGGAATCCAGATTCATGTCAAGACAGTAAGCGGCCATGGCTCAGCTCCAGCGGTCCATGCTCCAGCTCATAACTACGGAGGCGATAGTTATTCCAATTCTAAGAGCTACCATTATTAAACGAAATCCGATGTTAGATTGTTGTTTCTAGTTTATTTAGTCAAATAAAGAGAATGCTTCACTAAATCATGCTTTATGAATTTTTTAAAATGGGTTTACATTACACCGCACAAATCGATTCTGCAATGACACGCTATAAGAAAATTACTTTTACTGTGTGCCATCAAGCGTCCTGTGAGAGAGAGTAGAGACAACACTAAAAACACGGTTGACTGTGAAAGTCAAAATGGCAAAACAATTTATAGCAGTGTGCACAGACTCATGTTGTTATTTCAGTAGTGCTTGAATTGAATCTTGATTTTTGGACAGGTCATAATTAATGAGGTTTGAATACAAGAGCAGGGGAAAAATGGTCAAAACATATAAAAGTCCATCAAAAAATTGCCAAAGCATTAAACTGTGTGCTAATCAAATTAAGTGAAGATTTGGCCACTCTGAGTTGAAAAGAAAGACCCATCTTTTCAATGCATCATGCGATTTGCAAGGGATCATACAAAAACTCACAAATTTTAAGTTTGTGTTCTCGAAGTAAGATGAAATAAGTCATTATCTCTTGATATCTCACTTCCTCAATTAAGAACTTTGGATGCCTGAAAAAAATGGCATTTAGTAGAGCGCAATAGAGCGGAGAGCGGTAATTTCTTTCGCGCAGCCTTTCTTATCCGCCTTTGTGATGTTTTTCAACTGTTAACGATTTTCTGTGAAACACTGATGATTTTAGAGATATGTTTCGTGACCGTAGAGAACTACCAGTCTAATTAATGTCAACTTTGTAGTTCGGCGACTTTGTTCGATCTTAGCGTCCTTCATTGTCCAAAGTAGGCGCGATTTCCTGCCATAACGTACCTTTGAATCTCTTTGCTGGTGTCGTTATCGGCGGTCACCAATGACCCTAGATACACAAATTCATCTACTACCTCGATTTCGTCACCGTTCTCGTGCGAATCTTGAAAATCTGGTCCGTTGTAGCGCGGGTACCCATGTATTCCGCTTGGTGTTGCCCCACGAACTCCTTTGAAAATAGTGATAGGCGGCCGCATAAAATTTGGGAGAGCAACTTGTAGGTGACTGTAAAATACATTTTCTTGTTTTAGATATCGATACACTGAAAATCAAATTTAAGCTGTATTACGAATCCGAATCTATTTGTTGTTTTCCGTAACGAGCCTGATATGTACTATACTGATCGAAGTATTTTGATTATTTTTATTGGAATGCGAATCTGTAAAATTACAACTATGATGAGTTCTATAAGAACTTTATAAGCTACCATAATATTTCATTTAATTGACAGCTATCATGAATGATCTATAAAATAAAAAAAATGTATGTATTCAATGTGAAAAAATAGTGTTTTCAAGATGGCAGCAAGTGAGCATATCATACATTAGAGGGTGGAACGTTCAAAAAATTTTCAAACATGATCAAGTGCACACTGATTAGTTTACTATATAAATGATCAATCCCAATTTCTTAACTATAAATTAGAAGAAAAATTAGTATTCTCCATTTAATTCCAACTACCTTTGCTTATCTTCGACAGATACGCGTATTTCGTCTACAATGTGCAGACTTCTTCAGTGTCTCGTACTAATAACTCACTTGCGTATCTGTCGAACATAAGCAAAGGTAGTTGGAATTAAATGAAGAATACTAATTTTTCTTCTAATTTCTAGTAACAGGCATTCCACTAAACAGCTCAAACCCTCTAGGATTCCCAATTTCTTATTGAAGTCCATCGTCTACCAAACACAAGATGACCATTAAAAATATTTCTAAATCTGCGAAATCATAGAAAGTAAGCTAAAATGTAAATGATATTATGTAGTCAATATGTGATTGACGAATGAATAAATATATGTGTTAATCGATTAAAATACACCAAACACAAGTAAATTATTTGATTTGGCTTCCAATTTTCCAAATGCGAACTGTCGGCATTTACGTTTCACACCTTCCATCAAGTTTTGTACCGCTGTAATATTCACACTATTTGATGCTGAACGCCAATTTTCCTTGAACTGTTTCCACTTCCAACTGTTTTTTTAGCACCCTTGAGGTTTCTCTTTACGATTGCCCAATATTATTCAATTAGGCGCAGTTCCGGTGAGTTTGGAGGGTTTTTCTCCTTGGGTACGGTTTGCACACTCCGGATGAACTATGTTTCTTCAATAAAAGCAATAAGCGTTTTTGTAAGCATTCCTTTACATAAATATTTTGGTTGACAGCTGTCACGAAACTTTCGATATGAAGCCCACAAATGCAAATCGCCTGCCAAACCAACCCGAGTAACACATCTTCATAAATTAATGTTGAGTTAACTTCTACATAACCAAATCTAGTAATACAAACGTATTTTCAACCGTTATAATACATGTGTGTTGCTTGGGAAGTATTATTTCGGCAACTTTAACCATTTTTTGTCTGCCAAAACTTATCTTGAAACTCTTTTTTCGGTAGTCGTGGGACCTGGGAGCTGCCTAAAATCAGTATTGACGTATAACGGTTTTCGTCCCAAATCATATTCGGAGTCGGCAGCACCCTCTCAGGTTACAACGAAACTTTCTGGGTGTGTAGACCATGACTAGATAAGCCACTTTGCATACTAAGTTTGTTCAATTTTTTTTCTAGACAGTCTTTTGAAAAGGGCTAAACTTTTTTTTATCGTTGTTTTTCAAATGTGTTAAATAAAAAAATTACTACTCCTACAAAAAAGTAATGTATGGGTGTGATCATGGGTATGGGTATCACAAAATAAGTCAAGTTTTAAGAATTTTTTTTTTAAATCCAAAATGATCCCCACACTAAAAAAACATTTAAAAAAATCAAAATCGATTTAAAAAAAAGCACTATTTTTTACTTCGATGAAATTTTGTCTCAAGATAGGTGATTATGTTTCCTACCAACCATTCATAGATTACAGGATGAACACTTTTAAGGAAACAAAGTTTTTCTAACAAAAACTTTTTCATGTCCCATTGATTTTTTTTTCAGGTATTTTATTATCAAAAACTCAACCAGTGAAGGTTATACGACTATGTAGTCATCTTAAAATGCAATGAAACTGAATTTGTTATGTGAGACAAAGCGCAGCAGGCATATTCACACAGCAGCACTCAAGAAGTACGACTCAATATTCAATATTAGAACACGCATTTAATACTTGCTACTGTAATTTCTACCAAAACGTTTCTACCCCTTTTCTAACCTTATACTAGGTAAGGCAATTTAGAAGAGTCAAACTACCTAATCGAAAGAAACGAATACAGAGTTGTACCTAAACCAAATATAAACTAAACAAGAGAGTGAATCAGTGACATTTAACGTGTTACTTCTCTTTGCGAAAGGTTATTAGGAGCAGTTCTGAAAACTGTCATAATTGTCTTGAGAAAAAATTCCATCGAAATAAAAAAATGTGTTTCTATCTTAAATCGACTATGAATTTTTTTAAATGATAATTTACAGCGTTAGGCTCATTTTGGATTTTTATTTAATATTTTTTGCCTAAAACTTAACTTATTTTGAGATAACCACCCAAACATCACTTTTTTGTAGAAGTAGTCATGTTTTTTATTAAACACATTTGAAAAAGAATTGATAAAAAAAAGTTTAGCCCTATTCTACACACCCAGAAGGTTTCGTTGTAATCTGAGAGGGTTCTGCCAACATTTGTTCGAGTTGGCGCGAAAACCGTCGTATGTTTTATCGTCCATTACGACATAATCAAAGTTTTCAACACTCAACTTGGCGTGCGCTCTTCCTTTGGCTGGTCTATTTTCATTATCGTCTCGATCTGGTGTCACTGTAACCTAATATGTTGACAGTTCGACTCGTTTCTTTGCTCTTTGCACTGTAGTGTGGGACTTTTCCAATTTGTTTCCGATATCTCTGATGAAAAGGTTGGAATTGTGTTTGAAATGCTAGCTTCTATTCTTCCGGTCGCTGTGGAGCATTTCTCTGCCAAATGAGCAAATGACTGAACTCGACCCTCTCCGATTTGGATGAAACTTTGCACATGTCTTCGGAATTGATGACGATGGATTTTCCGCCGGTTAAGGGAATTTTTTGACTCAAGACAATTTTTTCAAAAAGGCGTATGTGTTTTGTCATGCGTATTTTTCAAAAAATCATAATTCGAAAACCGTTGGTTGTTATAAAATTGCGTCTGAGAAAAAGTTGTAGTTAATTAATTTGACTTTATGAAAAAAATATGGACACTGTAAAAAAAAAAAATTTTTCTTCAGAAAAAAACAAAAATTAAACTTAAAAATCAATTAGCAAATCTGTCCAACGTACGATTTATATAATTTTTTTTTTCGAAAAGGCTTTGAGTTATAAGAAGAAGAATAGAAGTTGTTCTACGATGGAGCAGCTTAAGATAAAAAAGTTCTTAGAAGTAAGAAAAATTCGTTTTACCCTTCTTACATCAACAATAGAAGGGTGTTACAGATCGCTTTCTGAAAACTCGACTTTTTATCCGGAGGCCCGAGTGTCATATACCATCTCGGACTCATGCTCGACGAACTGAGCAACATGTCTGTGTCTGTATATATGCGTGTGTGTGTGTGTGTGTGTGTGTGTGTGTGTGTGTGTGTGTGTGTGTGTGTGTGTGTGTGTGTGTGTGTGTGTGTGTGTGTGTGTGTGTGTGTGTGTTACAAATAATGTCACATCGGTTTCTCGTGCCATCTGTGAACCGATTTTCAGTTCTGCTGACGGCAAATGGAAGCTACAACATTCCCATAGAACGCTATTGATTTTTTCATTCGGACAGTCTCGTTACGAAGATATGATCGAAACAGTACTTGAAGGCCTATTATAATAGTAATCAAACAGTTTAGTCTCCCATTACATACTGAGCTATTTGTGTACCGATTTTAGTTTTATTGGTGCCAAATCAAAGTTATGATATCTCCAAATAACTGGTCAAAATTTCATTATGATTGGATAATCCTTCATGGAGATATGACCAAAACAATACCTGAGAGCACATAATTGTGAGATGACAATAAGGAGTGTATCGATAAGTAGTTATAAACTTCCAAATAATAAAATAGGCATGAAAACATGGTTAAAATTAACATACTATTTCAGTTTATTATGGCTTAACATGTTTACAAAAGATCCAAACGGAAAAACTAGTCATCATGTTCATTTCTGTAGAATGCCCGTACCTTTGATTTGACACCTGCCATCAAATTCTGCACAGTGACCTTTGTGCACTTCCTGGATGCCGCTGCCCAATTTTTCTTAAAATCGGTCATGTTTTGGGACACTGTACCATCCTTCTTAAATATACGCTTGACTATTGCCCAATAGCGTTCGATCGGTCGCAACTGGGGACAGTTTGGTGGGTTGATGTCTTTTTCTACGAACTTGATGTTATTCTCCGTCAGCCACTGTAGAGTGGATTTGGCGTAATGTGCCGATGCCAAATCTGGCCAGAAGAGAGGAGGGACTGGTGCTTTCTATACAATGGTAGCAACCTGTTCTTCAAACATTCCTTTTGATAAATCTCAGCATTTATAGTTCCTTTTGTATAGAAAATTGAAGAACGCAAGCCACATGTGCAAATAGCTTGCCAAATGAGCACCTTCTGACCGAATTTCTCCATCGCAACAGTCGTATCTGCGGTTGGCACACGTTCCCCAACAGATTTAGTATAAAACTGCGGCCCCGGTAGCGTTCTTGAATCTTCTTTAACGTATGTTTCGTCATCCATCAAAATGCACTGGTCGACATTGTCCAAAATGCAGCTGTACAGCTTTCGAGCCCTGGTTTTGGCACGAGACTTTTGTTCCGGAGTTTGTTTGGGCACTTTCTGCTTTTTGTACGTCTTCAAGTCATTCCTGCGCTTGATTCGTTGAATCATTCCGATGCTGGTCCTGAACTTCTTGGCTAGATCGCGAGTAGAGGCAGATTTGTTCCGTTGAATATAATCCACAACTTTTTGGTCCAAATCGGGGTTGCTGGAGCCGGGTTTCCGGCCACTTCTTAGTAAATCCTTGAGGGAGCACTCCTTACCAAACTTTTCGATGATGCGTTTTACACTTGCCGGGTGAACATTTACTCTTTTCGCAATCTGGTTGTAAGTAACACCCTTTTCGGTGCACCAAGTGTGCAGAATTTTCTTTTAGTCTCAAATTCAATTCGCGACATTTTGAATACAACTTTATCAACGGAAATGAATGAACCGAATAATCATTTTTGACATGTAAACAAAGCAAATGGCGCTTACACGCTAAAAATATATACAGTAGTTTATGCGTAATAACGCATCGAATGTTTATAACTACTTTTCGATACACTCCTTATACTCGTTGCAGTGCAAAACCGAACAAGACTAATCACACCAATCGATGCCGCTTGCATTCTATTGTGTCGCATCTGGAGCGTTGTATAGCACATACAGCGGACTAGCCACACTATGCGACTGTATAGAATTAGAGCAGCATCGATTGGCTCGAGTGGTCTGGTTTTGAACTGCAACGAGTATATTCGAAAATTACACAAAGTCTCCATTTACTATTTTCAACGAATATGTACTTATTAAGCATCTTGAATCCATATCGATAATCAAAATTGACACTCAGGATTGTCTTATAATACATTCTATGGACTAATTGTATGAAATTTCTAATATTTATGTAATTTCCCCTTCTATATAAATAACATAAACAGATCATTAAAGATTAATAATGGTAATATTTTAATCACATCGATGAACAATCCGTCCAGGATAGACAAATAGTTCATTCTAAAAACTGAATGTATGACATATCGAATATTCTTGGATCTTCCTGAAATTTCTGATGAAAATGTGTATCCAGTACAATATTGGCCACATTTGAGTTCGTAATCTGATGAAATGTAAGAAGGGTTCAGTCTCACCATCGGTGGATTAATGCGGTTTTTTTCTAATTTGTTGCTTTTGCATAAATAACCGTATTTAATAATATAATACGATTTTTCTAGTGATTTTAAACATAAATACTTTTGGTGAGCAACATTCTAAATGTATCCGTTTTCGACATAATTTGAAATTAATGTCGAAAATATGGCTTTTTCCATGAAAATATCCCTTTTCAAATGTTAGTCGTGATTGTCCATCTGCAAAAGTATTCTTTTCAAATTGTTCATAAAATTTTCTACAATATACTTTCGATTACCGAGAATACTAGAAAAACTGATTCCTGATATTTACTGTAGGTAACACGACAAAATTTGCTGCTTTTACTTACAGTATATTATGAAAACCTAACCCGAAACAAAAATAACTAGTATTCATGTTAGTGTACAAGCGTATTTTGTTCAGGTAGAAACATAATGTATTTAATTAGTTAAACTGTTTATATCAGTAAGAATACAATTGTTACGCCCATTTATACCTATTCATGCATTCCCTTTGGTGTTGACAGAAAATATAATTTACATGCATACCCCTGCACATACCAATATTTCAAAAAAGTACCTAAAGTGCGTACCTAGTACGTATAAAAAGGATTACATTACAAAGTCATGACATCAGTTTAACAGTGTCTTTCATAAGTAGCGTAAAGTGTAAAACGATTTGAAATGGAACTCGAAACAAAGCATTGTTGTAAACCTTTTCGTGAAATCGGAAGACGGTGTTCGCCTAAACTTAGAAATTTAACTGACAAGTTAATTGAAAAACTTTATCCTGCAGTGTACGGTCCATTTGGACACGTCATTAAGAATTTGTGATTCATGTCGGTTATATTCGTATCGTCGTAATCCTGTCGAAAGAGTGGAGCAACCAGAAAACGGTGGACATGACGGAGCACCAACCACATAACGGAACGATTTGGAGGAAATACCATCGGCAGCTTCAATTACCTCGGCATCTTCTCAGGACAGTGACCTACCGGATTATTCCAGGATACACAACAATGAGTTATTCAATAATGGAATTGCAGGAATAAATGTGTCTCCGATATCCATTAGAGAATTTAAAAACGATAAATACCGTCGGCAAAAATTTGCCGAAATTGTAGCAGGTATTAGAAAATATCTATTCAGCTTACCACCACAAGAAGAAGTCGAAGAGTTAGCTACATTGAAAACAAAGGTTGTGGAATATGATGAAATTATTTCCAAATTGAAAGAAAAATTCATAGAACCAGATTGTTCGAGAATAGATAAAATACGTATATTAACAGTTTTGCCTAATTCGTGGACGATTCAGCAAATAACGAGCAAATTTGAAACAAAGAAATACCTTGCGTTACAAGCAAAAGAATTGGCAGCCGAAAATGTAGTATGAGTATTGGCTACCCCCAACGACAGATCGGGGAATCGTTTGAATCCGGATATAAAGAATCAAGTGATACAATTTTTTGACGAGGACGACATCAGCAGAGCCATGGCGGGACAAAGAGATTATGTCTCTGTAAACACTAATGGTAAGCGTCAACAAATTCAAAAACGGTTATTACTTTCATCACTTAGAGAAACTTTCACTCGATTTAAAGAAGTCAGTGAACATAAAATTGGATTTAGTTCTTCTGCAGCATTACGACCAAAACATTGTAAATTGCTAAATGCTTCAGGTTCTCACAACGTTTGTGTTTGCGCAATTCACGAAAATATTGATTTAATGCTTCACAGTTTAAAAAAATATTCATTCAACACTGATTGCAATCAACATTTTGGGAAGTTATTGTGTAATTCATCATCAAGATCAAAATATTGTTACCTCCGTGAATGCAAAAATTGTCCCACGCTGTCAGAATTTGAGATAAGATTTTTAAAAGAACTTGAGAAACATAACTTGTCTGAGATATCGTTCGAACAATGGATTACAACTGATAGATGTAATTTAGAAACGCTATTAAAACCTGTCGATGAATTTGTTGAATATTTTAGCGAGAAATTAGAAAAACTATTAACTCATGATTATATAAAAACAAAGCAATCTAAATTTTTAAAAGATATAAAGTCTTCATTAAAAGAAGGAGAAGTAGTTATTATTTGCGATTTTGCAGAGAATTATTCATTTGTACTTCAGGATGCTGTTCAAAGTCATCATTGGAACAATGATTAGGCTACAATTCATCCGTTTGTTATTTATTATATGGAGTCAGGAATGCTTAAAAATCTAAGTTTTGTTGTAATATCAGAAGTTCTAAGACATGATACAATTGCGGTACAAGTATTTATTTCTAAATAACTAACGTATTTAAATCAACTAATGAATATAAAAAAGGCCATTTTTATGTCTGATGAGGCTGCTTCCCAATACAAAAATAGAAAAATTTTTGCATGCCTCTGCAAGTTTAAAGAGGATGCAATTGGCGGCACATTAAAACGAATGGCAACAAGAGCAAGCTTGGCCAAACAACATGAATATCCAATAACAAGTGCGAAAACTTTGTATGATTGAGCTATTAAGAGAAATCAAGAAAATTTCACAAAAATATTATTTTGCTATCTTTCACAAGAAGAATATGAAGAGGGAGCTGCAGAATGGGGTGGTAGTTATCAGCAAACAAAAATGATTCCTGGTACACAGAAAAATATTCCGGTTGCAGATAACAAAATCGCTGCGAAAATATTTTCAACTGACGAAATACTGAGTTTTCATAATATTTATAGGAATGTTAGGGAATAGTGTTTGTAAAAATGTAAATACAGTTTTTTTTAAATAGTAGAAAAAATAAATAAATCATGTATGAACAAAAAAAAACTCAAAATTTTTATTTGGAAATTAAGATTCGTTAATTTCGTTAATTAAGATGTTCAATCTTCTTGGTGTCAAAAAGATAGTTGTTGAAAATTTTATGTACAATTTGAAAAGAATACTTATGCAGATGGACAATCACGACTAACATTTGAAAAAGGGAAATTTTCATGGAAAAAGACATTAATTTCAAATTATCTCGAAAACGGATACATATAGAATGTTGCTCACCAAGAGCATTTTTGTTTAAAATTACTAGAAAAATCGTATTATATTATTCAAATATAGTTATTAATGCAAAAACAACAAATTAAAAAAAAATTGAGTTTTTCCTACTTCTAGGAACTTTTTTATCTAAAGTTGCTCCATCGTAAAACAACTTTGATTCTTCTTCGTATAACTCAAAGTCTTTTTGAAATTTTTTTTATAAAAATCGTACGTTGGACAGATTTGCTAATTGATTTTCAAGTTTAATTTTTGATTTTTTTGAAGAAAACAAATTTTTTTTTACAGTGTCCATATTTTTTTTATAAAGTAAAATGAATTAACTACAACTTTTTCTCAGACGCAATTTTATAACAACCAACGGTTTTCGATTTATGATTTTTTGAAAAATACGCATGACAAAACACATACGCCCTTTTGAAAAAAATGTCTTGAGTCAAAAAATTCCCTTAACCCGCGGAAAATCCATCATCACCAATTCCGAAGACATGTGCAAAGTTTCATCCAAATCGGAGAGGGTCGTGCAAGATTTTGACTTTTTTCGGCTGATTTCATCTGGAAACGCTCTGTGGCTTCCTGATTTCGGTTTCTTCCTGATTCCGGCTTCATGGCAGTCATCAGACCTTCTCCGAACACTTTTATAGCATTCATCACGGTAGATTTTGCAACATTAAGTGATTTTGCCAAGTCGGCGCGGGAATAATTTGGATTGTGATATGCCACTCTTCTCATATCGGCGCCATTTCGACAACTGAATAGAAAATGTCAAAAACAAAATAGAATCATCATTGCGTATGCATACACCTACATAATGACGGGTGTTCATGCTTTTTAAGGTGAAACTCCCTTGAATCCTTAGTATTCAACATGCATGTAGTAGTGCAAACACTATTTTGCTCTCATATGATAGTATTGGTGCATCATGAAGAAAACGGTCATGGTTGCCAGTAATTTTAATTTTTCTTTGTGGATTACAGTGCAGATTAAAAAAATACGTCACATTTTAGTCAACCAAGTTTTGACCGTTCCATCGTTTACTCGCTAACCTCGGATTTCATAACAATGTATTGGAGATATTCAACCGTACCTGTAATTTATATTTTTTTTATTCAGATAACTTCATATCAATTCGGACTAGTGTCATGTTCATTTGAGAACAAATTGAAATCGATGAAGTCGATCCAGTGGGAGTACAAAGTGCTGGCATTACTTATTTAATGCGGAGACGTCCGATCGCGGTGACAGTTGGGATGTGAAAGAGGACGAGTGACGGTGTCGAGTGATGTGGTGCTCTGTGAAGGCTGTTGCCTTGGTGACTCGAATGGTTGCCCATGCTCCTACGATCTTACCGATCATGTATGAGCATTGCCGTTTCACATCTGTCATCATAAGATCACCACGAAGTTTGCCGCAAACGCAAGGTAAGTTGTTTGAGTATTGATTTGTGTTTCACTCGATATTACGATATTGGGTTAGGGGGTTTTATGTTAGCCCAGCTCCTTCATTCGGCCTATGTCATTATTTCAGAGATAAGCAAAAGAAATTTTGTTGTTATCAAAATGGCTGGTTTTAAGTGTGTAGTGGTGTAGTGGTAATCGTGACTGCTACTGACACCCCAGTGGGTCTGGGTTCAATCCCAGTCGAGGTCGGTGGTTTTTCTGATTTTTTTCTTGTCACTTCTTCCTTCGGAAGGGAAGTAAAGCCGTTGGTCCCGGTTCATAGTCATGAGTCGTTAGGTAGGGTCCAGATGGTGGAGTCGTCTCCCTGGCGTCGGTGATTGTCACCATGTGAGGAAAAAAGCCGACGTAAAATAAATAAATAACCAAAAAAAAATGATGGCTGATTTAATTCAAAGCAATTCTGACATAATTAATCAATTTATCGTTGTCTGGATAACTTTGTAAAAATATTGTAATTATTTGTAAAAATTTGAATGAAAATGTACGTAAATATTTTCCAAATAGATCATCTAAACAAAATCCAAAAGAAGGAAGAAAGGCTTTGTGCACAAATTACGTAACGCAAAAAACGGGATTATGGACCCCCCTCTATGTAACAATGAGTAACACATGATCAGACCCCCCCCCCTTTAAATAACATTACGCTCACGGACCCCCCCCCACTCCCTCTCAATTGTGATAAAATCATCGCAAACATTGTTATTGTTGAATCCTAGAGGGTTTGGGTTTTTAAGTGGAATACCTGTAACTAGAAATTAGAAGAAAAATTAGTATTTTCCATTTAATTCCAACTTTCTTTGCTTATCTTGACAGATACGCGTATTTCGTCTAAAACGTGCAGACTTCTTCAGTATCTCATACTAAAGTCGTGTTATTGGTAGGAGACACTGAAGAAATCTTGGAAGAAAGTTGAAATTAAATGGAAAATACTAATTTTTCTTCTAATTTATAGTTGCTGTTATTTTTATGTATAATTCCCATTTGGGTAACTTGAAATTAGTAAGGATTGCAAAAAAATTTCAATTAATTGAATTTATGTAACTTAAAGCTGTTATAAAGATTACGAAAAACATTGCATTCATTGTAATGCATTTATTCAGGTAACTGGATGTTCTTAAAAGTACTACAAATATTAGTTCTGCAAGTTTACTCAAATCTGTTTAAACTATTTAAAGTATCACAAAAAAGTTCACAGTTCTTTTCATGTTACTTAAATTTAGTTGAAAGATGGCAACAGTATTTTAGGCAATGCATAATATTAACGAATTGCAATGATTATAATCTAATTATTATTAATTATATTTTATTATAATTATTTATTATAATTAAATCTGAATTGTCCTTTTGATCCGTGCAGTGCATGAATAAGGCAGTGCATGAAACTGGCCAGTCAAGGTGGTGGATTCGTTCCTGCCTAGAATACCTTACAATGCCCTTCGCTCAATTAAAAAAAACTACTTCTATTCAATTTTCACAGCCTGCCGTGCGCTAACGAAACTATCAATACTTTCTCTTCACAACTTTGTTCTAGCAAAAAAAAATGCTGTCTACTCCTAGAGCCTCATGGTGAAGAGAAATTATTTCCTTCTCAAACTACATCATTTCTTGTGTATTTAATCAAGATACACATTGTTTTACTTTAACGCTATCATATATTAGAAACAACAAAATTTCTTATCGAAACCAATATTGATTTAACAATAAATGAGTTTTGTTTTCAATAGAAGCCTTCTTTGCAGCGCTTTAAGAAACAACAAAACAAAATTATTGTTGGTTCAAAAATAAAATCGGTATTGTTTGAATAAATTAAAATTATGGGTGAGTCAACAAAAAAAATTGTTGAATCTATACAGAACAATATATTCCTTAGCGTGTAGATGCAAATGCAAATGCAAATCGTCATAAGATACCTTTAGTTTAGTAGGTCATATTTTAATAGTACGTCTCCATTTATCGAAGCTTTAGAATTTGGTCGGAAATCAAAAGATAGACTTAATCCATTTTTCTTAAAATTTCAGATTTCTTGTACCACTTGGCCATAAATGTGTTTCTTTTATGGCCACTCCCATAAGAAACACATGCGATTGGCCATAAAAGGAACCAAAATTTAAAACTATGGTGAAAATTGATGCAGTGTTCCAGTTATGGCAAACGTGATTAAAAATACATGACCAAATTTTTGGTTGAATTTCGATATTTTTCCTTTAAAATATGGATTGAAAGTTTTCATTTGACGTTTTTAACGTGGGGTTTTCCCAAAAATTTTAAAGATAGTTCTTAACTAGTATAAATTAACCTTTTTCTACTTGCTACTTGCTACTTTGCTTGGCACACAAGAAATTTTAATATTGCAAATTGGTTATTTACTTTTTTGTTTTCAAATTGATTATTTTGTTACGTAACGATTTTAAAACCCCTCCTCCCCCATATGTCACAATAAGTAACGGTTACTCAACCGCCCTCCCTCCCCTTCATGCGTGTTACGTAATTTGTGCACAAAGCCAAACCTGTACAGAGTGATTTATTATGTTTTCATTATCAAAGGGTTAATAAATCATGTGTGAAAATCTTTTACGTGTTTCAGAGCAGTTTAGTTTAGTTTGTTTCTAAAATTTAATGTTGGGTAGAGCGGATACAACTGGCAATGCCTGAAATCATAAAATCAGAAAAGAAAAACAGTACGAAGACTGTATTTAATAAAAAAAATTGATCGACTGGGACGAAGTTGCATCCTTGAATAGACCCAATTTGATGCTTAGAAACCGATCCATATCCCTCGAAAATTTCTGACTTGAAAAAAAGAGGTGTATAGCTTTTCATGATACATACTACCAAATGTCTTATTAAACGTGTCTTAGCGAGTGTATAGCTAACTTAATTTCGCTCTAATTGATATGTTTTTGTATTCTCCGTGCGTGGAGTAACGATTATGATGTAGAAGAAGATGTTCGCTCATCACCATTGTAGCATAGAAAGTAGTTATAAATATAATAATTTTACAAAAAAAAAAAAAAAAAAAAAAAAAACACTGAATGAGTCGAAATTATTCTGCGGGTTTGAAGGAAACCCCCACTTGGCGTCATCCCTGTTCGCAATCAACGATAGAACATTAGTTTTCTTCTACTCTTTCCACTCGTCGTTTCTCTACCTATGATTGGTCGTTACACTTCCAGTTGTTGGTCTACGAAGGTATAAAAGAAAACTGATGCCTAGCATCGGGTCATCATCATTCTCTGCTCGACGTTCGAGCAGTAAAGTTCGGTTTCTCCGTTGCGCTTCGATCTATGTTTGGACCTCACCAGTGGTAATCCAACTTAGATATCGTTGTGTGGTTTTTTCGTCTCTTGCGCTATTCGGTTCGGTAGTGTAGTGACACGTTTTCTTTTCGACCGTTATTCGTGCCACGATTTCGGACCCATCTTGTGTCTCTTCGACGCTTGGCCACCTGTTCGAGGTGGCAAGCTTCAACACTTAGCTGCAGAAGTTGGCAGCAAACCCACTGACACCAACCACTGTTGCGATGGCACGCAACAAAAAAACTGGTGCCTCCACCTCAAGCCACCGTACAACACCAACTACTGCCTGCACCCAACAGGCAAGCGGCTCAAAGCGACCCCGAACTGACGATGCCAATCCTGCGTCATTGGATCACAATGCCAGACTACTGGCCAACAACAGTTTTGCCACGCTTCCGGTTCAATCGGTCACCGAGCAGACGGTGCCAAAAAAAGTGAGAATTCCACCTCTCTTCACCACCTCGAAGGAAATCGCCACGCTCAGGAACGAACTTGCGGCGGCGCAAATCCATCCGTTGTTCAAGCTGTGCAGCATGGGCATCAAGATCGTCTGCTCCACCGAAGCAGATTTGTCATCTACCAGACGATTCCTAGAATCGAAACAGCTCGAGTATTACACTCATGACACCCCCGGAAGCAAGCCAATGAAGGTGGTTATTCGTGGACTACCGGAACAACCACCGGAGGATATCATGGAGGAACTCAAACGGCTTAAGCTCAAGCCGATTAAGGTGTTCCCCATGAAGCGGGCCGAGGAACGAAACCATCGGGATCTACTGTATCTGGCCCACCTGGAGAAGGGCTCAATCAACATGAATGAGCTCTCCAAAGTGCGAGCGCTTCTCAACATAATTGTTGAATGGGAGCCGTACCACCCCAAGAAGCGTGACGTCACGCAATGTGCCAACTGCCTTTCATTCGGCCATGGCACGAGGAACTGCCGCATGAAACCGCGCTGTGGAAAATGTGCAGGAACACATGAAACGGCGAAATGCGACCAAATGGAGGAAACTGCCGAGCCCAAATGTGCCAACTGCGGATCAAACCACGATGGCCAAAACCGTGCCTGTCCCAAGCGTGCGGAGTACTTGGAAATCCGGAGAAAAGCGTCCACCAGAAATCGCAACGGGCGAAACCGTCATCAACCTCCTCCGAATACGATCGAGAACTTCCCGCCGCTCAGGTACCAAGTGCTGAATCTGCCACCAGTTCCATTGAACTATCGCCAACCAATGCGCCCGCCAGCATCCGTTCAGCAACGATTCGTGACAGCCGCCGCCGCCCCCATGCCGGCTCCTCCTCCAGGCTGGGGCAATCCAAATCCAAGTTGCAGTACCTCCACGCAACCACCGGCCGATGGACAGCTCTACGACTCGGAGCAAATGGTCGAGTTCGTCCAAGAGCTTTACCGCCAACTACGTTCCTGCCACTCGAAGGAGGAACAGCTCAAAGCCGCCACATCCGTGACGATGAAGTTTCTTTACAAACATGGACCGTGAACGCACCATCAGCATCTTAAACTGGAATGCTTGTTCCATCCGGAACAAAACCATCGAGCTCGGTGACTTCCTTAACAGGAAGGCCATCGACATCGCCATCGTCACCGAGACACATCTCAAGCCGGACCTGAATATTTTTATCCCTGACTATCGGATTGTGCGACTTGATCGTAGCGGCTCAAGTGGAGGAGGAGTTGCGATCGCCCTGCGCTACAACATCAACTGTCATCTACTTCCGAGCTTCCAGCTGCAGTCCATCGAAGCTATCGGAGTCGAGGTCGAAACTGCTGTCGGCCCAATCACCATCATCGCGGCCTATTGTCCCAAGCAAGCCAGCCTCGCCAATGGAACAACAACAATGCTACGAAACGACATCCGCAAGCTAACTCGGAGGCAGGGACAGTTCATCATCACCGGCGACCTAAATGCGAAACACGAAACCTGGGGAACACTCGACGCAACCGGAACGGAATAGTACTGCAGGAAGACCTGGAAGAGGGACATTACACCGTCCTGGGCCCGGATACTCCCACCCGGTTGAGCAGATCCGGGGTCCATTCAACAATCGACATCTTCCTCACCAACATGGGGAACAACATCGGCCAGCCGATCGCATACCAGGAGCTCAGCTCGGACCACTATCCGGTGGTGGCCGAAGTTGGCTCCTCGGTCAACCGGCATCGTATCACCAGACGGAACTACCATCGCGCCAGTTGGGAGAGGTTCCGACAACAAGTTGACGACAACATCGATTTCGACATGCGCCTTGATTCGGTTGATGACATCGAACGGCAGCTGCAGAGCATCGAGCAAGCGATCTCCCAGGCCCGGGAGCAACATGTACCGGTGATAGATCAGGTGAGCAACTCTGTACCCATTGATAGACCCACTAAAGAACTTAGTCAATTGCGCAACGCCATTCGAAGGCAATACCAGCGAACTGGTTTGCCTACTTTAAAAAGTCATTGCAATCGAATGACCAAAATTATTAAGGCCAGAATGGTGGACCTCAGAAATAACAATTTTTCCGACAAGATCTGCTCTCTCCCAGATTGTGCAAAGCCGTTCTGGAAGTTGACAAAAATCTTAAAAACTAAGCCAAGACCGATTCCACCGTTGATCCCACTTGACAGCAATCGCTCCACGGATCGCTTAATTACTCCTGCAGAGAAGGCTGTTGAGATAGGTCAACACTTCGTCAGCTCCCACAATCTTGGACTAAACATCGTCAGTCCACACGAAGCTGCCGTTAGCGAGGTTGTAAACAACATCCATCTAAGTCCCAATGACTTCTCGGAAGAGTTGGAAATCTCAGCTGACGAATTGTTGACCTATATCAAAGCGTCTAAGAACATGAAGGCCCCAGGTTTCGATAACATCTTGAACTTGGAGCTCAAGCAATTGAGCCCCCAGTTCTATAACCATCTGGGGATGGTTTTCAACCAATGCCTGCGACTTAGCTACTTCCCCTCGTGTTGGAAGTCAGCCTAAGTCATACCCATCCGGAAACCTGGGAAAGATCCTTCGTGTTCCAAAAGCTATAGACCAATCAGCCTTCTTTCAGGAGTATCCAAGCTGTTTGAGAAAGCGATCCACCGTCGGCTTCTTTCATCTGCCGACGAGCTTAACATCTTGCTCGACGAACAATTTGGCTTCCGACGTGGTCGGTCGACAATTCACCAACTTAACCGAGTCATTAACATCCTCAGACGGAACAAGTCTGTTTCGAAAACATCTGCCATGGCCCTTCTCGACATCGAGAAGGCCTTTGATAACGTGTGGCACGATGGCTTGGTGTACAAGCTGCATCGATACAATCTTCCCATCTTTCTGGTGAAGATAATTAAAAATTATCTGTCGGACAGGACATTCCGTGTTTCGCTGCAGGGTGCAGTTTCTGATGCACAGGAGATTTCCGCCGGTGTTCCGCAGGGAAGTATATTAGGTCCACTTCTGTTCAACCTATTCACTTCGGACATACCCCCGCTCCCTGAAAATGGATCTCTGTCGTTGTTCGCCGATGATACCGCAGTCGTCCACAATGGTAGGGTAATAAGAGCACTTGCCGCGAAACTGCAGCGAAGCCTGAATGTTCTGTCTGAATACTTCACCGAATGGAAGATCTGTATCAATGCGGCGAAGACCCAGGTCATCCTATTTCCACACTCCAACTCTCCCAGACTTGTTCCGCCTGAGGATTGTAAAATAAGCCTGAACAACACAACGGTGGAATGGGCCAAATCAGCTGTCTATCTTGGCGTTACCATAGACAGCAAGCTTATTTTCAGGGAGCAGGTTGACAAAACGGTCACAAAGTGTAACGTTCTGATCAACAGAAGGTCTACATTATCCCTGAAAAACAAGCTTGCTGTCTACAAGCAAATCATACTTCCAGTCATCGAGTACGGCATGCCAATCTGGGAAAGCTGCGCAAAAACACATCACCTGAAGCTTCAGCGTATTCAAAATAAGTTCCTCAGGCTGATCCTGAACACCCCTCCAAGGACAAGAACTTCTGAGCTCCACCGTCTGGCCGAGATAAAAATGCTCGACGATCGCTTTAGTGAGTCTATCAATCGGTACAGGGCACGCTGCCTGACATCGGATCACCAGATCATTCGGAATCTGGTTCCCCACCCCTAGGTTTTTTCCAATTGTAGTTTTAGTTGTAGATTAGGTAGGTTATCAAATTTTAAAGCTAACAATGCCCCAAGGGCTGTACGGAAAATTCATGTAAAACACATAACACTTTAAACACACCAAACACATAAAATTAAACAAAGCTGAAGAGCCCAATGGGCTGAAACACTTAAAATGTTAAAATTAGTATGTAAGACAATTAAATTGGAAAAATAAAACATTTTAAGTAAAAAAAAAAAAAAAAAAGCATCGGGTCATTCTTGTGACGAATTTCGCACGCAACGCATCGACAGCGAGGACAATAGCGGAGCAGCAGTAGCGGACGACCAGCAGTAAACGGAGCAGCAGTAAACGGACGAGCAACAACAAATGGAGCATTTCGTATCCGATGAAGACGCCGACCGCCGCATGACGGAGAAGAGTTCGAGCCAGGATGACGACAACCATGAGGCTCCAAGAGTGGACAGTAATGTTTGCTAGAATGAAAGATTTGTAGAGAAAGTGTTGAAAGTTCCGTCAGTGTATGGTAGGTTGGAAATAGAATAAAAGCATTGAAAATTGAGCTAAAGGGCATGGGAAAAGTAGTACTCGAACCAAGGACGTTACTCTTTGCCTAACATCCCACTGCGGGGTTATTCCACGCACTTTGAATAACTATTTTTGTATAAAATTTACATGTCAGGAATCTTCGGCATTTTGATAGTTGACAACTTACACTACATGAATCTGTATTAGATTTGGTTTAAGGACATAATATCAAAATGTTAGGGATCTGGAAATGTAAGTTTGAGATTCTTCATACTAATTCCCATACAAACTTTGAACAGCGTGTGCAAAGCCAAATTAAAACCAAATGTATTCAATTTTTTTGGGGACTATCAGGACCGAAATTGGCGTCGATTAAGCAAACATTACGAAATTTGCATCACCCTAATACCCTAGTGTGTTCTTCTAGCGATTGATTGTGGTGAAAGCTTTTCCATCAAAACAGGAGCCGGTTAATTCAACAGAGCTGCTAGGAAATAAATCAGCTGAAATCGTAGTCTATTCGGAAGAACATAACAATCACCCAAGAAGGCCAGCTATTGACAATTCCTACGATTATTGACAATGTATTCAAAACGACGTATCTGGTATTATAAATAACAAGGGGAAGTTTTGTTCAAACGTTATGTGATTTACAGTACTGGCAGAAATAAAGTGCCCACCAGCTAAAAAATGATTGCCATTATTATACCAATTTTGTATTGATGCAAAAATATAAAGTCTATTCGACCAAAATGCAGCTTTTGTATAGCATTATCATTCTGTTTATTCAAAATCATGATTAAGTTTGTATAGCTTAGTTTCTGATGTATCATATGCATGTGAATGTTTTTCCACCTGGCAGAAAAAAAAGTGCTCAAAACCGACATATAATTTTCTTGAGTGCATCTTGCATGGCATTGCCTACCAAACTGTCACAGCACATTCAGCCTATCACAAGGTGTCAAGCACTGTTTGTTTCGGTTCTGTTCGCGCCGGTTCGGATTTCGTTTGAATGTTGAAAATGGATTCGAAACAAATTAACCTATCCGTACGAAAATTAATTGTGAGAGACTACCAACAGCAAATATCTATGCGTAAAATTGCCGTCAGATATGGAGTGAGTTATTCTGGTGTTCACAAAGTTTGGAAAAAGTTTCAGGAAACCGGATCAGTAGCTGATAGACATGGACGCGGGCGGAACCGACTCACGACTCCGCGTGAAGACACCAGAATTATTCGTGAAACCAGGAAAAATCCAACAGTTACGAGCCGAGTGATAAAGGAAAAACTGCAGCTGAGTATTTCAGATCGCACTGTGCGCTCCAGGCTTCGGGATGCAGGTTTAAGGAGCAAATTGGCAGTACGTCGCCCATTGATTCAAAAGAGAAATAGAGTTAAACGGCTAGAGTTCGCTAAAAAATACGCCGACAATTTTCCGAGTACCTAATTTGATAGGTACATAGACATTATTAATGAAAATTTGGAGGGGTCATTGTTGAAAGTTGGACTGGAAGACAAGTTCATCTTTCAATAAGATAATGATCCGAAGCACACGGCCCGTAAAACCATGACGTTTTTCCGTGGATGTCGCATAAAACTTCTTGAATGGCCACCGCAATCACCAGACTTGAACCCAATTGAAAATCTATGGTCAATTCTCGATCAGCAAGTTGAGAAAGGAGAGGTAACAAACAAAAAAAGCTCTTCGAAGCCCTCGAGTGCGCCTGGCAAAGAATCGACGAGAACCATCTGAAAAACCTAGTTGAAAGCATGCCTCGACGTCTTCAAGCAGTCATCAAAGCTAAAGGAAGTCACACGAAATATTAAATTCAATGTTCTTGGTTTTGAAGTAAACATATCACGGATGAGCACTTTATTTTTGCCACTGAATTAAAAAGTTGTTTTGTTTAATGTTTTGTTAATAAAGTTACATGAATAATTTTTCAGTTGTTGTTTCTCATTTCGAAAGAAGAATTGAAGTCATTCATGTTGACCCAATATGTTACCACTGAATCGCTGCAAATCAAAAAGTTGTATTGAGAAAATAAACATAAACCAACGTGAGCACTTTATTTCTGCCAGCACTGTATGTAATTTTATCGAAAATTAACCATTTTTCAAATTGCTCTACAAAAGGTGAATTTGAGAAAAAAAATTGTTATTCTCAAAGTTAAACGTTCCAATAAGGGAACGTCTATTAATAATGTGACGAAAAAGTGACTTCATATACCTCCACCCCCCCCCCCCCCCAAACCCTTGTCACGTTTTTTGTATGGACCTTCATTTTTGTTGTATGGATTATCACGTTAACCCCCTCCCCCCCCATTACTGCGTGACATAATTAATAGACCTTCCCTTATCTAGTGCATGGAGTCTTAAAGCGTGGACTTGCAACGATTCAAATTGTTTTCCAAGTTCAATACTACAGAAAATTCGCTATGTACACAAGAAAAATAAAAATTGGAATTCGAACAGACGCGTGTGAAATTTCCTTTAGTTCAAGACAAACGTAAGCAACGAAATTGTTTGTAATCTTTCATTCAACAGATCTGAAGAAGGTGATATCTGGCTTTAATTATCATCAAATATCCTATGAACATATTCCAAATATAGCATGCCATATATAACGCAAAAAAATACATTTTTCTTTCAAACCGTGTAGTATAACTAAACAGAAAGTTCTGGAAGAAGCAAGATGTATGATGTTCTCTAGTGTATTGCGTTGCTCTTTTCATGAACCATGTAGATGGGTTTCAATATGTAGGAGGCAGGTCACCAGCCTCAAGCTAAAAGTCGCGTTAATATGGAATCAACAAAACCGTCAAATTTTTATAGAAATGACAACCGGGAATACCATATGCTGGGGAGATGAAATCTAAATTTGTGTTAGTTTTCCGCTTTCTTTGCTGAAAAATAAACTCACTCTTGGTTTTCACTGATCTGGCGTTCATAGAAAATGTGAAAATTTTCGAATTGTCGAGTACTTTTTTTAAACCGACGATAAATTCAAACGTAAATTTCACAAATCTCTCAGCATCCTCACAGAAAATAGCATCACCATCATGTAAAGGAAATGTTATTCCATGTGCTGATGGCCCTAGTTTGCATGGAGGTGCTAAGGGTTTCATGAATGTAACGTTTGAATCTTACTTTTCCTCTTTGTTTGCAAAATCAGATACATCTTTTTGAAGAAGTACTCAAGAATTAATTGTTTTTACGGATAAGTAAGCTGTTGTTTGATTCACACAAAACAAAATAAACTAAAAAGGTGTTGTTAAGAGTTACACCCGTAATAACCAAGACTCACAAGTAAGTAGAAAAGTAAAGTATGCAGTGTTGCACAACCCATCCTGATCTGAAATTCTTTTTCTTCAAGCAAGAGCGGGAAAGCGAAGTTAATAACGACATTGCCATCATCAGTGTCGATGAATAGGTTCTCAGACTATTAACAGATTATTTGTTGCACTTTTGAAAACACTATTTATTCACTATTAATTCACAAATATCACACTCTAGTTCAGTCTCAATGATGTTCCTGGTGCAGGTTGGCATAGCTGCTAGCATGACCATGGCCATGCTCTATTCCAGAATGGTGGTGTTCATCTTCATGGTGAGCGTAGATCTGTGGATGATGGGCATGACCAACTCGTTTCACGTGAGCCTGGAAACCATGATGCTTGTCGGAACTGTATTCCACCACACGTTTCGTCCCATCAGCTTCGTACAGAGTGTACTGTCCTTTGACAACATCACCATCACGAAGTTCCCACTGATCCTTATTGTCTCCAGTGTGGGAATCCATCACTCCATATTCGAACTTGTACTTCGGATGCGAATGATGTTCCTCGTGGTATTCTCCAACTACCGCCAAAGCCAAAATGGCAACCATGAAAACTACAACCTAAAACAAAACCAAAACACATCATTTAAGCACACAGAGAACTTCTTCACCGAGCAAAACAAACGAAAACCGAACCTTCATCATGTTGACTGAGTACTTGAGCTGTGACTTGCTGGTAGAACACTGATTAACCAGGTGAGTGAGTGAGTCCCTTTAAATACTACCCACCAATCATCGCGATCAAAAAGCGGCAAAAATTGTACATAAAAATCACACTTAGACTCAAAATTTACGCAATTTCTTTCCCATTGGTTTCATTCGAGTGGTTTTCATAGAACAAGTGCAACCCCGCCGCAGCTTATGACGAGTATGATTTGTGGTTTTACCTTTGGGTTTGCACACTTTTCAAGTTCGCATGAGCATTTTTCTCGGTTTTCTTCCTATCATGCTTATTCATCTGCACCTCTGTTTGGAGCGGCGTCAATGCAGCTCATGGGGCCAAAACATATGCCGGCAGCTTAAAGGCAGGTAGCGCCGATTGGATTGAGAAAACCCAACGAATAAGAATTTGCACCAAATTATGCGGTTAGGTAAAGGTGCATTGGGAGCGCTACTATGTAGGAGGTGATCCATTTTAATGTTTAGCTACTTTTACTTTTGATTCAAATCTGTATATATTGATAGTTCTGATCTGTTTTCAAGCAGTTCAGTTCGGAAGCCTCTAGAGATCAGTTAACTAAATTGAGTCAACATGTTTAAAGTACTGACCAAGGTGGACTAAAATCTAATTTCTATTCTAATTCCATATTTCTCCAGTTCATCTTTGTTCTAGCTATTGCTGCATTCGTTGCTGCTGAATATCACGAAGAGCATTACTCACACCCAAAGTATAAGTTTGAGTATGGAGTGAAGGATTCCCACACTGGAGACAACAAGGATCAATGGGAACACCGCGACGGTGATGTCGTCAAAGGCCAGTACACACTATACGAAGCCGATGGAACGAAACGTATTGTGGAATATAGTTCCGATAAACACCACGGTTTCCAGGCTCACGTGAAACGAGTTGGACATGCCCATCATCCACAGATCTACGGACACCACGACGATGGACATCACCATTCAACATCTGAACATGGACATGACCATGGTCACGCCAGCAGCTATGCTAACTTGTACCAACATCATCACTGAGACTGAGAACGTTGAAGATTAGAAAATAAATGTTTGTTTGAAATATTAAACAGAATGTTTCCTTGTGACCTTCCTTCCTACGCCTTTTTTAATCTTAACTTGTTTCTCATCACATTTTAGTTCAAAGACCTCGCATTTTTTTTTTAATTTTTTTTTTTGTGATCCTGGACTGATTTAGCTTATGAGCGATTCCAACCAATTTGATTAATCTGATACTTTGCAAAGTTGTTTAATCAAACACAAGACGCCATTTTTATGTATCACTAGCTGAACCCGGTGCAAGCACTGCTGTGCTTGCAACTAAATGAACGAAAATTCAGTAGAACTTTCACGCTTATGATTATTTTCCGGATTAATTTTTTTAAATATTATCGTTTGTTAAAGTGTGACTTCTATTATAGAGTTTTATTTATTATTTTATTTTTGTTTCTAGTTTTGTTCACATAGCTGCGTTGCATAAATTTATCGTTGCCGTTCATAGATTGAAATTTCTTCATTGTTTTTCAATAGTGCATACACAGGAAGAAAAACTGCGGTAGTTCTTACGACTTTGGCTAACTACGCCAGTTTCAAAAACTACTATGGAAATCTGCAGCGTATTCGTGAAAATTACAATACATTTTGGAAGGTCGTTGTATTTTTCACTGCAATGTTTACATACAAGTGTTTTATCATAGTTGAACTAAACTAAACTATTTTCTGCAAAAATATGTAGGTGTGTGTTTTAAATTCATTAAACTCTCGAATTGGTAGTTTCTACTATAGGTTTTCTTTCTGTGTAGAATCACTTTATAAATAAAAAAATTATCTTCAAACTACGCCGTGTTCTGTCAGTTTGAACGTTATTTTCTCTTGCAAAACTTTTTGTGAATAATGTAGCACTGAAAGTACCTGAAAGTAGTTCAAACTTCTATCAGAACATGCTTTTAATCCAAGAATTATACATTTTGTGTTCTAAGGTCTGTATCCGCAATAATCCGGACACCTCAAAACATGCGTAAAACTATATTTTCGTCGTAGTTGTTTATTTCAGATTCATGGGATATGTTTTAACAACACGTGAAGACAAAACATAGTTATTTGGTATTTGTATAAAATTTTCGAACTTTGCGCTTAACTCCGTCCATTAGGGTTTGTACAGACTCTTCAGAAATCGTAGAAGCCGTCTTTGTCTAAATTTGCTGAAAGTGTTGGTTGTCTTTGGTTCCTTGTTTCTTTCCCGAAAGCTTCCACTTCATCAGAGCCCAATATCTCTCGATTGTTCGTAGCTCTGGGCAATTTGGCGGGTTTGAGGTTTTTGGTACAATGTTCACTTGATTTGCTTGGTACCACTCTATCAAAGTTTTGGCATAGTGACATGATGCCATATCGGGCAGAACAAAGATTTTTCTTTGTGCCTGTAGTGACGAAAGATTTACTCTTTTTGCCACACGTGCAATTTGCTTGTCACACAAGGTATTTTTTGGGAAATTGCGATGCCTTCTTCGTTCTGAAATGCTCTGCTGTAGCATTTCTGGCCATAACAGAATATAAAGCCAGCCCTGGAAACTGCTTAAAATCCTTCAGGACATAAGTTTCATCGTCCATAACAACGCATGAAAACTTCTTCAAATATTCGCAGTACAAACGTCGAGCCCGTGATTTTGCTGCCAAGTTCTGTTTGTCGTCACGATTTGGAACTGTTTTTACTTTATACGACTTAAGTCCCAGACGTTGTTTTGATTTTTGGACAAAATCAGGCAACATCCCTATTTTACGAGCCACCGTTCGAATGGAGAGATTTGGGTTTTTCGTTAATATCCTTTTCACCTTTCGGTCCATGACAGGATCAGCGCGTCCAATGTTTTTGTCACTTCTCAGTTTCCTCTCCACCGTCAAACGTTCCGAAAATGTTTTGAGCACATCGTGAACAGTAGATTTAGGCAAATCCAATGTTTTTGCAAGGTCCCGTATTGACAAGTCAGGATTTGCCGTACGCCCGTGCAAAATGCGCTCGCGCAATTTTTTTTCTTTAGTCGCCATCTTGAATACTAAACATGAAATGTAAACATCAATCATAGTCTTTTTCATCATAGACTCTCAGCTATACCACAGTGAAATTTTTCATTCCAACGTGCAATATTTCAAAAGTTACAATGATTTGAATGTGTCCGGATTAATGTGGATACAGACCTTAGTAGAGGACCATTGGTGTCTTTGAACGGAAGGTGCTGCGTACGATCTACGGTGGAGTGCAGATGGACGACAGAATGAACCACGAATTGCATCAGTTGCTGGGAGAACCTACCATCGAACACATCGCCAAAATCATTCGACTACGATGGGCTGGGCATGTTGTAAGAATGTCGGACGATAGCCCTGTGAAAATGGTTCTCGAAAACGAACCGACGGCCACAAGAAGAAGAGGCGCGCAACGAACAAGGTGGATCGATTAAGTAGACCTGCGGACACTACGCAGACAGCGAGTCTGGCGAGGTACAGCCATGAATCGTATACAATGGAGACAACTTCTGTGTACAGCAGAGGCCACACCAGCCTCTGATTGGTAAGGTAAGCAAGTCTTCACAACAAAAAATCCGGGTCACAACTTGTCTGTGGCACCAATAGCATCCTTACTTAAACCTCGACGAGCCTCAGCCTCCCCACATTTATGAACACGACCTGCCGTAAGCGACCACACCCTGCACTCGCCAAGGGATCGCCGAGTGTCCAAAGACACAAAAGAAAGGCAAGCGTCAACGGGAAAAGAATAGACGATTGTAAACAAGCCATATCTAATTTAAGCAGTCTATTCGAGAACTAATCCAAGCGATACCTTTCATTTTCACTCCTAAATTATTATAATAACGAGAAACCGGTAATATACAGTTAATATATTAGGTACTGTTGATTAAGGTCCTAACCAGGCGATTAAATAGATTTTGTAACTACGATTTTTTTGCTTATAGATAAACATAGATAGATAGATTGAAAAATACTAGTACACACAGATCGTAAAAACAACTATAGGCTGTGGTTGATAACCGGCGTAGTTTCACATATTACCGAGAAGAATGATCGGTGACGAATCACCAAACGTAAGTTACAAGTTGTTAGTAAGTCTTGTTGAAATAATTACACAAATTAGGTTAATGTAATTTGTAACCCCCAGGAATTTTGTAATCTACTTCGAACTCGTCCGAATAAATTTTAGAATTTATTGATTCGTCTACCATCCGAAAATCTTACAAAATTCGTTTGCTGCGAACTGTGAGATGTTTGGCAAGGGATCGAAATCTGGATCTGGAACGGGCGGCCCCATTGAAGCTTACTGATCGTCAGGAAGACGGAGCGAGCGCAACCAACGCAGCTGCAGAAACCTTGACTAGTGTAACCAGCCAAATAGAAGCCACCGCTGTATTTTCTGCTATCAACTACCCCATTGTTGCTGCAAGTGGTCGCAACTAGCGATACAGTGGGCGTTATGAAACAGGTAGCCGGCGCCCTGCGCACCGCTACAGTAGTCACCAACTATTTGGCTGATCCAGAAAAGATGTCAAATCCCCTTCCTACCCTACAGGTAAATGTTGACGTTGCCAATAAAATAAATGCCACTAACAAAGGAGCACTGTGCGAAGCGGAACCAAGCGAAGATCGACTACCAGTCCCTGCTGAAGATGCTCGAGCGGCGGTGCAGGCTGATAATCTACCCCCACTGGAAGCCAGCGATACAAATTCACGCGGAACTAAAGGCAGTAAACGAAGTGAACAGTGGAAGATAAACCTGAGGTTGCAGAATCTTGAGGAGCAGAGGAAATTGGAAGAAAAGTTTTTGGAGGAGAAGTATAAAATCTTGGAAGTTCCTTGGAAGTTGATGGTGGAACGATTTTGGACGACGAGCGTCTCGAGAAGATGTCCAGCATTGGATCAGAGATACGGAACGTGGTGGAGATTCTGGATTTGTAGAAGAAGATTTGCTGGAAGAACGTAGGCGTAGGCATGCTCTACCCGGACTTGCTGAACAGTTAGCAGCGGTCTACCAACGACCACTCCACATCACTCACAAAGAGGGCGACGTAATACACTACCGGAGTTTGCTCCCGGACAACGTTCTACGCCACAGATGCGGCAGACACCTCCTCCAATGAATACGGTACCTTTGCGTAACCCTACGCTTCCGACAAGACCGCGGTTTCCGCCGCCACCATTACAGACGGGTCCAAAAATACCAACGGAACCTGAACCGATTCCTGCGGAAGAGACCATATGCATTCTCAACAGAAGCCAACTGGCCGCGCGACAAGCGATATCCAAAGATTTGCTCGAATTCACTGGAAATCCCGAGGATTGGCCTCTGTTTTTCTCGATGTACGCAGATGTGCGGCTTTTCCAATGAGGAAAACATGTTGCGACTACGAAAGTGCCTAAAATGAAAGGCACTAGAAGCTGTAAAATGTCGGTTGCTACATACGGTAGGCCAGAAGCGATCGTGCAGGCGGCGATAAGGAATGTCCGTTCCTTACCATCCCCGGAGATTGAACATCTAGAGAGTCTGGTCAGTTTTGCGCTCACTGTCGAAAATTTGGTAGCAACGATAGAAGCATGTGTAGTTCAGGACTTTGTGTACAAGCTTCGCTAAAGGTCGAGTTGATTGAACGATTAACGCCAACGTTAATCGTTTAGTTTACTAGGGGCAATCCTGCCCCAAATCTTTTGGACTTCAGTTCCTGGCTGTATTCCATGTCGGAGGATGCAAGCGCGGTGATGCAGACGTCCTCCAATGCTCCACGAACCCGGGGCAACAAGAAAGACGCACTCATCAACGTCCATCACGAAACTGGCAACAATCGAGCCAGATCCCCTGCGGTCGCCGTGAAAGACACGCCTACACAATCACGGCAATCACAAAAGGAGTGCTTTGCTTGCAAAGGTTCTTGTCTGTCTCTCGCAAAGTGCAAACAAAACAAATGCGGAGTCAACGGGTTTACTTATCAGCACCACCCGCTACTTCACAGTAAGCGAAGCGAAGCCTGTAGAGGCTTCTCCAAAGCGGAAGCTGCTACGAACACCAGTTGCAACATTCACCAAACCCAGACGAACGACGTGCTGTTTCGCATTGTTCCAGTGGTGCTCCACGGTCCATTGAAGACAGTGCAGACATACGCCTTCATCGATGATGGGTCAGAGCTTACGCTCATGGAACATTCTCTTGTCCACGAACTGGGATTGCAAGGATCGCAGAAAGCACTTTGCTTGAAATGGACAGGGCGTACCTGCAGAATGGAGAATGAATATGAATACAAGTAGAGGTGGCCATTTCCTCCGCAAAAAAACACATCCCAAAAGTATAAACTGGGGGATGTTCGGATTATGCATGAGCTTAAACTCTGACCACAAACACTGATAGCCTCCGAGGTACAGAGCCGGTATAGCCATCTCGCTTAGATTCCCTTCGATTCCTACGCCAAAGTAAGTCCGCGAATCTTGATTGGTCTGGATAACGCGCAGTTGGGGTATGCTTTCAAGAGCCGGGAAGGAAACCCATCTGAACCGATGGCAGTTATAACACGTCTAGGATGGATCGTGTACGGGACCTGCTCATCCAATCATCACCATGAGAACCTGCAGTACAAGTGTGTGAGTGCAACGGTGATTCCGACGAAAGTCTCCACGCAGCAATGCAAAACTACTTCAGTCTCGACAGTATGGGAAGTATAACGCTGCGCGGCTTCCCGACAGTAAAGCAATGGCCCTCAAGAGATGGAAGTGCTTAGAGCGGAGGATGAAGAGGGATGAAGGATTGGCGGAGGCGCTACGTAAGAAAATGGCCGAGTACGTACAGAAAGGGTATGTTCGAAAATTATCTGTCGATGAGCTGACTACCCGTCAACCCCGCGAGTGGTACATGCCAATGTTTCCAGTCTATAATCCTAACAAGCCAGGAAAATTAAGGATGGTCTGGGATGCAGCAGCCACTGTTCATGGAATCTCGTTGAATTCGGTCTAATTAAAAGGTCCTGATGAGCTGATGTTCTTACTGGCAGTCTTGATCCAGTTTCGAGAATTACGAGTCGCAGTATGCGGAAATATACGAGAAATGTTCCACCAAGTTCTGATGAGATTGGAAAATCAGCATTGCCAGCGGTTCTATTGAAAGGAAGATTCAAGGGAAGGAGCACCGAATGTTTACGTTATGTTAGTGATGACGCAACAGCCCCATTTTTAAAACATCAACGCTAAACGATTCGAAAACGAGTGCCCAAAAGCCGTTGATGCCATTTTAAAGATGCATGACGCCGACGACATGCTCGCTAGCGTCTAAACGGAGGAAGAAGCTGTGAAGTTGGTACATGACGTGAAACGCATCCAAGCTGCAGGAGGATTCGAAATGCGCAATTGGTTGTCGAATTCGACAACTGTCCTGTCATCCCTGCAGGGATTAATAACCAACGAGAAGAACCTCGGAGTCGGAGAAGAAAGCGCTACCGAAAAAGTATTAGCTCTCTGGTGGAACACGAATATGGACTGCTTCACGTTCAAGGTATCTCCACGATACGACCATGACATGTTGTCCGGACGCCGTAGACCCAGTAAACGCGAGGTGCTTCGCACGCTTATGATGATGTTCGACCCACTTGGCTTCATTGCACACTTCCTCATGTACCTAAATGTTTTGCTGCAGGAGATTTGAAGGTCCTCGGTTGACTTGGACACCCCCATCTAAGAACCACAGTTCCAGAAGTGGATAATATGGTTAAAAGTTTTGCCTGAGGTGACCAATGTCCAGATCCCACGGTGTTTTAGAGTATCTGTGAGTCTCGACGCGAGTGAGAGTTGCTTTGCAGCGGTGATCGAAACCGCTTTTGTCAGTGTAAAAACAAGAGTTGCCCCACTGAAACTCCTTTCCATTCCCCGCTCAGAGCTGTAAGCCAGTATCCTAGGAGTTCGTTTAGCGAACAGTGTCCTCCAATCGCTATCCGTTAAAGTGTTGAAGCGTTACTTCTGGACCGATTCCAGGGACGTTCTCTGCTGGCTCGTCAGTGTTATTTGAATAACCATGTCTTCCTAATAAATATTTATCATCACAATTTGTGAGAGGCCCCAGAAGCTGTTTGTATAAAATGGTTCAAATCGCTCCTTATCGTAATTAAAAATTACCATGTCTTTCCGATTAAAAAAAATTGTTTCACTTTGTGGGTGGCTTTAACAGAATGCTAACTGTTGGTTTGAATTAGTACAATACGGCCATCAACGTAACCAAAAATCTTACTTATTTAATAAAGTAAACCATCATCACACTTTGTGACTTACTGTGAGTGCCCCCGATACCATCCGTAATGTTAATTTCATCGATACTAATATTTAAAAATAAATTTGTGCATCTTATTTAAACCATCTGAAGGGAAAATAATCTAAAATCAAAGATATATAAGATTTAAACTTATCGTTTACCGAAAGGAACCCTGCTGCGAACTCAACCTAGTGATTTGTCGTGCAAGTGCGGAGGATTTTCTAGCTTCCAATAAATCCAGTGCCAGGTCAACACATTCCAACCCTTTCCTTATTCGACTTCCCAGGTGGCACACTATGGTCATAATTAGTTGTAGTAACTAGATTATAACTTAGCAAGTCATATTTATGTTATCTCAACTGAATGGCAACAAGTGTGCCACTAGGGTTGTATCTAGGAGGGACCGGCGCTGGTATTACCTCCGTTTAGGATCACCAGATTTTTCACAATCAGGATGTATGTTAAAGACTGGACTCGGAAAAAATGAGACACACAAAAATGATCACCAAAAATTCATTTTAAGTCGGATACTTTCAAATTTTCAGAGACAAAATTACTATATAGTAGCTAGGTTTTGGCATAATTTATGTATTGAATTTCCTCACCCAAGCTGAATGCTCGTCTCTTAACACTGCTCATGAGATCTTGGGCGAGGCTTTGTCCATCTTCCTTACACAATTTCAACCCAGTTTTTTTCAAAGCCTCATCGGTTTTGAATGTTTTTCCGCTTTTCTTCAACTTCTTCTTCATTATCACTTTTCGATCGGACGAAGTTCTGGTGTATTTGGCGGGTTCGCCTCCTTCGGGACCACATTAACGCCCTCCGCTTCGTACCAATCCATTGCAGGCTTGGCGTAATGGCACGAAGCGAGATCCGGCCAGAACAGCGTGGGACCATGGTGAGAGCGGAGGAAGGGCAGCAAGCGCTTCTGCAAGCATTCCTCTCGATGAATCTTGCCGTTTATGGTGCCGGTTGCTGTACCGTCGGCACCTCCATGCGGGACGTACCGACAAAAAACTCAAGGCTGGGGATTTATTTAGTGTCTGGCTTAACCAGCCACTCTCGGTACAGCTACCGCACACGCAATTTGGCCACGTGTTTTGCTTGTCAGTCCGGTTTGGCGCCTTCCTGACCTTAAAAACACGTAGCCCAGCCCGCTTCATGGTTTGCTGGACGAACCACTTCGACAAATTGACCTTTTTGGCCACGTCTCGGGTGGAAAGGTTCGGGTTATTCTTAAAGTACTGCCTTATCTTTCGCGCCTTCTCTGGGTATTCCGTTTACAGTTTTCGGCCGCTTCCAGCGCACCACTCGATGGTCTTCGTCTCCTGGAACATCTTCACAACGCGGGACACGGTGGAATGGTGGATTCTAAGCCTTTTGCCGATCCATCTGTGCGACTGACCAGGATTATCGATCACCGCGCCCAAGATTTGCTACTTGACTACTTGACAGAGCGCGATAAAATGAACACGCTAAACTAGTTTTACTCAAAATTTCATTAATTTTTACCCACGCGATAAAAGTTACACCCAAAACATAGTGTCGCATTTTTTCCGAGTCCAATCTTTAGTCTCAAACATCATTTTTTGGTTCTCTGTGTAATACATAATGGTTCATGTTCATTCTCAGAGTGAAGTATCTTAGGAAATGTTTTTGACAAACAAATAAGCGGTTCTTATTTTGACAAATTGATGAATAATTTCCCCGTTCTTGAGATAGACATGTAATTTATTTAAGGTTCTGATATGACAGAGTTGATGGATTCACAAATATTTTACAAAATATTCTAGTCAACAACTTTGTAGAAATAGTGAAACTTATGTTTTAATTAGATGGCTGCTTCATCGTTTGTTTCATTTTGCGTCTAAGAACCTTCATATAAGTCACGCGGACATGTTGGTGAAATGAAACATTGCGCAAAAAAGGATGAATCAATAAGCAAATAAACGAGTGAAACAAAGTGAAACAAAAATAAACTCTATTTCTCAAACCCTGTCCAACACAAACAATCCAGAAGGACTCCAAATTGATTGAAATTGGCACAGTTGTTCAAAAGCTTAATATACATCAGTTGCAAACAATGCAATATGAAATCATTCCAGTTTTGGATAATTATTTTGAAACGTGACAGTTTTTCACCTCCTGCGGCAACAACTTCCGACTTTGAATGATTTAATAAAAAATAAATTAATAGAAAAAAATCGCCATGCTTCCATCAAATCAACCACGCTGCTTCCCCACATATTGGCCATAACTCAATGTGTGCGAGTCGTTTTCATGCGAGTTGAAACGCTGAAGAAACGCAACTTCCAACTCCGGACAAGGCCAATCAAGATGAACGATGAAGATCACGCGAGGTTGGCGTTGGTCACCACCTTCCGTAAGGTGTTCGCTCGAAATTCCTCCACACAACTGACCTAGTGCAAAATGCGCCGGCAGAAGCAGCATCAACCGGCCATGAGACCGAAAGCAAAGTGCGCCTGACGGTCAATTTCGTGGTGGGTTGCATGTCATGAGGAAATGTGAGTTGAAAATTTCTATGCGATCGGTTTGAGTGGCGAATCATGCTGCATGGGTGTATAAATATTCTGAGGTGATTCTTGATCAGCATCAGTTAGACTTCCACACTGCCAACGGAACAAGCCCAGTCACAAAAAAAAATGATTAAGGTTCGTTGAAGAAAAAAAACGTGTCTTGGATTACGAAAAATATTCTGAATCATTTTTGTTTAAATAGATCATCGCCCTAGTTGCCTGCGTGGCTATCGTCGTAGTTGCTGCCGACGAGCATCATTCCCATCCAAAGTACAAGTTCGAATACGGAGTCAAGGATGGTCACACCCACGACCACAAAAGCCAATGGGAGCACCGTGATGGAGATGTCGTTAAGGGACAATACACTCTGGATGAAGCCGATGGAACCCACCGCGTTGTGGACTACAGCTCAGACCATCACCACGGTTTCCAGGCCCATGTTCAGCGCAGCGGACACGCTCACCACCCACATGGAGAGAGCTACGCCAACATTGACCAACACTACTAGTCGACTGAAAGATCCGAAATTGAAACGACTGATTAAATAAAGTATTAATACTATGACAGAGAGGATATGATCAATTATTTCATGCTTTGGTTCAATCAGTTCAGAGTCACAACAATAGACCGAAGCGTTTTTTGCTTCAGCTCATGAAAAGGTTTGACCAACTATTTGACATCAAAGCTAGAAGTTTAATTTCTTCAGTTTCAAAAGCTTAAATGATTAATCCCGCAATAATTAGCAGCAACTGTGTTTTGATTACAATATGCACTGCCTAGCAAAAAATTACTATGGCCATAAGAAAAAAAAACTATCCATCGTTGCCAAAATGCAAGCCAACCCAAATTTACATGCGCACTCCCCCTGCATAAACCTTCAACCAACATGTGACTTTCCCACCAAGAATGGCTATGTTCGTTTTTCCTTCAGTCACCTGCCTCTAGGGTAGGCGTGTTTTGCTAATTTAATTTAAGCAATTCTTCTTTTTATACCAATGAAACCATGCAGCACCAACTGCTTCGGTAAATTGCATGTTATTGTGTTGCATTGCCCGAACGTGTGTTATACTTAAATCAACGCGCATGATGACTTACGGGCACCAGCTCTTACCTGGTTTTCGGATCTAGTGACTCAATAAGCCCATTAAAATATGAAGGAAGTAGTCTAATGAACTGATGCGAAGGCATCAATGATCGACAGTTTCTGCGCTTTTATTAATGGCAAACCACGCATTAAATGTTGACACCATGCTGACATATAAACGCAACGTGGTGGATTGAGAACAGGGAGGTTGGAATTTTTGCTCACCCGGAGGATTCGGATTGATTGGATACATTCTAGAAGATTTGCTCTCAGTGTGGAGAAGCTGGTTTGCGTAGCCTGGTCAGCTTGTCAACAGGGAAGTGAGTTGCAGCGACCGAAAATTGTGTTCAAGCAGGGCATATTTTCCATTCTCATTTGGTTAATAATTTCAGCACGCCTTGTGTCATCTTTATACACTGATTTTTTTTTACGACGGTAATGGTACCGCGTAAAAGAAAACCACGTAAAAAAACCGCGTTATTTCAAAAAAGTCAAGGAAATAAAAATTATATTTCATATTCATATTGAAAGGATATGGTCATGAAAATGTATTGGTGGTGGAAAAACATGGTTCCAGTAACATTGGCCACCGGGAATCTGCTACAACTGGATAGAGGTTGTCAATTCAATGTGTGAGCAAAACAGTCCAGAGTAGTTATATATAGAGAGCTTTCGACTCCGGCAAAATTTCTCAGTGTGTCATTCGTCGTCTTTTGACATTATCATATTAGTTCCACATCATGCCGCAGAGATGGCGCTGCAGTTTATCTTTTCCAAATGAGGCGCTAGAGATTTGCCGTCCTCGGCAAAGTTTCTCAGTATGTCACTTGTCGTCTTTTGACATTATAATATTAATTCCACATCATGCCGCAGAGATGGCACTGCAGTCTATATTTTCTAAATAAAACGCTAGAGAGTTCTGTTCAAAATCATGCCGAAAATATGGCAGCGCCATCTCTGAGGTACGATCTGGATCTAACGTGATTATTTTGAATGCCTTTATTATACACAATTAACATCTTTGCTAAAGACAGCACCTTTCTATAGCACGATTTGGCAATTTAGATTGTGGCGCCATATTTGCGGCGCAATTTGGAACTAATCTGATAATGCTAAGTGACAATATTTTACATTCTCAACAACTTTACTGAGAACGGCAACTCTGTAAAGCTTCAGTTGGATAATATATTTTACTACGCAGTTTTTTTTCGCGGTTTGTTATTTCAAAAAACGATATAAGAAAACCGCGTAAAAAAACCACGTAAAACAGCTTCAGTGTATTTCAAATTGATATTGTTTTTTAGAGCATGAAGCAGCATGACAATTTAATACTTTTAATGCTCAATTTGTTTTTCAGCATTTCAGCATAACACTTTTATTCCATAACAGACCGACACGTGATTATAAATATTATAGGATTGTATTTTAATATATATGTGTTTAATGGTATAACGATAATATAATTTATTTCAGAAACCATCGAACCAGGCACTTCGATCACTGAAACTGTTTTTTTTTCAGCTATATAATAGTCTTTTGATTTTCCAAAAAATAAAACAAATCAAATATCTTTTCATTGAAATTGTATCTTCGGTAAAAGAGCTTATGTACTCTGTTTTTCAGCTTTTCCAGGTCTAGATATGTATTGATTCCAATTTTTGTTATGCAGTATGCATTCAGTAGCTGTCAGTGATATTTTGTAAATACATATATTATATTCTATTACACACATCTAATAACAATGGGTAAGAGGGGGATACAGGGTGCCAGACGAAATGTAGACTGGATGAGGGATTCGTGGTTATCTGGCCCAAGCCATGGAAGACAATTATGCCTTCCTTTTTGGAAATCATCAGATCGAGATCGGCGAAGGTCTAATTGTATTCCGACAGTCTACGGTAAGTTTGCTAACCCTATTTTTAACAAACCGCCAGATGGAAATCCTAATGTGTATTGGTTACTGTTCATTTCCTGTATTAAGAGCGTTTCGTTGGAAGGACAATCTCTGTTCTTTCCGTGGGTTTCGTGTAAGTGCTTCTGCTTACGGGTCCACACCCCCGTTTGGCCCTTCATACAACGGAATAGTGAGGATTACAGGAATGTACAGTTTGATCTTGCCATTAGGAGGAACTGTACGCCATGGCAAGTCCTGCACTGGTGGTGACTTCCTATCATATCACATCACATCACATTCTAGAAGTTTCGCTCCGACCTTTTGAAAGTTTAAAACTGCACTAATATGCATTCAAAGATACAGTGTACATGTCAAATTCAAGCTTAGCTTCAATACAATGATAAATTGGATAAAATGTGTTTTCTTTGGGGTTATTGCTGGCAGTCAATTATGAAATACACTTAATGGTTATAACGAGCATTCAAACCAAAAAAAAATCAATCATGCTCTCCTTCAAGTTCTTCAAGTTTGGTAAATTCAGCAATGTTGTGCAAGTTTACAAGAAACTCTTGGACGAAGGTGGATGGATTTGATCAAAATGATATGATATGAAATAATGCTGTGAGATGTTCCACTTTAACATACAGGCTGTTCAATAAGTTCGGATACACTTTAAAAATGTGTTAAAAAAATAAAAATACAAGATATTGTTTCCTGAGTAAATTTTTATTGAAGCAATGCTTATTGAGAACCTAACGACATATAAGCTGGTAGGTTGTAACGATCCTACGTTGTGATTTATTTTACAATTAAAACTTGCTATGGATAACCGTCTGTTACAAACGAGACTACTATACTGTCTTTATATTTGACTGATTGAATAAAATTAAACTCTGATGGCAATATCAGGTACGCGTTTTTGCTAGTCTAACTTACGCGGCTGCCAGAACGGTGAGAAAAATATCGGCACCAGCTATAGATAGTGAGAAGGTAAATCTCACTCCGTTCTGCCAAAATCATAGTTGCCACAACAATATTTGATGGCGTATTCCGCTGTTTGTTTGTCATTTGAATGCTGGTCTTGTTGGGAAGTTTTGGTAAAATAAAGTATGAACGTGTGACGTTCAGAAAAGTTCCAAAAACCTTAGAGAAATAACGTGAAATTTAGAAAAGTTTTGAAAATTTCAAAGAAAATCCATGAAACTCAGAGAATTTCCGTCAAATTCAGAGAAGTTTAGACAACTTTAAAAAAGTTCAGAGTACTTCAGAGAAGTACCGAGAACTTCAGAAAAGTTCCGAGAACTTAAGCATAGTTGAAAATACACAAAAAATCGAAAGCTTCCGAGAAGTCTCGAGTAGTAAAGTGAAATTTCAAAGCTTCAAAGAAGTCCCAACTCTCTATAATTTTAGAGAAGTCCCTTAAATTTCAAATAAACCTATAGAAATTCAGAGCAGTTTCAAAAAATTCATAGAAGTTTCGTGAAATTCAGAGAAGTTTCGTGGACTTCAGAGAAGTTTCGTAAAATTCAGAGAAGTTCTGAAAACTTCAAAAAAAGTTCCGAGATGTTTCAAGAACTCTAGAAAATTCCGAGAACTTAAGCAAAGTTCCGAAAATACAGAAAGTTTTGAAAACTTCCAAGAAATGCACAGATGGCTTTGATACTTCTCAATAGTCCTCGAAACTTCTGGCAAATTCACGAAATTTAAGAGAAGCCATTGGAACTTCAGAGAGCTTCGCGTAGATAAGCTTACCAAAATGTAGAGAATTGCACGGAGCTTAAGAGAAGTTCACGGATCTTCGAAAAATTCGTCAAAACTTCTGTGAAGACAATAACATCCTTGGAACTTCTATAACGGGCAGAGAATGTCAGGAGTGTCAAGAAATACATGCAAGTTCCAATATTTTTCGTGAAGTTCCAAGAACATTAGGCATGTCCGTTGAATTAAAATGATGATAAAAGAACTGAAATGATGTCCTGAGAATATCAAAGAAGTCCCAACTACTCTCTATAATTTTAAAGATCTTCATTTTCTGATGTTAACTTCCAAGAAATTTATACAAAATCCGAGAAATACAGAGAAGTTCAAAAAAATTCAGAGAAGTTCAAAGAAATTCAGAGAATTTCCGAAAACACTCCAGAGGTTCCGATAAGTTGAAAAAAATTCGAAAATATCAGAGAGATCTTTGAAACTTCAGAAAAGGTCACGAAACTTCAGAGAAGTTCTTATAATTTTAGATTATATAACAAAACTTAAGAAAAGAATTCAGCACTTGAGAAAGAAACCAGAGATGTCCATGACTCTTAATAAAAGTCCTCGAACCTTTTGAGAAGAGCTTGAAACTTCTGAGAAGCCCTCAGTACTTCAAAGAAGCTCACGGATTTTCAGAGGGAAACTCCATGAAAATTTCAAGGAATCTTGAAGTAGTTCACGGTAATTTGACGAAGTTCACAGAATTGCAAGGAACTTAAGAAAAATGTACGGATCTTCTAAAGATTCGTCGGAATTTCTTCTGAATCTCTGGAACTTCTGTAAAGTCCATTGATATCTGTGAAACTTCTGTAAAGTCCATAGAATGTCAGGAGTGCAAAAAGTACATGCAAGTTCCAATATCCTCAGTGAAGTTTCAAGGACAGTAAGGATGTCCGTTGAATTTTAATGAAAATAAAAGAACTCCAATGAAATAATAAAAACATCATAGTAGACCCGAGAATTGAAGTAAACTTCAGCAAATTCCACGAAACTTAAACGGACGCCAGAGAACTTCAGTGAAGTTTCGAACACTTACGTAAAATTCCAGAGCTTTGAAGAAGTCTAAAAAATTACAGGATACTCTCTAAAATTTCAAAGATTTCTTTTTTCTGAGAGTAATTTCCAAGAAATTCAGAGAAGTTAAGTAAATTTCAGAGAAGTTCAAAAAAATTCAGAGAATTCTCGAAAACTTAACAGCAGTTCCGAAAAGTTGAGAAAGTTCAGAGAGGTCCGTGAAACTTCACTAAATTTCACGGAACCTCAGAGAAATCCTCAGAATTTCCGATTATATAACCAAACTTCAGAATAGTCCTCATAACTTGAGAAAAAAACACCAGAGAAGTTCCACGAAGTTCCTAACAAAAGTCCTCGAAACTTTTGCGAAGAGCTTGGAACTTCAGAGATGCCCTCGAAACTTCAGAGAATTTCAAGAAAATTCAGAGAGGATCTTCACGGAAATCAAAAGGAATCTTAAAGTAGTTCACGGTAGTTTAGAGAAGTTCACGAAACTATAGATAAGTTTACGGAACTTCAAAAAAGTCTTCGGAACTGACGAAAGAAACACCAGAGAAGTTCACGGAACATCTGAGGGGTTAACGAATCTTCAGAAAAGTCTTCGGATCTTTTAGAAGGATCTCCTTTGAACTTCAGAAACGTTCTCGAAACTTCAGAGAAGTTCTCGCAACTTCAGAGAAGGTTATTCAGAAGGGTTCAGGGAAATTCAAAAAAAAATCCTTACGTACCATACCTTAGAGAAGTTCACTGAACTTTACAAAAGATCACTGAAGTTCTGAGAAGTTCACGTAATTTCGGAAAAATCATTCAAACAACCGAGGAGATAACGGAAGAATCTCACGAAACTTCTACGAACTTTCGAGCGGTTTCTACTGAACTTGAGAGAGATTTTAGAGAAAATCACAGAATTTCACGACTAAGTGAAGAGAAGCCTTAGGAAGTTCAGGGAAGAGTACGCACAGATTTATGCGCCCACAAGTGGTTAGTGCATACCGAATGGTATCACGCAACGCGGTTTGCGTCCTAGTGGGGATGATGCAAATAAGCATCGTCATAAAAGAGGATGTAGAGTGCTTCGAACAACGTGTAACAAGAGGCATTCGAAATACCACTAGAGCCGCATCTATGGTTAAGTGGCAAAGGGAATGGAACAAACCCACCAAAGGTCAGTGGACCCACCGACCAATTCCGGAATTATCCGGATGGGTTGGTAGGCGACACCGTGAGCTTCCACTTAACGCAGATTTTGCCCGGCTACGGCTGCTTTAGACAATATCTGCACAAATATGGGCATGCACAGTCCTCCGCATGCACCGAGTGCGCAAGAAACCTCGGAACGTGTGTTTTTGCATGTCCTCGCTTCGACGAAGAATGTCTAAAAAAGCGGATGTTACCCTTCATTCGGCAACACAAGACCAACGTTTTGTTTTGACCAGATCTAGCAAGATTCCACTATTCTAAGGAGATACTTGAATGGTATGTTGCAAACAATGCTAATTTCGTCTCCAAAGAGATTAATGCTCCAAATTGTCCTGGGTTCAGACCGATCGAAAAATATTGGGTAGTTGTCAAGCCAAAACTTTGATCTCAGATTTTGATCCAGACCTGATCAGCCGATGTCACTGTTGTTCCAAATAGGCAGGCACAGGAAATTGCATAGTTAGCATCACGTAGGATATAAATAAGAATTAATATTAATTATTTGGGCAGTTCTTAGTTAGAAGTGATTGATGCAACAGTTAGTGATTGTGAAATAAATCTTTTTATGTTACAGTAAGACCTGAATTCATAATTATATATCATATCAAGCTTAATAAATACCCTTTTGTTTGACGTTTTGATCAACCTTATATGTTGCTTAATTTTTTAGTTATGATCACTTGACTGCGTCCAAATTTACTTTGAATCGGGCTCTAGCCACCGAAGTATCTAGCGTGAATTTCACTAACTTGCATTGCCTGTTCAAACATTGAACGTTGAAGTTACGAGTCCATGGGCTTGATCAGTCCCGCTTATGAAATTAAAAAGCATTTTTCATAAGTTGTGCCTCATAAAACTTATAAGTTTAATTGCCTCAGAGTTGCTTTTTCGCCACAACTCGTACATATGTTGACGGTTGACGATTGCAATAAAGGGTGTATTCGATAAAAATGGCACACACATATATACTCATCAAAACTAAACTGATTATCGGATTTTCTTGAAATTTTCAGGGAATGAAGAACAACTAATGAGTTTTGATTTACAATATTTGTTTTATTCAATTTCGTCTCCCATCCCGAATGCCCCCACCTTTCTTTTCACTCCACCCATCAAATTTTGTACAACCGATTTTCCCAGTGTTTTTGTTGTGTTTACCCAAATTTTCTTCAATTCTAGCTCTGTTTTTATAGTTTTGGGATGTTTGCGAAGTTTCGTTTTCATAATTGCCCAGAATTTTTCAATTGGACGAAGTTCCGGTGAATTTGGTGGGTTCAAATCCATTGGCACAAAATTGACTCCGTTGGCTCGGTACCACTCCAATACGTTTCGAGCGTAGTGGCAGGATGCTAGATCAGGCCAAAACAGAGTTGATCCTTTGTGCTTCTTAATGAATGGCAAGAGACGCTTCTTAAGGCACTCTTCCGTGTAAATCGCACCGTTTATTGTTCCTGAAGTGATGAAGGGAGCACTTATTTCACCACATCCGCAAATCGCCTGCCAGATTAGAAACTTCTTTGCAAATTTCGATAGTTTCTTCTTTCGAACATCCTCCGGAACATCGAACTTCGACTTGGCAACGAAATATTCTTGCCCAGGAAGTTGACGGAAGTCGGCCTTGACGTATGTTTCGTCATCCATCACGATGCAACCGGATTTGGTGAGCAGCTTCGTGTAAAGTTTCCGGGCGCGGGTTTTCGCAGTGATTTGTTTTGTTTTTCATTCCGGTTTGGGGCTTTTTGCACTTTGTAACCATGTGACCCAGCACGCTTCATGGTTTTCTGCACAAAACCGACTGACACCTTAGACTTTTTAGCGACATCTCGAATTGACATGTTTGGACGGTTCTTGAATTGTTGTACGACTTTCCTGGCCATTTTGCTGTCCATTGGACCACTTTTACGACCACTCCCTTCCTTCCTTTGGACACTCAGACGCTCCTTGAAGGTTCTTATTACACGAGACACAGTTGTATTTGCAATTCCAAGCCTTTTAGCAATCCACCGGTGGGACGCCCCTGGATTTTGATTGTGAGTGCACAAAATTTTCTCACGGACAATTTCTTGTTTCGACGACATGACTGGAACTACTGAATGTATAACTATGAAACTTGGCAGATGTAAATAATACACTATGAAAGAATACTATTCTTTATACTTTCGTTACGCGGTTTGGACTGTTGCGACGCTCGCATCTTCTTTCCTAACTAGTTGCCTGATGGAAATACTAGTGAAGGTGCCCCAACATCAGTTTTATTTGGATGTACGCAACTGGGCGCCGCACACAGTTGGCTGAAATCTGCACGCAATTAAAAATAACTGTAAATCATTTGGGTATTTATAATAATCGGAACAGTCTATAGACAATGGACAAAACGCTTGTTTCCCCCTAATAATTTTAAATTGCTTAAGTGGTTGTAGTTGCTCAAGGACTACGCAGTATGATGTAAAAATATATGGGTACATTTTGACCTTTGTCCATTGACTCATATAACGAAGCGTGTGATTGTTGATGCAGGTTAAAAAGATCTAGGAAATAAGGCACGAAATATGAAAATTTATTTACAGAAGCTCAGAACATTGAAGAAGAGGAGTAAATTGAGATCAACTTTGCATAGATAGAATTTAGTGATGATACGAATGTAGGTTGGAATTGGCGTAGCTACTGGCATGACCATGTCCATGTCCGTGTCCTCCGAACGAAGCTCCTTCGCTTCCATATCCTCCCTCATGATGTCCATAGACTTGTGGGTGATGAGCATGTCCTACTCGTTTCACATGGGCCTGGAATCCATGGTGCTTATCGGAAGTATATTCCACAATGCGCTCAGTGCCATCAGCTTCATGCAGCGAGTATTGGCCCTTCACCACATCTCCATCACGGTGTTCCCACTGGCTCTTGTGATCTCCGGTTTTGTGATCCTTCACGCCGTACTCGAACTTGTACTTGGGATGAGAGTGATGATCTTCATGATGATGATGATCACCACCGTAACCACCTTCCCACTGGGCCGAAACGGCCACGACTGCCAGGGCAAGAACTAGAACAATCTAAGAACAACATTTTACAATTCTTTTTAACATTCATTCGATAATAAATTACCTTAACCATGTTTCAAATTGTTTTGGTCTGTTTGATTGGAATGCTTGATGAGGACTGATATCCAACTGTTCTGCAAAACACCCATTTATACCAACTTCAACCCATACCTATCATTCTGTCCTGCACTAGCTCTCGTGCCACTGACTGACTTCGGTGGTATTGTTAAGAAATCTTTTCATTTTCCACGATTGTTTACTTCTTATGACGCTAGTTTAACTGCTCTCCCTTCGTAGAAAACATCATTGCTCTTCTAACACATTTGATTCCAATCACCCATAACTGCGGACCGGATTCGAACTCATATTCAAAAACCGTCCGCAATATCCGAAAACTCGTCGTCTCTTTCGCAAAAAAAAAAAAATCAAAACCTTTGGACTGTGTAACCTCGTCAGAAAAAAAGTTAATCGCTTTGCATTAGCCGAACCATTTGTCAACTTTTCGACATTAATAATTGAAATATGTGAAAACCGCTCAGCCGGCAAATCAGACACATGTGAAAACGAAGGGAAAACATGGCTAAAAATAAATCACAACAAAATCAACCTTCCTCCCTTTCATGCAAGCATATTAACTTCTATTAGCGCCACCACATATTTCTGCTGCCGCTGGTTGTTTTGCCCGTGGCCGGTGGTCAATCAGGTAGGTATTTGGTACCACCAACATCGATTACTGCTGCAGAGCAAAATCGAATGGTAAACACGAGTCATAGTTACTGCCAGCATCGGTAAGTAGTTCTTCTGGCCGGACAGAAGCCGAAGACATATAAAACCAGCAGAGAGAATTTCTGTTCGATGTTCAACATATGTTCCAATCCTCGAACCGCTTTTATTAAACAATCAGTTTGACTTTATGGAACTTGGACTTGATGTTGAACATTGGAAATTTCTACGGAAAGGAGAACAACGAGGGAACAAGGGAAAAACAAACACAAATCAATGCCTCGTTGAGCCAGCAGAGTAATAACATGTTATAGTAATTATCGACAAGAAAAATGACATCAAGATAGCGCTATGGCGAGTTAGAACGGCTCAATCTGAACAAGGTGTAGCAATATCAAATAAGAGCGTATCTTCCATTTAATTCCAACTACCTTTGCTTATCTTCGACAGATACGCGTATTTCGTCTACAATGTGCAGACTTCTTCAGTGTCTCGTACTAATAACTCGACTTAGTACGAGACACTGAAGAAGTCTGCACATTGTAGACGAAATACGCGTATCTGTCGAAGATAAGCAAAGGTAGTTGGAATTAAATGGAAGATACTAATTCTTCTTCTAATTTCTAGTTACAGGTATTCCACTAAACAGCTCAAAACCCTCTAGGATTCAAATAAGAGCGTTTATTGATACAGCTGTTAAAATACTGTAAAGTAGAGTAATGTTTTATTATGAACTGGCTGTGAATTTTCAAAACTCTAACTTAATATATCCAAAGCAGCTTTATATTCTTGATTTGGTATAAGGACATAAGCATTAGCATCAGCATTAGCATTGACGTTTGCACACCTCGTAGTTGGAGTTACGATAAGGAATAATTCGTTGAAGACATTGCATTTCACCATGAAACGGAACAGTTACTGATACGTTTCTTCACGCAACAATCTCCTCGAAGACACTCCTTCATCGTTCACCTGACCACGTCCATGCAACCGTTGGAGATATGGAGGTTTTGGTATCTACCTTAAGAAGACACGGGGAATCCACATAGGCTTCAGTAGATATCAAAGTAAAATGGAAATGAATAGTCGGAGAGAATAGGTTAACAGAACTTCCTGATGGGTGTACAGAACCAAATTTGAAAATGGTTGATGAGAGCATCTAGTCTAACAAGGTTAAGTGATGCTCCATTTCTCTTTAAACGGTTGGGACTAAAGCATTAACTATAGTCCTCGCTCCCTATGGCTTATGATTATAGCGTCCTTAGTCGCTTTCTGAAAAGAGAAAAATATCTGAAAATAAAAAAAAACCGGTGGTGAAAGAGAACTTGTGAGATTTCTTGGATTGCAGCAACAGTATTGCGATACTTTGATATACACCTTTATGTATCATTATTTATTCCTGGTTTCCGCTATCTGAATCGAAAGGTTCTACGGCTACCAGTTTAATATGAACTGAGCATAAAATAGATGATAAATGAATAAATAAAGCCTTGATCTATATTCATTGCAGATCTATAGTTTATTTGTTTTGTTGCAGAGATTTAGCAGTGAATATGATGATAGTGAGATCCAATTATGCGGCATAGGATAAACATTGAAGTAACAATGTTCAAACCATTTTATAACGATTGAAAACAAGAAGCCAGTTAAAAGCAAAATATGTTAACTGACCGACCAATGGCTGGTCTGCGCATAGAGAGTGACACCAATTTTGAAAATTTTGGTTTCTGCTGCAGATTCTCAAAATTTCATGAAATTTTAACTGAATAGTGAAACATCTGATTAACGATTCCGTACTGATTCCAACAACAAAAGCCAGTGTTTGTTCTACTAGTTTTAGTAAAATGAAAGTAAGGCTGGTTTAATAATATATACACATATACACATATACACATGTATATATATATAGCTTTGATCGGCGTCGTTGTTTCTTTGAGTTCCTGAAAACAAACAGAAAGTAAAGAGGAGCGGAAACAAAATTACTTAATCTTTTCCAAACTTCACATCACTACTCGGCTTCGAGGGAAAACTTTTCTTTCATTTCAAATGTATAAGCAAACAGAAAAACTGAGACAGCTTGCGGAAAAATTACTGTTCAAGAGCAATGCCTACTGCGATCTTCAGTTTTCTTGATTTGGTACAAGGATATTGCGCTTGTAGATATAACTAGTATATATAATTTTTATAGGATACATTATTTCGAGAAAGGAAGTAGCTAAAGGCAAGCATGCAGCTCAAAAGCAGATAGGACAAGCAATGGTCAATAAATGCTTTTAAAGGGTGTCCTCGATGAAATTGCCACACTATGAAATTGCTCTAACTTTTTAACCGTTGGGTAAAATTTAATGAAAATTGGGGTGCAATTAGTTCATAGTGCATTATTTACATCCTGCACGCGGAAATGGAGTCGAAAGAACAGCTCGTGCGTGATAAAATCTTGCGCATTCATCACGAGAACAAGGATCTCTCGCATCGTTCCATCGCTAAAACGTTGGGAATCGCGAATTCCACGGTGTCGCGAGTGGTTAAGCGGTTCGAGGAACGGTTGACCACCGATCGGAAGCCCAGAAGTGAAGGAAAAAGTATTCCGTACAACACCAAAAATCACAACCGCGTAGTTGGGGCCTTCATACGAAATCCTAACGCCTCCGTTCGGGATGTGGCTGAGAAGCTGCACCTAAGCTGAAGTTTTGTCAGAAGGCCAAAACTAAGGCTGGGCTTCGAACGTTCAAGATACAAAAGGCCCGTAATCGCGACGAGAAGCAGAACAAGTCCGCCAAAACCCGTGCCAGGAAGTTGTACCTCAACATGCTGACGAAAGTTGAATGCTGCATCATGGACGACGAAACATATGTGAAGGCCGACTTCAAACAGATCCCCGGCAAGGATTCACGGCCAAGGATAAGTTCAGCGTTCCGGAGCATGTCCGCACTCAGAAGATGTCCAAATTTGCGAAGAAATTCCTGGTTTGGCAAGCCATCTGCACGTGCGGGAAGCGGAGTGCACCTTTCGTGACCCAGGACACGATGAACGGACAGGTGTACATAAAAGAGTGCCTCCAGAAGCGGTTGCTTCCTCTCCTGAAGGCCCACAACGTCCCAACAATCTTCTGGCCGGATTTGGCCTCATGCCACTACTCCAAGGACGTGCTGAAGTGGTATGCGAACAATAAGGTCAATTGGCCTCATGCCACTACTCCAAGGACGTGCTGAAGTGGTATGCGGACAATAAGGTCAATTTCGTGCCAAAAATGTTCAACCCTCCCAACACTCCGGAGCTCCGCCCCATCGAGAAGTACTGGGCGATTATGAAGCAGCACCTTCTTAAACGACCTAAGGTAGTGAAGACAGTCGAGGAACTGAAGAAAGTATGGGTTTACATGCAAAAAACGGTTGATTCACAGGTTGTGCAAAATCTTATGGCCGGGGTTAAGGCCAAGGTGCGGGCATTTGCGTATGGACTGTAAATAAAATACAAATAAAATGGTAAAATGAAGTTTAATAGTTATTTCTCAATCCCTGAAAATTTGATGGCAATCGGATGAAAACTCGAATTTTGCGAATCAATTTTGGGTGTGGCTATTTCATCGTGGACACCCTTTACTGTTGGAATAACTTAGCTTGTATGCAGCTGAACAGAAGGGCAAACTTCGTAACGTTAGTAACGCCTGCCCATGTAATTTTCATGGCGCTGTCACTTTTCCTAGCGGAATAATATTTCGATCGATTATTCCGCAAGGAAAACTGACATTTTACCCATACTGGACATACATACGTTGTCATTATTACTTCTTTCCGGGGTGATCCTGGCGTAGTGGTTAACATCAAAACCACTCACACCAAAGTCACGAGTTCGAATCTCACCCCGGGCAAGTTACGAAAATACCCAAAAGGTATTTCAGTAACTATGACGGACCAGCCCTGGGCTGAAAATCTCAATAGTAGCGGAAAAAAAACACTTCTGTAAAAATTGGAAAAATTACTTCAGGTCTTTACTTGTCAGCTGCATACTAGGCTTAAGATGGAAGTGTGTATGATCTAAGCGAACCAGGAAAACAATAGGATATTTATATCGATGGACCTAACTTGGTTCAATCTCACATTTAAGCTAAGATTTTGACAACAGGTTTTGACATTGGCGTGATTAGAATATATCTAATATAAAATAGAAATCTAGAATAAAACACTAAGGTGTTAGACATTAGAGATCAAGGATGAAGTTTCTTCGTAAGAAATCGTTGGAGAAAAAAACATTTCCCACACTCATTTTCGGTGTGAAAAGATAGCAATCTGTCGAATTTAGTTAGTTAAGTTCAATTTATTAAGTAAACCTTTTTTTTCAGTCGTTTATCAAGAGATAACTACTGAGCCTATTGAGCGTATTTTAAACTCATTGAAGACTGTACTCGAAAAAAAATGAGACACAATGATGTAAGCTTGTAACTTTTAAGCGTGTAGATGAAATTTTGAATAAAACTAGCTAAGAGTGTAATGTTTCCGTCGGCGAAATCACAATCTGTCAAGAGATTACTGAGATGGCATCGGAACAAAAGCATAACCATGGAAAATCCTACTACCTTGCACAAATGAATTAGAAAACAACTGGGATTGCATCATTCGATGGTGTTCCGTGTAGTGAAGTGATTCAAGGAAGCCCAGACAATCCAGTAGCAGTCAGGCAGCGGCAAAAAACCGAAGGCAACGATGGTGTTCAATCCGTTCAAGCGTCGACCGAATCTTTCGATCCGCGATGTAACTAAGTATGTGGAGGTTTTCATTTCGTTTGTCGACCAAACGATTAAACCTGCTAGCTTATACATCTACAAGGTCAGGAAGGCGTCAAAGTGGCTTGAGCATGAGCATCAGCATGATTGATCGCCCGAAGTTGCTACTACTTTGTTGCCAGGTCAGCTGTTATTACACAGGGCACCAACAGGTGATGCTTGGGACTAATAAACATCTTCAATGTGTAAAAGGTAGTGATCCCAAACTAAGGCAATACCGGTGCCGGCTCCACCCGTATGCAAGTTAAGTGAGCAAGTTAATATGTTGACGTGACGTGATATTCTCTTTATTAGAAGCCGTGGAGCCCACAGCACTTCCACGAGAAATCACTGGGATTTTGCATAACAGGATTGGGTGGCATCAGGGTTAATTTTGGTTAACATCAGCGATAAGCTGTCAAGTGAAATATTTGATAATCAGTAACGATTTGCGCTATGAACCGATTTAAACCAACAGTAAGGATGCTATTGAGACCACTCACAAAATTTTATAGTGGTTTATTAACGGGAAACTAGAAGATGTTTCTTAATGCTGGAAAGCCGATTTGGACCGATTAAAACCAACAGTGAGGATGCTATTGAGGCCACTCACAGAGTGTGATAGTGGTATTTCATTAAGAAAACAAGGTAAATCATCTCAGCGCTTGAGAACCAACTTGGACCGATCTACACCAACCGTACGGAAGTCGCTGGAGTCACTCACAAAATGGTGGGACAGTGGTTTATTTGTTGCAAGATAGGGTGGCTCGACGAGCATGATGAACGAATAATTTGGATCACAATTAATTATGTATTCACCACCGACCCATCTTACCCGGCGAACCACGACTTTTCATGCTCACTCGATCACTCACGCAACGAACAATAGGCAACCAAAACAACAGACATAACGCTCCGATTCAACCCATTCAAGTGATGATGGACGCAAACCTATAAAAAATATTTTTTTAATATCGGTCAGGAAGGCACCAAACTGGAACAACAAACAAAACACGGTAGCCAAAGCCAACGCCAGGGAGCTGTACCGAGAGTGGCTGATAACACCGAGGTGCGTCGTGATGGACGTCAAGACTTGAATCAAGGCGGACATAATGCAATCGCCGGAACATATCACGGTTGGCCGTTCCTGAAGAGCTAAGGGAGAAAAGAGTTGGAAAAATTCGAAAAAAAGTTCTTGGTTTAGTAGGCCATCTCTGGGTGTTGAGAGATGATCCACTCATACATCACGAGAGGGTTGATTAACTGATACGAATGCATCCAGAAACAACTGCCTTGACTATGATCTCACGTAGATGAGACGCAATTTTGGCCCGTGAGACATTCTATCACTACACGCGGCCGATGTTAGACTGCTGCAGAGATAACAATGTTGTTTTTGTACTAAAAGACTTTGAGTCACAGCACTATGGTACGAATGGCCTAGTTTCGTTGCATGGCATTATAAAAAGACACTCCGGGAAGCTGCTTAAAGTCTGCCAGCACAAAAGTTTCATCGTCCATTTTCACGCAGGAAAACTTCGTCAAATATTTGCGATACAACTTGCGAGTCCGGGTTTTAGCCACCACATTCTGTTTATCATTACAGTTCGGTACAGTTTTCACCTTGAACGACTTCATATCTTTTCGGTGCTTGGAAGTATGCATGAAAGTTTTGGAACATTTTTATTTTTCTGGCAACAGCACCTACTGAAAGATCTGATCTCTTCTGCAATATTTACTTCACCTTCGCGTCCTTCCGGTAGTTCCTGAGATTCGATTTTGTTCCACTCCCAGCCTTTCTGGCTGTTGTCAAACGTGTATCGAAAGATTTAAGAACGTTTTGGTGAGTGCTTGCCGGAAAACCAAGCTTTTGTGCAAGTTTTCTTACTGACAGATCCGGATTCATTGTAACCGCACAAAATAGCTTTTTGCACTTGCTCTGAACACCAACTTCGATCCAAAAGCTTGTAGTATTATCAAAAATTGATTTAACACAATGAGCAGGCATACATTTGTGGGAAATTATTGCTTGAACTATTAGGAAGTACCCCCTATAATTCTTTCTGTTCTTCTGAAAAGTATCTACCTGAACTTTTGGATAGTTCCAACTAAACTCCTGAAAAGTTTCCTTTGGAACTTCAGGGAAGTCCTCTCCTGACCTTCAGAGAAGTTCTTCCGTGAAAGTTATGAAAGATTCCATCTTCAACTTATTAGGTAGCGCCCTCCCTGATAAGTTCCTGCCTCAAATTCGAGGAAGTTTTTTCCAGCGCCTATTCTTTCTAAATTTCTAAATTCCGAGCCAAATTCTTTCAAAAAATTGGTAATGTCCTCTCCAGAAATTCTGGGGAAATTCCCTAAAGTTTGTTTGAAGTTTCATCAATAACTTCTAATCTTTTGGAATGTTTTCTCCTGAACTTCAAAGAAGTTGGTTCCTGCACAAACTTCTAGGGAGTAACCCCTATAACTCTGGAAATTTTCTATTTATATTTTGGAGAGGCTCATTCCTGAGCTTCGAGAAAGCCGCATTTTAAAATTCTTAAGTGTTCTTTTCTGAACATCGGAAACGCTCCCTAGAATTTACAGGAAGTTCCAACTGATCGTTTGAGAAGGTTTTTCTGCAACTTCTTGGAAGTCCTTTCCTGAACTTCTGAGAAGTTCTCTCCAGAAATTCTAGGACGTATCGCCGTGAGCGATATGGCAGTTTGTTACAGATTTTTTGTGAAATTATAGGTAGAGCTCTACCTGGGTAGTTCCTTCCTGAACTTCAGGGAAGTTTATTCTAAGTTTAAATCCTTTGCCCTAAATTGCTTCCTGATGCTTTGAGAAGTCCTCTCCTGATTTTCGAGGAAGTTCTCTCCTAAGCTTCTGGGAATGCTTGGTTCTGATTTTTTGGAGATATTCCTGCTTGAACTACAAAGACGTGCTACCTATCCTTCTGAGAAGTTTCTGCCTGATCTTCGGAGTCTCACTTTTACTGTTGTTCCAAATCTCCGTGCGGTGACTGACTGGGCTTGAGATCCAATATTTGTATCACAAAAGGAATAATGTTCAGACGAGGAAATTCAAATTTATTTTTTGTTATTCTGACCCAATGCTTTATTAATCCAAATGAATAGAGCTCCCTAACAAACATTAGTCTCGAATAACCAAAAGTGTTCAACATGGCGTGTTCAAACAAATTTTGAGAAGTTATTCAGCTTTCTAGAAAAAACTGCTGAATAACTTCTCAAATTTTTTCTGTTTTCACGCCTCTGGCGACTTCCACATACATTTTTATCAATTCAATGAGCCATTCAAACTGTCGGTTTTGTTTTCATAGGTTTAGACATTCATTGCTAGAATTAAACTGTTTTTCTGTAAATTTTTCTGCAAACAAAATAATGGTTGAGTGTATTTCTAACCTTGCTCGACCAATTACCACTAACCGATGAAAAATGTGTAAAAAAAAACACTTACTCGACCAACTGTGACAAATCTGTCACGAGTTTCCGAGCTGTCGATTGAGTCGACCAACTCGGCAAAATTTCGTCGATTTCGAGATCTGTAACAGCAAAATAAAAATTTTAATGTTGATCTAAGTAACGGTAGACTCGGATTTTATAATTGGCCCCTATGTATTTATTCTCGTAAAAAGACGACGCTCTGTCCCAAAGCAAACTAACCCCAGGGTCTTTCTAATAAAATGGGGGAAAGCTGTAAAGAGATCCGTACGTAGTTTTGTTTCTCATTCATCAACTGGTACGTAAACATAAAGCATACCGTTAAGAAGTTAATGTAAAAGACCATACATTGTTTGAAAATAATTTATTTACAGAAATCTAGAACAATAAATCACGCTAACTTAATCCCAATCAGTCCAAGTGAACATTAGTGATGATACGAGTGAAGGTTCGAATTGGCGTAACTACTGGCATGGCCATGTCCGTGTCCGTGTCCATGTCCTCCGAACGAAGCCTTTTCGCCTCCCTCATGATGTCCATAGACTTGTGGATGGTGAGCATGTCCAACCCGTTTCACATGGGCCTGGAATCCATGGTGCTTATCGGCAGTGTACTCCACAATACGTTCAGTTCCATCGGCTTCGTGCAGCGAGTATTGGCCCTTCACCACATCTCCATCACGGTGTTCCCACTGGCTCTTGTGATCTCCGGTTTTGTGATCCTTGACGCCGTACTCGAACTTGTACTTGGGATGAGAATGATAATCTTCGTGATGATGATGATGAGGTTGATGATGATGATGATGATCACCACCAATGCCACCTTCCCATTGGGCTGAAACGGCTACTGCTGTCAGAGCAAGAACTAGAACGAACTAGAATTCCAAGTTACGATTAAATTAAATGTTACACCATTATCCAATCAAACTACCTTCATCATCTTTGTCACCGTGTTGATCCTTTCGGTACAAGCGCTAGACTGATATCTGCTTATTGTGCAGTACACCACATATATAGTCAGCATGGAACAGCGCAGAGAACTACCGACCAGAGGTGGCAGGTGCCACCTAGTTCAAGCTTCTTAATCGGTTTCATATTAAGAAATCGACTTAATTCAATTAGCGGAACACGCCGCGAAAAGCACGCAACAAAACAAAAACAACAAAATTTGCACCCAAGGTAGGATTTTTAGGCCACACTGTTGGATGAAAGTGGAAACAAATGTGCCAACGCTGTAGATGACAACTGTGGGTTGATTTGACAATGAACGCATTGTACCGGCCTACTACGAAAAAAAAAGGAAAACAAACGGTGGTGAGTTGAGAAACGCAGGTTTGGTGCGTATTGTGATTGTAACAAAAGCCTGTGGATTGAAAAATTAATTTCCGGTGCGGTCAACAGTTACACTTAATACTTTCGGGTGTCAAATTTCTTGACTGTCGGAGGCTTCCTACAGCGTGGATGTAATAAGTTCAAAAAATTAATTTGTTTCTTAGAGCAGTTAAACTAAAAAAATGCTTCACCTTTGTTCCTAAAACTATTTCATGGCATACGTTTCCATTTCATTGGAGATGAAGTTAACTTTTACATATGAGCTAGGCTTTTGCTATCATTATTATCACGCCAATCAATAAACCGTACTTCTCGCATAGATGCAAGGGAATTATGCTCTGAGCAAACTGCTCGTATAAAACCATGAACAGCAGCACAATCAGACATCAGTTCTCATTGAGGGTTCATAACTGAAGGATCAAAAGAGGTTCAAACATGATGAAGGTAGTATTTATTCTGCTTGATGATTTTGAATTGTTAATTGATTGGCTGCAATGTGAAATTCTAGTTCGTTCTAGTTCTTGCCCTGGCAGTCGTGGCCGTTTCGGCCCAGTGGGAAGGTGGCTATGGTGGTGATCATCATCATCACGAAGATCATCACTCTCATCCCAAGTACAAGTTCGAGTACGGCGTGAAGGATCACAAAACCGGAGATCACAAGAGCCAGTGGGAACACCGTGATGGAGATGTGGTGAAGGGCCAATACTCGCTGCACGAAGCCGATGGAACTGAACGTATTGTGGAGTATACTTCCGATAAGCACCATGGATTCCAGGCCCATGTAAAACGGGTTGGACATGCTCATCACCCACAAGTCTATGGAGATCATCATGAAGGAGGATATGGAGGTGAAGGAGCTTCGTTCGGAGGACACGGACATGGTCATGGTCATGCCAGCAGCTATGCCAATTCCAACCTACATTCGTATCATCATTAAATCATTAAATGCTGATTGACTGATCTCAATAGTTTCAAATCTGTCACTACACTTAAATCATTTATACATGTGATGCTTGACGTTACCGGAATACGTAAATAGATAATTTCTTTTTAACTGAAAACGTTATTCTTTTTTAATATTTTTAAAAAGATTTCATAGTTGATTGAGCAGTTTTCCACTCAAATATACAGAATGATATGAATTTCAATGGTCCATGTATGACAATCACATACTTTCAAATTATGGGAGGCAGCATTATCTTTTTCCAGAATTATCACTAGATAGTTCCACATCCTCCTTCGATAATGGAATTAAGTGTTTATGTGAATTGTAGACTACTATTTCAAAAGGGCGAAAGATCCAAATTGTAAAATAAGCATACTGTATTATATTTTATTGAACAAATTGAGAACAAATAATTTACCTTGACAATGACATTTAAATCTATTATGTGCTTCCTCAAACAAGGAAAATAAATTATGGCGTTCTTCAGGATCACACGTTTCTCTTGTTAAGCTTTATATCCTGGCTAATAGTTAAATATTTTACTCGAAAATTATTCTCATGATCATTTACTTTTTTCGACTTGAGTTTGAACTATACATTTCGGATTTTATACGTGAATATAACTTTCTTTGTTGAAACTTGGAAATAACTCTTACGCCCTAATTACAAAGCAGAAATTACTTTGCTGCATATTTTCGCCCGATAAAATGTCAAATTGAAATTATGCCGAAGTCATAAAGCCCGATTCAAATATATTTGGACAGATTCAAGTGATCATAACTCAAGAATTAAACTGCAAACACGGTGTTTATTCAGCTTTCAAATGATATTTAACAAGTTATTACATGTCACCGTTTTGAACGAACTGTCGCAGTTTACTTGTGATCAATGCCATCATGATCTTCACAGTCGCTGGTGACACTGACCGTCGAACTTATTCCACATTAAACGCATTTGTTGTGCATTTGTCACTTCTTTACCGCATCTTCGAAGTGTTCGCTAGACAATTGCTCAATATTTTTGGATCGGTCTGAACCCAGGGCTATTCGGAGGATTAATCTCTTTGAAAACGAATTCAACATTGTTTGCAGCATACCTAAGAGTAGTGGCTGCTAAAACATTACATTGATCTTGTGTTGAAGGGTAAAATCCGCTTTTTCGAGCACTTTTCAAAATAAACCTTCGACGTCATTGTATGAGAATTGATGAAAACATTGGTTTAAGGCCACAACTGCAGATTCCTTGCCAAATCATTAGTTTCCGAGCAAACTTATGAGCAAAAACAAGTTTATACCTGGAAGGGACATCTCCACGACCAGTTGCCAGGTAAAATTTCCGGGGATTTGTTTATAATCCATTTTGACATATGTTTCGTCATCCATTAAAATACAGTCATCAAATGTCGTCAAAACTCGTTCGTACAGTACTCGTGCTCGCTTTTTGGCCACTAAAATTAGAATCCTAGAGAGTTTGAGCTGTTTAGTGGAATATCTGTAACTAGAAATGATAAGAAAAAGTACACTGATATAGTCTTTTTTTGTATTATTTCGTATTTCGTGACAAGCACACAATCTTTTGTCAAGCATCCCCATGCGGAGTAGGTCAAGGCAGAAACGAATGCATCACCTTGACTGTGCAAAAGATTGTGCGCTTGATCGATGCTCATATACTACCGATAGCTTAAATGGTTCTAACGAACTGTCTATTTGCACTCCCAAATCCCCTACATGGGAGAGCTCATTTGGGTTTATTTTTGGCATACGACTTTAGTAAGTATGAAAAATTAGTATTGTCTATTTAATTCCAACTACTTTTGCTTATCTTGCGTATTTCGTCTACAATGTGCAGACTTCTTCAGTGTCTCGTACTAATAACTCGACTGAAAGAAAACCTTCGCCGCCTATCGTATACATATTATATTTTAAATACAAAACGTTTACCTATCATTATTTTGTTTTTACCTATCTGAGTCAAAAACAATTCAAACTGAATAATGCATTAGGTCCTAAGTAAAATTGAGAGATTCTCTTCGTCGACTTTCTCTTTGGTTATTAGTTTGTCTATTAAACGAGTTGCTGAAGTCTTCGGCGTATTGGATCCTTAATCACATTTCATACTACCGTACTGTATGTTGGAAATACTCGAACATATTTTTACATAGCCGTGGGAACGCAAAAAGAAAGTCGACAAAAAAAATCTCCCAATGTTACTTAGGACCTAATGCATTGTTTAGCTTGAATTGTTCTTAATATGTACCTCGCTTTTTCCTTAACCTAACCTAATTATTGTGTAGCAACAGGTTGCGTCAGCTCTTTTGTCATCTAGGTACACTCAAAAATAGCACCACCATGTTTTTTTCTGTCACGTCTGTCTGATTAGTTATTCTGGAAATTATGGGGACTAGGGTAAATTTTATTTATTTATTTTATTTTATTTATCACAATAATTCAACTGACAAAATATGTCTAAATGAATAAAAAACTTAAATTACTTGGTTACGGCCAGAAGTACGGAAAGAGTCAAGTAGCCGATGACGAAACACGTCAGCAGATATGTTGAAGTCGAACATATTGAAACGCTCGTTGAAACGCTGGCTGATTTCTCGAATTGGTTCATGGAGTGCATAGTTGTTGTTCTGTGGCTCAAGATGCAAAAATACACGTTGACGAAGAGGTCTCTCGGGAGCGTACAAATTTAACTGTAACAACAGTGCCGGACAGTCAATTTCACCCCTGAGCAGCTTCCCAGCAAACAAAGCCTGAGCGGCCTTTCGTCTCACCTCAAGTGGCTCGATATTGAGTAGACGGCAACGCTCTTCATACGGAGGCAGGTTCGTAGGATCACGCCAACTGAGAAAGCGAAGAGCGTATCTTACGAACTTTCGTTGAACTGCTTCGATTCTGGCGATCCATATGGCCTGGAAAGGGCACCATACAATAGCACATGATTCCAGTATGGAACGTACAAGTGAGCAATAAAGTGACCTGAAGCAGAGCGGGTCACGAAACTCGTCAGCAATTTTAAAAATAAAGCCCAGTTGACGATTGGCTCTGGACACAATGTCGTTGTAGTGAAATCTGAATGTCATTCCATTATCCAAAATAACACCGAGATCCTTGATGTGTTGAACGCGAGTGAGCGACTGCCCGGAGAGGACATAGTCGAAAATGATTGGTGCGTTTTTCCGGTGATATGATATTATGTTGCATTTTTCGATGCTTAAGCCCATCAGATTCCTTGAGCACCAATCGGCGAAAATACACAACATATGCTGCAAGTCGGAACAGTCTGATAGACTTTTTATAGTTTTGTAAATTTTTGAATCATCTGCGTAGAAGAGGCGGGACCCTGGTGGGGATAGCAAGATGGCATCGTTTATGAAGATCGAGAAGAGCAGTGGACCAAGGTTGCTGCCTTGCGGAACTCCCGAATTATTTGTGAAAGCTTCCGACTCCGACGTTCCAATCTTAACCCGTACTGAGCGATTCACCAAGTAAGACCTAAACCAATCCACAGCGGCAGATGATATGCCGAGTATGTCCAGCTTAGCAAGCAGAATTTCATGATCCACCGTATCAAACGCAGCCTTCAGATCCATATACGCAGCATCAACCTGCCATCCAGAATCAATACAACGCAGGCAGCTAGAAGTAAACTGAACCAGGTTCGTGGAAACCGATCGTTTCGGATAAAAGCCGTGTTGATCAGAATCGATGTAGTTTTTACAGCACTCAAACAAGGAACCGTTTATAATAATTTCAAATACCTTTGAACATGCGCACAGTGAGGTGATACCACGGTAATTGACAATGTCCCGTTTATCTCCTTTTTTGTAGATCGGAAATATATACGAGTGTTTCCAGCGTGTGGGAAACTCACTTTGCTGCGCCGAAAGCTGGAAGATCCTTGCAAGGGGAAGGCAAAGACTGTCTGCACATCGTTTTAAAACTGACGATGGGATGCCATCAGGGCCAGTGGCAAACGAGAGCTTCAGTTTGTGAATTGCAGTCATCACTATGTCATCAGTAATGCGTGGAAAATCGAAATTGACCACGTCGTGTGGCAACCCCATAGTAGCATCTATCACTTGTGTCGGCAAAGCGGAGAAATCGTTGAACACTTGCATAAAACGTTGGGCAAACAGGTTGCATTTCTCACCTTCAGTATTGGCTGTGTTGTTTCCGAGGAACATGGAACAAGGCAACCCGGTTTCCTTTCGCTTGGAGTTAACAAACGACCAAAAATTTTTTGGGTTCTCTCGCAGGTTTGCTTCTGTGCGTCTTACATGTCGATTGTAAAGGAAACGGTTATATTTGCGGTAACGATGACTTGCGAAATTAAACTGTCGTTTGTAGTAGGGTGAGCGGGAAGTGCAGTACTTACGTAGGGCGGCAGAGCGTTGTCGCTTCAGTACGCGTAGGCGTGGATTTGACCATGATGGTTTTTGCGGAGGGCGACGTACTGGAACAATGCGAAAAATTGCATTTTCCAGCGCAGAACTGAAAAAATCAACTGCGTCGTTCACATTACTTGTCGATTCAATAAAATGCCAATCAATTCCAGCAAGCTCATTATTCAATGCAGCGTAATCGGTCCGCCGAAAGTCAAGAGAGTAGGACTCAGATGGCGGCGAATGCAACAACGGGGCGGGTAGGTTGAAATTCACGACGAGAGCAGGGTGGTCGGCATCTAAATCGATTAGTGGTTCTACTGGCAGAGTAAGGAGTGTGCCCGGTAATGCACGATTATTGGCTAGAACAAGATCGAGCAAGCGCCCATTCCGGTTCAGCATAGTGTTAACTTGAGTGAATCCATGAAAATTAAATCCATCCAAAAGGCTAGAACAAGCCGCCGGCATATGCGATAACAAGGGATCGATCATTGGAATGTCGTTGCCCGCCAAGCGCCACTGTAACCCAGCTTGGTTGTAGTCGCCGAATAAGAGCGCAGGAGAGTGAGAGCTCAGTTGAGCTGATATTGAGCCTAGCGAATCCACATAATCACGGATGATTGTGCAATCGTTTTTTCGATCGGGAGGAATGTAGACTACGCCCACGCTAAGTGTGTCTCGTAGATGCTCCAGTACAATCCAAATCTGCTCCAATCGGCTTGAAATGGGCGACTCGCTGAGATAGCTGGTTAGCCTAGTTGAAACAGCAATCAGGACCCCTCCGCCGCGTGTTTTTTGACTATTCAGCGGGGATCGATCAGTTCTGTAGACATTGTATAATGATCCGAAAAGTTGCGACGAATTGATCCTATCATCCAGCCACGTTTCCGTTAATACAATCATATCATATTCTTCCTCCGAGACTGCCAGAAAGAACGCGTCGATTTTGGTCCTCAACCCACGAACGTTCTGATAGTATATCCGCAATTCATTCGAAGTACGATCCGGAGAGCTGGAAATCAAAGCGGATTCAGGTACCGAAACATCCAAATCGAAATCATACTTGCCTGAGGGTGCAGGCCGGAAGCCCCTCTACCGTCACCAGCCACAGGTCCGGGACGGTGAAGATGGCAGATGTCAGCAGAAAGCACGACTGGGCTGGGCGGTTCAGGGGCTTCCTTGGTGCCTGTTTTGAGGTGTCCCGGTTCCGGAGAGTTTGTCGTCGATAGATGAGTTGTTGTCGAAAGTGGAATCAGTTGGGTTGACGTAATTTATTAGTTTTTGCCAAGTCAACGAATTCACGGAATTGCAATCCAGAGGGCCATGAAGCAGGGTCTAGAGCACAGTCTTTCAAATCCGGATCAAGACCAACCTTAAATGACACGAATGTCAGGTTGGATGTATCTTTTCCTTTGGGAACCAACCGCACTACGTCGATAGGGTCTGTTGTGCTCAGACATCGCGAAACAACACTTTGCACGTCATCATCAGTTATGAGTGGGTTCAATCGGGAGAGATATAACCAAAACTTCACCGGTGGGGCAGCAGCCGAGATGGAGGGAACGGAGAGATCACTCAAATCAATTGTCTTTGTCCCTTTCGTGACTGCCGCGTTGAAATCGGGTCGATCCTCCCGACGGCGTTTCGCATTCAGTCTTGGCCAAATTGGAGTAGCACTTAAAGATGTTGGACGGCAGCGTTGTGGCGTGATTGAAAAACTGTCAACTTTTCTGCTTAGCTCGGCCACAACATCATGCAGCTGCTGAACCTGTACAGGCAGAAATGCGAGCGCAGGCGTTTTTGTTTGATGGTGTTGCTCAGCGATGTAGCGACGAATAGAACGGCCTTTCAGTTCTTCACGACAGCAATGACAGATGAACATTATTTTCCCAGACGATAACGGTTCCTTCATATTCCGAATGTTCAGACCACAGCACTGCTGGTTAATGTGGAAATACACTTCGCAAAAACCACAACACAATGGTTCAAGGTCGTTGATTTCTAGCTGGCACTCTCCGCATTGTTGTTTCTCCATACTGGTTTGAGGTGAAGCTCCACAGCAAAATGATATGGATGGAACAGATTCGGTAGATTTTTGGAGGTTGATCTTATTAAACGGTTGCACAGATCAACAGTTTTCAAAAAGAGTTGAGCAAAATATTGTCTAGCGAGACGATAGCAACACTTTAAAAACGAACGAAAAATCGATTTACACACTAATATTTTACTTTAAAAACGGACGTAAACAAGATGACAAACGTAACACAATGGCAATTCTGTGAAGGTCTGTGAACCAATAGTGGCGCATTTAGTAATCGTCATTGATGATTCAGGCTTAATTGTGGCTTAATGATTTTAAAACATATTCGTGATGTTAACTTTTTATATTGTTGATCCATCTTTAAAGTGTCTAAAAATAACGTCTTTTGCTATTAGAAATGGAAAGTATATAAAAAAAGCAATTTATCTGGCTATTTCTTTGTACCTATAGTGGTGGCATGGTTCCTATAGTGGAAGTTTCATGTACCAATAGTGGAGGCAATTAAAAATCATTAATAAGCCTGAATAAAATAAAGTTGAGATGATTGATTGACTGCGAAATTCACTTCCAGTCAACTGTTAGGGGACGTGCATAAATTACGTATGGTAAAAATTTATCATTTCCAACTTCCTTCTTCTGTGACATGGATGCAGCGTCACGTTAAACAAACGATCTGTTTAACCAGAATAGCCACGTTTCTCGTCCTACAAAATATAACAATTTACAATATTAATAGACTCTTTAATATCTGATATCGATATCGGGGCTGTCCATAAACCACGTAGATCGATTTTTGGGGATCTCAAACCCCCCATCCCTCCCCCTAGTAGACTTTGGTACATACACAATTTTCGAAATTTATATAAATCGTAGACTTTTGCCACACATATCCCCCCCCCCCCCCCTCCCTGTTTATGGATAACCTCTTAGAAACTAGGGAATAAAACGATCGTAATGTTTACGACACCAACTGTGTATCTTATTTATTTACTGCGTAGGAATTCACCGTCATGACGCAATGGTCTTTGACTGCATGTCTACGATATAAAATATAACAAAATCAACTTCATGTGAAATAAAAATAAAACAAAAATTCAAATTTAAATCTTTGCAGTTGCCAGCTTAATCCTTCCACTTCAGTTTCAGCGCCTCAGGTAACTTCACTTTCTGCTGCTTTTGCTGGTTGATTTCCCTTCTCTGGTTTCCATTCTCTTTCTTCTTCTTCTTCTTCTTCCGTAGCTCGGCCTCTTCCTGTTTTTGCTGTTTCAGCTGTTTAGCTTCTTCCTGTCGACGTTTTCTGATTTCTGCTTTCTCCTGTTTCAGCTGTTCGGTTTGAACTTTCAAACGCCCCTTTCTTCTACTACGTTGCTCCTCAGCCTCGAAGACATTTTCGCCAACATCCTCGAAAAATGCCGAATCATCTCCAATGTTGTCATGCAACGGCAGTGATTCCTCCTGATTATCACTTCCGGCATCAATGTTCTGCGAATCGAAAGGCAACAGCAACATCTCATAGAGCTTTTGAATGACCAATCCTTCTTCAGAAATCACAGATACATTATTTAGTCCATTTATGCGCTCTCTGCCAATGCAATCTATCGCAGCTTGGATGGTAGACGTTGGAATGATAATTGAATCTTCCAGCACAACTGCTCCTGCAGCAAGCTGGAAATCAGGAAATTCCTCTTCCGGTGCTGCTGCACCCGGATTCTGTTCGATCGTTTCGGCAACGTCAGATGCTTCGGGGTTCGGTTCGTTTTGCGGCCCTGTCTTGGCGATGCACTTCTCATAATCAACGCCATTCGGGCCAAAAGGGAAAAGACCGCATACCCTGAATCCATTCACGATGCTGGTCTTTTTGATTCCCATCTCCATTGCTTTTTGCAACTCATCAGGAAAGTGCTTCAACGTCAGAATTTCTCCAACCGCCAGTTTGCTACAGCACTCATCCAGGCGCTCTTGAGTGGTTTGAATATAGCAACATCAGCAGGCTGCGTAATCCTGGTAGTATACACAGAAAAAAATAATGAATTTTAACAGGCGCGTAGAATTTCCCCTCGTTTAATTCTAAAACAAAGCAAGCGTAAACAACGATATTGTTTGCAAGTTTTGGAATTCTTTCATACAATAGACGCGATTTAGGCGATATCGTGCTTTAATTTACACGATATATCTCAATATTTTCTGTCAAATCTAGCATTCCCTTTATGTGCATTACATAACGCAGAAAATTCAATGTTTCTTTTTATCTGTGTATGGATACAACGCAATTAGGATGATGCCCAAATCCAAACATAACTTGGCCACCTCCGCAGCCATATGAGAGGAGTGGCCGTCGACGAAGAATAGCACCGGGAACTTAACCTTTTTCTTCAGCAGGAATGGGTAAAAAACATTCCGGATGTATAACACGAAGTTGATGGCGTCAATCCAACCTTTCTGGCTTTTTCAAATGCCCCAGTCTTTCGTCGGCATGCTCGCACTCATAGACATTTTTGCTGCCACGACTAGCGAGCACGGCATTCGTCTTCGGATGCAAGAAGAACGACGTTTTATCGCCGTTGTAAACTAGGGATGGATCCAATGTTGCGGCCATTGATTCCTCTTCCTCTAGATAGGATGTCAGTTTCGCAAACCAACCACGAATGTCAGCCTCTGTTACTTTTGCGCTGGCGGAGGATACTAATTCAGGCGTTCGGAAAGTGATTTCATTGGCGGCGAAGGAATCTCTTCATCCATTTACGACATACAACAACAAAATTGTTGGTTAGTTCTGTTCATTTCTGGTGCTCTGGTACGCTTCATACCTCGAACATTGTCCGTGAACGGATTGGGCCGAGAAACGATGTCAAAGAACGTTTTAATTTTGTGCCGCAATAATTCTTTTACGATTGGGAATCCTTTCTGCTCAATAACAATCGCAAACTTCACAAGTATTCGCTCCTCATCCTCAGTCAGCACTGTTTTTGGTCCTTTCCGAACTTTTGTTGTCCATTTGTCACTGAGCCGTTAGTGAACGGTAGATTGCGGAATTCCGTAAGTCTTACACGCTCTGTACAATGCAGGGATGCCATATTCACATATGCCGTATGCCATATTGAAGTTCGGATTTAAAACGTACGAGGATCTGGACAGTATAGTAGATACGGTAAGAATCTTTGTTGAAATATTTTAGAATATCGTAGGTATCATTTAGAGTAGAAATCCTTGAAGAAACGCAAGCGGTGGGCCACTTGGAGACACAATGGGCCCGGAAATAAGTTTCGTATAGGTCCTTTCCGAGGGTAACATGGAGTCCCTACTTATGGTAGTGTTCAATCCCACGCGTGTTCAAACCTATGCGAAAAATAACTGTCAAAGCGTTGGTTGTATTGGTCTTTTGCCATTAAGTCACAACGAAAATCAAGGTTCACAACATTAAAAATCATTTTTGAGAAATTTAGAGACTTCCTCGTAAAAACTTCTCCTATGGTCAGGTAGAAACTTCTCAGAAGCATTGGGATCAAGCAGTTCATGAAAGAAGAACCTAAAAAAAAAACATTATCGAAGTTTAAGATCATACTTACCAGAATTTCAAGACAGAACCTCCCCAAAAATAAGGAGAGGACTTATCAGAGCTTCAAGAAGAAGTGTAGGGGGAGGACTTCTCTTGGAATTGGAATTTTTCAGAGGTTTTTTAGTTCTTCCTAGAAATTCAAGATTGAACCAGAAGTTCAGAAAAAAAAATTCCCAAATATTACCTATAATTTCTAAAAAAATTAGAAAAAAAACCTCAGGACGATGCGTCATAGAAATTGAGGAAAGAACTTCTCTCAAGTTCAGGAAATAACTTCCCAGAAAATCCGGAAAAAACTTCTCTAAATGTTAGTTGGAGCTTCTCAGAAGTGCTAGGCAGCTATTCCAAAGCTCAGAGGAGAACATTTTAACATTTCAGAATAAGGATTTCTCAAAATTCTTTAGAGAGAAAAAAAATCAGACTTTTCAGGAACATTGAGGGTACTTCCTCCTAATTTGAGCACGAATTTCCCAATAGTTCCGGAACAAACTTCGTCAAAGTTCTGGAAAAAACTTCCCAAAATTTCAGAAATCCAGGAAACTTCAAAAACAAATTTAAGGGAATTTTCCTAAAATTTTTGGAGATGGCTTTCCAAAAGTTTCAATAAAATTCTCCTTGCAGTTCCGGATGGGACCAATCAGAATTTTGGAAAGAATAAGCTCAAAATAAAAATTTCCCTGAATTTCAGGAAGAAACCTACCAGAGAGGGCACGACTTGTAGGGTCAAGAATGAACTTTAAAAAAAAATCAGTGAACTCCTCAGAAGTACACAAGAAGACTTCTCAGAAGTTGCGAAGAGACCAAACGTTTAGTTGGAACTACCCAGAAGAGCTTAAGAGCTTCCCCAAATTCCGAATCGAACATTCCAGCTTTTCAGAATGAGAATTTCTCGAAGTTCACGAAATCCCTGAAGCTATGGTAGATACTTTTGAAAAAATCAGGAAGAAACTTTCCAGAAGTATATGGGGAACTTTCTAGTAGTTCAAGCAGGAATTTCTCAGAAATTCAGGAACAAACTTCCTCGAAGTTCAGAGAATACTTCTAGAAAGTTCAGAAAAGATTATTTCAACAGTTCAGAAAAGAACTTCTCAGAAGTTCAGGAAGAAATTTCAAACAACTTAAGAAGATTTTCCAAAAATTTACAGATTTTTATAGAAATTCCCAGGTATTTCAACTTTTTTCCAGACATTTAAAAAAAAAATATCTAGCATCCCTGCTGCAGGAAGAAATTTCTAACAACTAAAGAAGATTCTCCAAAAATTTACAGATTTTTATGGAAATTCCCAGACATTTTAAATTTTTATCACAGACATTTGAAAAAAATATCTGGCATCCCTGGTACAATGTCTTCTGTTTCGGGGTGACTAATTCCATGCAGCGGGCGATCGCCGCTTCATCGTATTTTGGAGCAGTTTTCGCTGACGAATCCATTCTACAACAAGTTTAGATCATGTAGATGCGTATAGTTAGTGAATATTTATTATATTTACCCGTTTTCACACCAAAATCGAGCAAAATCTTTAACTTTTTTGCGGCTTGCGCTGGCGGGTCACTTGTAAACATTGGAGTAGCACCGCTATGGGAACATGTGTGTTTTTGGTGCCAATAATGGCACAACGGGAAAATTCGAGAAAAATTGATTGATAAAATGTTGTAAGTATGAACTGAATTTGACCAAATTGAATGTATTTTAGTCTGTTAGAGTTTAAGTGATAATGTTTACATAATTTAAATACTATCTATAGCGTTGAAACAAATGTCAAGTTCCTTGTGAAAATTTAAGGAATGCAGTAGAGCGTCTACACTTTGTTTCGGTAGTGTTTTTCTTGGTCGTTATTTTAAGAAAACAACCGATTTTTAGCTCAAACGCGGCCTATTGGTACTACCTCCACTACACTATTCACATTGAAGCTGAGAAATTCATAAAAAAAAACCATGCGAAGCATAAATAGCACCACCCTGGTTAAAAATCACCTTGGCTCTTATTTGACAGGTATTTGTTTTGATTTGCATTCAAACCGATTGGAGGTTAAGTTTTCTTCAAATTGTAGTGAGATCGGATTTTTTTCCCTGTAATTTTACGGCAATGGGTCGATCCAAGCATCTGACGTACGAGGAAAAGGTAAAAATCAGGGCCTACCACGATGCAGGCCTCTCGAATCGTAAAATCGGTCAAAAACTCTTTCGATCACACACGGTTATCGGAAGCTTCTTGAAAAAATGGCGATAAGAGTGGCCGCATCGAGAAACGCGGGAAGAAAAGTAAGCTTTCAGCTAAGGATAAACGGAGAATATGTACAACACAGATAAAAATAAACATTGAATTTTATGCGTATTCTAATGCACATAAATGGAATGCTAGATTTGGCAGAAATTCATGGGATATTTGATGTAAATTGAGGTCAGATAACGCCTGCATCAAGCCTTTTGAAAGACAGATTTCTAACATTTTTGTATGTTGTATGGATGATTGCATACAACTTCGCTGTTTACGCCTCCTTTAGGTTGAAATTAAACGAGAGGAAATTTTACGCGCTTGTTAAAATTAATTATTTTTTTCTGTGAATTGCAACGAACCAGAAAAGAACTGCGTCACAAATCCGTGCAGAATTGGATCTTCCGGTGACTACACGTCGTGTACAACAGATTTTGTCCAGCAGTGAGAACTTGGAGTGGCGTAAGAGACTCGGAAAAGCCAACCTTACAGAAACGGCACAAGTTGAATCGGTTCAATTTCGCTAAGAAGTACATTTCCTGGAAATAGGAATGGAAAAACGTGCTCTTTTCGGACGAAACAAAGTTCAACGGATGGCAGTACTACCGGCACGATTTGCCGAAGGACCCGGATGTTAAAATGAGCAGGAACTTTGGTGGTGGTACCCTGATGGATTGGGGAACATTTTCCTTCCGAGGCAAGCTTCCATTGACGACACAGAGTTAAGCTTGAGTGCATATCAGATTTTATATGAGATCCCTCTAATTCCCACAACTCCTTCACATACAGGTCAAATCGCTTCTGAATCCAAACGAGTTTTCCTCCTCTGTGTAGAATTCTATTTTTACGATTGAGACATGAGTTATAGTGATTACTTAATATTCTCCTACTTGAGAATAACATACTGCCTTAGGAAATAAACTCGATACCGTTAAAACTCCATCTTCCTATCATCCGCCAGAATCGCTTTTCTCTTGGACGTCTGCTCCAACTTGCGAAGGAACTACTCGAAAATGACCGTACCCTTGAACATATTCGTTTTTTTTTTGTAGTCCTTGTCCTCGCCATTGGCAGTGTGTTTTTCATCAAAAGCATTTACCTAATTCAATAAACCAGCGATGGACGGAACATGCGTTGGATCAAATTTTTCGGCAACATTAGGATTGAACGGAACGCATTTTGGGATGAACACAGAACGGAGACTTCAGCAGATGGTTAAATCCGTTGATATTGATTCATAAATAGGTGAGGACAGTTTTATATTGCCTAGGACTGGCAACCTGTAAGCAAAGAGGTTGAATCCCAAATACATTACTTTTGCTACGAAAAAACTATTTATTATTCGACCCCTAACATCCCGGCAGCAAAGCCATGTTGGAGATATTTTTTCTAAAGATTGTACTCGAAAAAAATGTATCACTTAAAGTATGACTTTTTCTAGGATGGGTTTAAAATTGCTGAATTGTTGAATAATACTACTTTAATGTTTACTTGTGCGAAATTTCGTCACAATATGTCAATTGGTTATCAAGATGGCTTCCAAGGTATAAGTGCTTCGACAAAAAAGTATGGGCGCGGTCGTAAAATCCAGGTCAGTCCCACTGGTAGATCGCGAAACAGTTGGGAATCAACAATTCGACCGTGTCCTGTGCGGTAAAATCGTTTAAGGAGATCCAGACAACTCAGTGGCGGGCTGGTAGTGGAAGAAAAGCGAAGATGACCGATCCCGTGAACGCAAGGAAGGTGAGGGATTGCGTCAAGCGGAATCCGAACCTTCGATTCAGAACGTGGTCAAGAATGTTAATTCTTCCAGGAAGCTGTACCGTGAGTAGATGGTGCAGCCGAAATGCATCGTAATGGACGGCGAGATGTATATTAAAGCGGACGCCAAGCAGATCCCAGCCTGGAGTTTTTCTTTAGAAAGTCCCGTTTGGATGTTCTGGAGAAGTTCCGGAAAAAAAAGGTCGACGAATTTGCTAAGAAGTATTTGATGTGGCAGGCAATCTGTGGATGCGGAAAATTTAGCAAGCCCTGCATACCGACCGGCAAAATCAACGGTCAAATACAGGGTGCGGCAGAAAATAATGCGAAAATGTTCAAACATGAGTATTGGGTTAATTCGTGAGGCTAGTGACTGATTTCTGTTGAAAGTGTGTTTTTTATGTTTACTTTCAAGTGCTGCATCCAAACATTCTATTTGTTTTATTACAAATTCGTCAAAATGTTCGCCAAAGAAGTGATCACCAGTTTATTGCTCGCCCAGAAGAAGCCGAAAGAGATTGCCAAGGTGGTAGGGTGCCATTTGGCAACAGTTTACCTCATAAAGAAGTCCCTACAGGATAATCCTAAGCAGCGGAATCCGGGAAGCGGACGTCCGCGCTTTGCACGCATGCCGAACGTGATCAAATCGGTCCATGCAAAAAATGCTCGCAACCCGGTGCGTTCCATAAAAAAACTTGCAAAGAAAGCCAATATTTCGGAAAAACCAAGCGGAGAATCATAAAAACAAACCTGCATGCATCTTCCAGAGCCATAGTGATACGCCACTTGATTACAAACCGGGTCAAGGAACTACGAGTGACTCGTTCCAAGAGATTGTTTTCCTCGTTGTCTCCGACGAAAAGCTTTTCAGCATTGATGCTGTGGCCAACAGTCGCGCGGACCGGTTCATTTCACCGCAGAAAATGGAGAACGTTCCGGAAAAAATGATATTCAAATTTCAAACCAAACATCTGGCTGATGTTTGGCTTGGTGGCGTCCAACGGTTTGAAAGTGCCGCCTGTTTTCATTGATGCTGGATTTTAGCTCCTGGAATACCGAAGTGTATATTGCTATTTTAAAGAACCAAGTGCTTCCCTGGGTGAAGGCCAACTTCTCCGAGGACCAAAACGTTGTCCTACAGCAGGATGGAGCACCGTGTCACACATCCAATTGAACCCAACAATGGTTGAACGATAACATGAAGTTTTGGCCTAAGGATTTGTGGCCCCCTAGCAGTCCAGATCTTAATCCGTTGGATTATTCGATTTGGGCATGTGTTGAAGCACGAGCCTGCGAAACATCACACCCTAGTGTGAAAACCCTGAAGTCAACCATAACACGCACATAGCAGTCAATGTCGGAGGACTACGTCCGAAAGGCATGCTCTGGCTTCCGACGTCGGCTCGAGGATGATATTAATAAAAATGGAGGACATATTGAAAATTGGATTTGAAAGAAATAGAACATTATTTTCTGCCGCACCCTGTATATAAAGAAGAATGCCTCCAGAAGTACTTGCTTCCCTTCCTCCGGTTCCATGAAGGTGACACTGGATGGAGTGGTACGAAGCCAACGATGTTGTTTTTATGCCGAAAAATTCTGGTCGATTATAAAGGGCAAGCTCTGGAAAAAGTGGACGTCTTCAAAAATGACAAGAAACTGAAGAAAGGGTTGATGAATGTATAAAAGAAAGAAGGCGCAAGTGTTGTACAGGATTTGGTGGGTAGCGTTAAGTCCAAGGTGCGGGCGATTAGCCTAGGAAAAGAGGTTGAATAGACAAAACTAAGCTAAATGTGTTTATTTATTCGCTAACAGTTTTAAAAATTTCCGACCTAGTTTGAATTTTTGGTGATAATTTTAGTCTGTTGCATCTTTTGATTTTTATTTAAATCCTCGTCTTCTTATGCAGAGAGCATAATAGTTTTTTCCTTACAATAATACTAATGCAAACGTGGCACTGGTTTTGAAAACTTTTATTTAAAACTTTGTAAGCGTAAAGACTGTATTCTATGAAATTTGGACACACAAAATAGGTCACCAAAAATTTTTCTTGAGCCCGATTCTTTTCAAACTCTCTGGAAATAAAATACTACTAAATGGTTAAGTTTTGACATCATTGGTTTATTGAACCTCTTCTCCCAACCCAAATGCCTGCACCTTTGCCTAGACCCCTTTCATCAAATTTTGGGCAACGATAGGACCGACTTGCTTACTTACTTTTAACCACACTTTCTTTAGTTTAAGTTCATTTCTATCAGTTTTGGAGTTTTAACGAGCTTTGCCTTTATGATTGCCCAAAAAGTTCCGGAGTGTTTGGAGGGTTGACGTCTTTTGGTACAAAAACTACATTATTGTCTTTGTACCAGTCTAAGACGGGCCGGGCATAGTGGCAAGATGCCAAATCCGGCCAAAACAGTGTCGGGCCATCGTGAGATCTCAAGAAGGGCAGAAGTCGTTTTTGGAGGCATTCGTCCTTGTAGATTTGTCCGTTGACGGTCCCAGAGGTGATGAAGGGCTGACTCATTCTGCCACATCCGCAAATCGCTTGCCACACAAGGATTTTTTTGGCGAATTTCGACAGTTTCTTCTTCCGTACACTCTCCGGAACGGCCAACGTAGTGTTCCTGTCCTGGCATTTGTTTGGTGTCGGCTTTAATGTAGGTCTCATCGTCCATCACAATGCAGAATGGTTTTGTGAGCCACTCCCTGTACAGTTTTCCTGCACGAGTTTTGGCCACCGAGTTCTGTTTATCGCTCCGGTTCGGTGCCTTTTGGACCTTGTACACATGTAATCCAGAACGTTTCATTGTTTTCTGCACAAAACAAACTGAAACTTTCGCCTTTTTCGCAACATCCTGGCCTTCTCCGGATTTGATGTGCCACGTTTTTGCCACTACCATTTTTCCGCTTGGTTGTCTTACGGTCCTTGAACGTTTTGATCACATGAGATACGGTTGCATGAGCGATTCCGAGCTGTTTTGCGATCCATCGATGAGAAGCGTTTGGGTTTTCGAAGTGAGTGCCCAAAATTTGTTGGCGCACTATTTCTTCATTCGAAGCCATCACTGAAATCACTCGACCGATTTTCACGATACTCATAATACAATTGACACAACACAATGAAATACATTCAGTTAAAATTTCAATAATTTTTACCCACACGCTAAAAAGTTACGAACAATTGCGTGTGCCCAAATTTCATCGAAAGCAGTCTTTATTGCAAACACGAATTTTAGAACAGAAAATAATCTAGTTAAAATAAGCTCGGAATGTTTTCTCAGAATTATGGAAAATTAATAAGCACTTTACTGAGAATTGAGGCTCAAACGATCGATAAGATATGTGTGTGTGTATGTGTTTATGTGTACAATCCAATGCCCACCGTCCGGCAGATTTTTTTATGGACGAAAAGTGTTAAACCGATCTGTAGTCGACACGACAAACCTTTTTAGCCCAGGAGTTCGAAGGTGATAATTCTGTTGAGTTCCAGCGACCCATTTCACACCGCTATTCGGCAAATATTATCACATCATCGTTTTTTTTTTTAAGGAACAGCACGAATACAGTTAGTTCTTCGCGCACAAATGCAATACAATGAAAATCACAGCGTTCAAATCATGAGCGTTAGCTTTGTTCGTTGCGTTTTTTGCGTTTTCTACATTTCACTGGTTTTCTTTTTTGCTCCATACACTGCCAATAATAAAATTCCCCGATGTGAGACGTCTCTATATCAGTTTTAGAACTGCTTATCACACCGACCATCACACATTTTCAGAGGGAATCAATTACATATCTTACACAAAACACGTGGATATTTTATGATTTCACTGTTTGTATAAGTTGATTTACGAATTATTTTTTGATTTTTATTGCGAAAATAGCGCAGCAAAAACAAAACACCTCAGTTTCAAAGCACGGCTTACTGCGATCATCTGTCACACATCTGTCATCGATAAGATACATGCGAAAACATTTGAGAATACAATTCAAGGTAGCGGGTGAAGCCCATAACTTCACTAAATACACATATGAATTGCTAATTATAACCCGGTTTAGAGGAAACGATTTAGGCTTATGCTTTTTGTATTCAAGCCATAGCTGATTTGCAAAAGTTTTATTTATAACACAGGTTCTCTTATCGGTCGTTTGTGTCTATAAGACGGTTTCTCAATAATATTCGATGTGAAACAAACACCACTCGTGATTCATCACACATTCTGTTACGTGTCAAATCACAAAGAGGGATGTTGTGAACCGTCATTTAACAATGCTCATGCCATTAGTTCAAAGATTTGCTCAAAATAATTAGATCAGACTCCAAATCGAACTCAGTCTCCACAACCATACAAGCCCATATTTAGTTTTTCAAGAAGCAGAATGTTTTTGTTAAGTTCTTAAAAACTCATTCGGAGTTGGAAAAAAACATGCACAAGCCAAATGGCACCAGTTAATTTAAAATCGGCATTACCTCACGACATGAACTCACGAATTAATAAATCAGCGATGAAAAAGTTCACGGAAAATGCTCATTTTAAATGCCTTGTTATTCCTCTTTGGACCAATCAACTCAAACAGTTCATGCAATTAAACCTCCAAACAGATTATCACAAAAGTTCGCCTTTTATTATAAATATAAACAAAAAAACCATCATCTCATGGCATATCTTTGGAATCACATTTATATCACAGTCGATCGTTCCTGGGCCCTACCATTGCGCGTGGTGTCCATGGGCCTGTGGGTGGTGCGCATGTCCAACTTTCTTCACGTGAGCCTGGAAACCGTTGTGCTTATCGGATGTGTACTCAACCACACGCTCAGTGCCGTCAGCTTCATGCAGAGAGTAACCGCCCTTGACAACATCACCATCGCGGACTTCCCACTGGCTTTTGTGATCTCCGGTGTGGGGATCTTTGACGCCGTACTCGAACTTGTACTTGGGATAGCTGTGGTGGTGGTCCTTATGATCCTCATTCTGTCCATCAAAACTCCCGACCCCCTTGACACTCCCGGCACCTTCACCGTACCACTGAGCGGAGACGGCCACCACCAGTAGCATTGCAACAGCTGCAAACTGTTGGCAGAGAGGAAACGATTAATGATCGACGAAAATGGAACTGCTACGAAGCACTTGCCGCACATATGCCACAGTTATACATACCTTGAACATTTTGCTTTTTTGTGGAAAGAAGGTGCACTTGGTGGACTTGGTCAAGCGAAAACACACGGTTGAATGATGAATCCGCTTGGCAGAACGAAGGCTTTTATAAGTCTGTGGGTCAAACTGAAAAAAAAAAGATTACTTCGCATGTCAAACGATGCCGCATTTGGCTTCTAACTTTGTCCAATAATTGAATTAGAAATCGACGGACTTGAACGGTCACGCGATCCAATGGGCACCAGTATTTAAAACGGTTTTAATTGCCTTCGAGTTGGTTAAGATATTAAATGAGTGATTTTCGGTTGTGTTTCAGTTGTTGGAACGGAAAGTCCACATGCTAATATCTACTTTTTTTTTCTAGGGTTACAATATTTCTCTTACGAGTAGTGCTCTCAATTATGTGTTCCAGATGTTATTCCACAGTTATCAATAAGTCAGCCTCATCAACCTTTTCGCTGCCTAGTGAATTTAAAAAAATCAAACCGGCTGAATACCCACGACAAGTCCTGGGAACGAACCTGCCGTCTCCAGTTTTACAGTATAATATTTATGTCTTAGGACAGGGCAGTCTTAGGGCAGATACTATATAAAATGGCTTTCGGATGGCTGCTTTGACTTAAGAAGATGTTATCAGCACTTTGTTTGAACAGAACCAATTGAGGATCAACAGGAAGATGTAATTCTTATAGACAGCCATGCAACGAGCAATCAGACATTTTCAAAAATGTCGCCTAATAACTCTAAATTCATTGAGCATCGATTGAGCATCGATATATTTTGTGAAACGTGTGTAAAGACGTAAAAACGTTTTACATCCCAAGTAACAATTTCAGTTCTATTCCAGCCGTAAAGCACTCCTTCCGGCTTTGATGAAGAAACTACATTCAAAACTGCTTTGTCCACCAACACCTCCTCTATGCATCTTTAAAGCCGAAATGTGTACAAAGTGGCCCACTCTATAGACGGTTGTGAAAACAAATAAATAAAACCTTTCCAAGACCATAAAGATTTTGAAAATGTTCTAGTGAAAGATGTTATGACGACTTGAAAACCATCATAAAACCTATTGGCCGCCATCAAAACCAGTATAGGGCCGAATGGCCACAGCTATCAAATATCACGGCGATATCGTGGTTAGTTTTGTTTTTCTGTTTTGTTCGATTCTCTGCTCTCCTGATTCATTCAACAGTAAATAATGGCTAAAAAAATGCTCAAGTGTTGCGGTAAATTATGTTTGATTGCAAAATGTATATAGCAAATTGAGTTTTTTTTATAGAGTATCATGCTCAAAATCATATACGCATTTAATTTTATGGTGAATATTGGCACGATAAGAGCTGAAAATTAATGCGCCTCGGAAATTATGAGAGTTTACAACAACAAAAACAAAATTGAAAGAAATATATTCGATAAATTAATCAAGGAACTTCTGAAAATTGATGGAATTCAATAAGGTTATCTGAACGAATACCGAAATTTGTCTCAGATCTACAGTTCAATTGCATTACATTTAAAATTTGTGGTATTTATTTTTCCACATTTCAATTATTTCATTTATTTCAACATGGCGATTGCAAGAAATCACAGTTTCGCCAAAAAGCCAATTTGTCTTAGCAATGGCTACTATAAAACTATCTGGTCGCTTGGTAGCTTTCCTTAATGCCAATTAGCCGTTGAATGCATTTACTGGAGGGAAAATGATTTTAAAATGCTTTTTCAACTGACCATAATAAGATAATGTGAATGAGTCCTAAAACGGCATTTCAAAACAGCTTTGTTATGGGTTTACAAAGTCAAAATAAAACCTTTGATAGGAGTTAAAGGAATTTTAGAAGTCAAGGTTTTAAGATCGTTGTAAAGAAGCTGTGTTGGTTCTTATAAACCTGACTAAAATTTGAAACCTATTGGCATCTCTTGCTGCCATAATAAAACCAAATTGATTTCCAGTGGCTTTCATAAAATTTTAGTAAAACTTAATAAAGCTGGATAGTTTTGACCACTTGAAATCATTCCGGACTATGTAAAATTAAGTGTAAAGAAGCTGATACCAGTTCTACTTGCTACAGTATATTTTCCTTTTGAGATATTAGAGCACAACGTTTGACGGTATCTTTACCGTTTTTAGATTTTTTCTCATTCGTATTGCCAGAAGCTTGTTTGGTATTACGTTTAATTTAGTAAATAGGGTAAGTGTTACAATGGAATAAATTGTCCTAGATTCCAACAGTTATTGAGCCTTCTACCAAAATGCTTTGATATCCTGCCTTTGGTAGGTCGCCTTTACATATAGGTAGTTGGCCGGAATTTTAGCCATGACCGATGAAAAGATGGATTTTGGCATGTTCGTCAGCTCTATTGTTTCCTTGGCGATCAGCTTCATTTTGGACACAAAATTATTGGAGTAGATCCTCCGTTTGAGGTTCGTACGAACATTTTCTATTGATCACAGCTGGGTAAATTGGGTGGGTTGGTAGTCTTCAGTACAACATGTAGCTTTAGCCAGTCCATCTCTTCCACTATAATTTTGGCATGATGGGCCGAGGCCAAGTCAGACCAAATTGCCACATCCTCCTTCGCATGGTACTTCTTGATGGAGGCGACAACTTCTGGCAGGCATTTCGTACTCGGTATCTCCCGGTTCACGACAAATCCCCAAGAAAAATCACCAAGTAAAAAAATTTAACATTTAAAATTCATTTTTTTTCTCATGGCTGTCATACATTGTTTAAGTTTTCTAATTCATAATGGATGCGAAAGTTTGTCTACAATTGCAACAAAACAGCAGTCGGCAAACGTGTAAGTTTCAGTTCATTTTATAATATCCCTTCACTGTATGTAGTATCTTATATGACATTGTTTATTCATTACCATTACCATTGATGTTTATCATCATCATTACCATTTTTATCATTACTTGTGATTTCATGATTTATGTTCTAACATTAATATAATTTTATAATTTTTATCTAAAAGGATATATAGAGTAAGGAGATGTAATGTTAGTCTAGCTCCTTCAGTCGGCCTATGTATCAAATGTGTCATTAACTTAGCGATAAATATCAAAATCATGTTGCTATTAGGATGACCGATGTAATCCAAAGCAATTGAGACAATATTAATCAATAATATAGTTGTTCACTTCCGCGTAATTTTCGATTTCTTGAACTTTTGAGGCATCATGATTTCACTGATTAAGCTGAACAGATGATCTAAACGATCTTCAAGTCTTCTAAATTTGGCATAATTGAATCAATAAAGCAAGTAATGCAGTCTGGATGTGCAGGAAATAGTTACACGTTACAAACTTTCTAGTCACATAGCTAACATAACAATGATTTTACAAGAAAATCGGAGACCCAATGTTGGGGACATATTTTTTAGCATGTTCCCAACTATGGCCTGTTGTTTAAATACCGTAATAAAAAGGTTGTAATTGGTAAAATTTCAAGTGGATATGTATGAATTTTCAGTTGTTTATATTAAAGTGGCTCATCTTAATACAAACCGAATGAACAAAATCATTGTATAATGCATTATCATGTTTTCATTATTGAATGGCTGATAAATCATGAAAAGACCCAATTTGGTGCCTATAGACCGACATTAAATCCATATCCCTCTAATGTTTCTGACTTTATTAAAATAGGTGTGTAAATTTCCATGAAACATACTACCAAATGTCTTATCAAACGTATCTTTGCAAGTGTCTAACTAGTTGAATCTGGTTTACAGCTTAAAAACTGTATGAATTATAATAAAAATGTAATCGATCATTGCATAATAGACTGAGTTAAGGGACACATACCCTACATACGTTTAATTATTATGTCTCATATATCCAACCACTATTTTCTCCTCTTATGATTGAGTAGTATCTAGTGCCTTGAATACAAGAAGCTGCAACGGAATCTGTGGTAGGCTTTTGCATTTGTTACTGAATGTATTTTTCATTTCCGGTTTGCGAATGGACATTATACTAAATCTGAGCTGATTTGGTTCGTGCAGCGCTGTGTGCCATTTGGCTAGTGTCTGATTTTACAGTTCAAATTTTGGCATAACTGTGTCATAACTCACAATATCATTATATTTGATGATATTGTGTTATTGATTTTGCTTCATAGATTATTTAAACATAACTTATTATTTTTTATGTCCATTTGTCTCTAATTCCCCTTGAATTGAATCTTCCCTGTTTCATGAGTAACTCCTTACTTGGGAGTAATCACTATTGGGTCAGCAAAAATAAAAGTGGATTGCTGTTATTAAAGCAACATCAAGCAGCAAATAGTGACCATGGCAACAGTAAATGTATATATGTTAGTTCTGTAAAATTTCAATAGATTAAACAAACTTTTTCAGGATACCTCAAATCACGTGTTTGGTGAATGACTAAAATATTTACCTGCACTTAGTAATTCAGAAAAAGCACCAAAAAATGAAAAAAGTGCCACTAAATTATTAAGGCCTGTGCCAACAAATAATGTGTGATCAGCATTAAAAAATTAGGAATGAGCAATAAAAGATGAGAAAAGATCTTCGGATAATCTAATTGTGACCGGTAAATCTATCAAATAAAGCAACAGCTATTAGTATATGTGCAATTAAATATGGCAGTATTTCCGCCAAATTATGTAATTTGAGCACTAAACTATTCGCATATGTCTTTTAATTTTGTTGGATTTTCCCATAAAAACAGTAAAATGAGCAATGGATATTTATTTATCCATTGCTCATTTTACTGTTTTTATGGGAAAATCCAACAAAATTAAAAGACATATGCGAATAGTTTAGTGCTCAAATTACATAATTTGGCGGAAATACTGCCATATTTAATTGCACATATACTAATAGCTGTTGCTTTATTTGACAGATTTACCGGTCACAATTAGATTATCCGAAGATCTTTTCTCATCTTTTATTGCTCATTCCTAATTTTTTAATGCTGATCACACATTATTTGTTGGCACAGGCCTTAATAATTTAATGGCACTTTTTTCATTTTTTATTGCTCAAATCTCTCTTTTAATTGATGATTAATTATGCTGCCTTTGGTGAATTGCTGCTATCACTGAAAATGAACAAAAACGTGCTTAAGCATGGTCCCACAGAACTCGACACTTAAACACTTAACAACATTTTTTACATTTCAGGTTGAACCGAATGAAGATCATGTATAATATATACAAATGATTGAAGTATTTTTTATTTACATAAATATGAACACTGTAATATAAATATTTCATGGGAATGGGAGGGACCACCAGGGCACCCGTTTGAAACACTCTGGATAGGGAGAGTGGAAATGCCAACTCCCCATTGCTAACAGTTTGTGAATAGAGGTCAAGCTGTTCTCCGCGCGCATTGGGGCATCCTCAGGTTAGATAGCTTGTTCTTTTGACCAATTGTTCAATCTTGTTGTCCCTGTAGAAACGTATAAGTGATGTTGCCTATCGATTCACCTAAACCCTTTTTGGCCCATCATACAATAGCAGGATTAGGATCAAGGTTGCGGCTTATCATTTTTGACTTATCCATATGCATTTGCCGATAGCTCTTCTCAGAAGCTCAATTTCAAAATATAATGTATGATGAACTTATGGTGCTTGAGTAGACCTACAACTTGGTCTAACAATACATAGCTCTATCTCTTATATCTGAGGAAAAAGAGCGTATATTCGCAGTGATCTTCGCGATGATATTCGCGGTGAAGATCACGCGATTATCATCGTGAAGATCACTGTGAATATACGCTCTCATGTCGAAGATATAGGAGTTAGAGCAATGTACTGTTAGACAAAGTTGTAGGTCTACTCATGCACTATAAGTTCATCATACATCATATTATCAAATCGACCCTCTGAAAGGAGATATTGGCAAATGAATATGCCTGAGTCAAAAATGATAAGCCGCAACCCTGATTAGGATAATCAGTGGTTATTAAAGCTTGATCAGGTCTTACAGCGAGGAGAGCCCATTGCTGTCGGACTTAGTTTCCTTAGGACTTAGGTGGTAGTACATATCAAAAATCATACACCATACATCAATTTTACTAAAGACACCAAGTCTCTATCTCAAAATCCTAAAAATATTGATTTTTTATCTCACATTTAGGGAGATTGGTCACAAAAGTCATGCCGTCAAAATTTGAAGCTTGTCATATCTAGCAACTTTGCTAAAGACGCCACCGCTCTAGCTCCACTATTTAGGAAGCTATGAATTGAGAGCGTTAAAATCGACTTTTTGACCACTGTGGGCTGGTTTGATTCAAGTTGACTGAAATGATATTTTGTTAGCAGAACTCGCTCGGAGGGAACCTATCTGGAATCAACAGAATAGCATTTTTGAGGAAGATTTACTTTTTTCTATAGCTCAGCAAAATCCTTTTCAAATTATTGCGATGTTCGCAAGTCCGTCGTATGCAACAAGCAATCAGACATTTTCAAAAATGTCGATGAAAATTATTGAATTGGTATATTAGCATTGATATATTTTCTGAAATGTATGTGAAGACATGGAAACATTTCCATAACGTTTACATTAAAAATGGACTTTTTTCGGATGGTTATAAAAAAAAAAGCTTAAACAGATGGATAGTAATTATTTAAGCTAACTTGCAAAAATTCTACGCCCTTGCAAGCGGCCTTCCGGCAGTTAACCAGAATATTGGCCATGGCGGACGAAAACATGCGTGTAGGCATGTTTTTAGTTCTTCGATATTCAGCCGCTCCATCTCCTTCAACGATCGCTTCGAGTAGTGGGCCGACGCCAGATCCGGCCAGAACACCGCGTCTTCGCCCTTATAGTATATCGTGATGAACGACGCAACTTCCGGCAGGCATTCTGTACTATAAATTTACCCTTTCACGGCCCGTCCGAAGCGAAAGAAGAGCGGCTTTGACATCCCCTTCTCGCTGATTGTCAGCCACAGCTGCACCTTCTTAGGGAACATGGTGTTTGAAATGAACTTCACATCCACGTCGCGATTCGCTGGAAAAATCGAGTTGACCATCTTATTCAGCCGCTGCCGCTGTGTCATTGCCTACAGTTCTGAAACCAGTGGACGCGACTTCCGCTTCCTGACATGTTTGTTCTTGTTCGCCAGGTACTTTTTCACTGTTTGGCCGGTTGAACCGACCTCCCGGCCAAGCGCACGAAGCGATATTGCCACCAGGGTTGCGGCTTATCATTTTAGACTCAGGCATATTCATTTGCCAATATCTCCTTTCAAAGGGTCGCTTTGATAATATGATGTATGATGAACTTGTAGTGCATAAGTAGACCTACAACTTTGTCTAACAGTACATTGCTCTAACTCCTATATCTTCAACATGAGAGCGTATATTCACAGTGATCTTCACGATGATAATCGCGTGATCTTCACCGCGAATATCATCGCGAAGATCACTGCGAATATACGCTCTTTTTCCTCAGATATAAGAGATAGAGCTATGTATTGTTAGACCAAGTTGTAGGTCTTCTTAAGCACCATAAGTTCATCATACATTATATTTTGAAATTGAGCTTCTGAGAAGAGCTATTGGCAAATGAATATGGATAAGTCAAAAATGATAAGCCGCAACCTTGATTGCCACTTTTCTCTAGGTCTTCCTCTTCAGCATCTTTAGAAGCTTCTTGTCGCTCAGGGTCGTCGGCCGTCCAGAACCGGGCTTTCTTTCGATGCATGGACAACCACTAATCCTTAGTACTTTTGAAACAGGAATATCGAGTCTTTTTGTCGGCTGTCCCTGGAACCGTACTTGAAAGAACCAGTCCCAATGGAAATTATTGTGTTTTGTTGCACAAAGTAAATTACGATACTCAACTTCGCTTCAACTCTTGTAAATGAAAGCTTCATCCCGAATGCAACTTGTATCTCCATGAACACGACGGGGATGCTTTCAATGTGCTGCTCTTTAGCACACGATCATCTTCAATACAGTTTGAAATCTATTAAAAAAATTTTGCTACTAAGAAAATTACGGAAATTTTCGGAAAAAATTACAGCACCGGAAAAAAACTCGTTCACTTGGAGTCAGAGCCTACTTCCATTCTTTCTATATTTGCCACACAATCATACTAATGCAAAAATGATGCCTGGTATCAAAATCTCTAAGTTAATAACTGCGGAAGTGCATGTAAAACACTATGAATGCATCAACCTGTTCTTCCTAACATTCAAAACTTTCATTTGTTCGCATCGCCATGTCATTATAGGATATGAAACGAGTGATAAAGAGCTAGTTGATTTGTTCTGTCATGCCTGTCGTGCCATGACATTGATCGATTTGTTCTGATGAGCCATATTTGGACAAAGATTTTTCACTAGGGCTTAACTGACAAAGGTAAACAATGACTTCTTCCGTAAATTTCAAGTAATACAAAATCTACCCATGTAAGCTTCCAATGATATCGAATAGTAGGGCTCTTGTTCTTCAAAATGGCTGTGGTAGAACAATGAGGCAAGTCTCCAAGGTTGGAAAATTAAAGGAAGAAGCAATTGGTTTGACGTTTGTCAGTTAGGCCCTAATGATTTTTTTTTATCAATTTCAGTAGTCAGATGTTCGAAATTGCCACAATCATGTAAACTACGGTGCATCTTTATGTAGTTGATAGCGATACAGAGCCCTTGTTATCAAAGCTTTTTTGGCTATGACAGATTCAAACACATTTAATAATATGTTGTTAAATTAATAATAAATTATTTTCTCTGCCAAACGACATAGCATTAACCAAATATTTTTCTAATAAAAATACGGGTAAGCACCCTTTATTCAAAACAAAAAGGAACTGGGATTTCTTGGAACAAAATATAAACAATCTAAACAATCGATTTGAAGGAATTTTAAGATGAAAATAAACGACTAAAGCCACTTGATTATCTGGATTCGAAAGCATTCGAAAAAACCTACCCAAAAGAGATCTCAAAGGCGATGCAGCAGAATACGAAAACAAACCAAAAACCCTAAACGCCTTATCCCAGCGCAAATGAACAAATGTAACAATTTCACACTCAATTAGGGCCGCTAATGGTAGCTCAATAATCCACAACATGACCATTTATTCGTTGCTTTGTGGCCGTTTCGTTTGTTTGCATAGCTCATTAAACATGAACCCATTTGCTAGGGCAACTCAATTTGATTTCTCGTTTTTCGTTTTACTATTTCCATTCCGTTTCTCGAATTTAGTTAATCTGAATGTTGCAAAACTTGACCACGAAAACGGTACATTTCGAGGTCATGTTCAACGCCTCGATTTGTACTTGGCGCAGCACAACGGATCGATCGGTCGACCTTGGGTCGCAGTCGTAAATTTGTGGTTTTGACTTGACTCCTATCCTCCGCCACCTAGTAGGAACCCAACAGAAGCGGTTGTGCGCGGCTTTGCCATTTTCCACTCGGTGTGGACGTTTTTGTTCAATGATTAGTGAAATTCTTAAGGTACCAGAGAGAACGTTTGGTGAAATCGAACTCAAATCAATTAAGTAGTTGACTGGTTATTGTTCTTGGTCGAACGACTATTGTTTGGCTTCTATGGTATAAAAACAGAAGGAACCCTTGTCGCTGATATCAGTCAAGCATCAACCACTGTTCTTGAAAAATGTTTAAGGTGAGTAATATGAAGATTTTAGTTGTGGGAGTTGACCTTTAAGTATATTTTTCTTACAGTTGACTTTATTTGCTGTCTGCTGTCTTCTGGCTGCTGCATCCGCCCAGTATTGGGGTGGCGAGGGAGGTTACGGTGGGGGCTACGAAGATTATCACTCGTACCCGAAGTATAAGTATGAATACGGAGTGAAGGATTATCATACCGGAGACCACAAAAGTCAGTGGGAACACCGCGATGGAGATGTGGTCAAGGGCGGCTACACCCTGGATGAAGCTGATGGCACCAAGCGCGTTGTTGAATACCATTCCGATAAACACAATGGACTTACGGCGCACGTTAAGAGAATCGGTCACGCTCATCATCCAATGGTTTACGGACATTATGGTGGACATTACCCTGGATACGGACACGGCCACTCCGGGTACAGCTACAACAACTTAAATCAGTATCACTGAACTTGATTCAATACGAATTGTGGACCTAATAAAGATGAGTTATCAAATGTTGATTTCAAGAGTTCTCATTGCTTAATAGTCCGAAACGATAATCTTTTAAAACAGAAGTTTCCGCAAGATGATTCAGAGCACAGCTCACAGTCATCTTAATCAAAGTAAACGTGAACATTTGAAATTTTAGAGGCAAAACTGGATTTTTGTTATAATAGCATATTGGCAGCTATAGAATAATATTCAAGTTAAGTCACTTGTACCTACATTTCTTTTAACATCAGAATACATTAGGAACTGACCCACAAAACTAAGTTGCTTGTATGGTATCTTCGGACAAATTTGTTGAAATTTATAAATTGTTTATGATCAATCTCGTTGGATATTGATTGAATTACTTATTTTTTCGAAAATTAAAATCGTCTTCCAATCAACCTATCACCAATCACGCAACAATAGTTTCGTAGCCAGAATAGAAATTCGAGAATGGAAAAAGCATGAAACGTCCATCAACCGTTACAAAACATTGACTAGGATACGGGGCGGGTTTTAAGCAGTTTATTCAGCACCTTGGACATTTGATGAATCCGTATGTTATCTATAATCAGAACTGCCTAGATTTAGACATTAATCCCTCTGCTTACTTCTCATCTATCGAAACATACCTTCAAAAACGAGCATTAGACTCAGAAAATGTCATAGCCGTGGAATGAAGTTCCCAATTGCAGGGACTTGTTAAAAGCATGCGAATTGATTTCCGATCATGAAAAAGTTTTCTTCAGTTCCGCAATCTGTACATAAACTAACAATATTGTGTGAGTGTGACTCCGTTCATGTGTGCGGAAGTGAAACTAAGGATGCCAGTTTACGATTTGCTGCAAACGTCAATTTCCTCAACTGGATCCTTCGTTTTAACCATCCGCTCTCGAAAATAATCATCCAAAAAATTTCGATTGCTATGATCACAAACTCGTCTGCTAGCAGGTTATGAGACTGACGTACACGATCAAACTTTTATGTGCAATGTGCATATCATGTACCTACTCTCACGGAAATGATAAACAAAGCGATTGTGACGACAAACGGGATGCTTAATTTAAAAACACAAATATGTTAGAAACAGAAAATGACTCGTACAGTGGACTTTTTGTGCGTATGTAGTTAGATTTTTGATTTCTCTGAAAATAACGACCACCCTAGTTTTTATTCACACCAAAAGAAGCGCCCTGTTATCAGAAACAACTTTGTCAAAGATAATTTTGCTCCAAAACTTCAAACTTAGGATGAAAATGTTTTTTTTTTGTATCTTTATTAAAGTGGCTTTCAGCCTCCTGGGCTGGTTCGCCAGGATGAAAATTTATCTTTCCAGCTAAATTTCAATTTTGGACCACTGTGCAGTGGTCATTGGAGACGAGTGCTGGTAGTGTCATGAATATTTCAGAGAAGTTTGATGTAAAAATCCCTAGCATAAGAATGGCAACAACGTACTGCATTTTATCGATAAATAGCCTACTATGTACAATTTCACAATCACGCACTATAGTACGAATAGCTAAATTTTGCGACAAAAATCAATAACTCGAAAAATAATAGCTCTAGACAAATGATGTCTTTGAAAGATTTAATCTTATAAATATGATCTACCTCTTAGTTTGGGTGGTAATTAGAGTGGTCTAACTAACCTTACTAATTCTAAATCTATACTACAGTCATACCTCGATATAACGTAACTCAATTTTAATTTTTGTTACGTTATATCGAAGTTACGTTATATCGAAGCAAAATTTTTTTCCAAGAATTTTTGTTTTAGCTTTTTTTTCTATAAAAGAATATACACCAAATCAATGTTATTCACCCAGCAGGGTGTTCCAGCCCTCCTTACATCTGTTTTAATTTCTTTTTATATATATTTTTTAAATTTTTTATTTTATTGATTCTTCAAATTCTTTAATTTTTCAAATATGTTTTCCTCATATTATCTTTTTATCCTAGAATACTCATTTTAGCAATATTCTTTTAATGTTGTATACATAAAAATGAACCTACTTTTGATTTCTGGTAAGTCTCTCGGCCACCATGTGTTAGCACCCACAATACAATCCGACACACTTCAAACACACTCATAACCGCATGAAAGATTATATTTATATCTAGCATTACATACTGGAATCAATTGTATGTTTTCTCACTGTTTCGTTCCCCTCTGGCTGATGTGCTTCAGATGATGTATGAATGTGCGTAGATTAAAAGTCAAAATGGTCCATGGTTGCCAGTAAGCATAAATGGATGGTAAAAATTGATCCATCGGTCGTTTTCAACTTATCTGCATTTTAAGAAGCTGTTTCAATTATCCAACACAAGGGCGGCTCTTAGGGGAAGTCCTTTTGACTTGAGAAAGGTGGTCACTTTCGGGACGAATTCCCCAAAAAACTCTTTAAAGGGCTCCATTGCCATCCAAGCGCTTTTGGATGCCCAGCAGTATACAGGCAAATCCTTAAGATTTTTGAGTTCTCGAGGTCTGTGAGACTTTTCAATCAACACTGATGTTAATTGGAGCGACCCATCCATGTTGAATCCATGTTGCATGAATGTGATTCAATCTTTGTTGATTTGGCGTCTCTTGAAAAACAGCCAACTTTCGTCAGCATTTGACAAGGAGACAAATCTTCCTCCCGAATCTGTGCAGTAAAGCCTTTTTATATTGTTCGACAACAGAAATATTGCTGATCAATTTTTCGGCACTAATTTTCAGTAAGCGAGTACCGTTGCGTTTTATGATTGTTTCCAAAGAACCACAGCTTCCGAATTCCCCTATTCCAGCCATGTGGATTTTTTTTTGCTTGAGCTTGCAGCATTTCTTGGCTTATTGATCACTGGTACTGTCGTTTCTACAAAAACCAGATGTAGAGAGCTTCGTCAACCTGTGGGTATCGAAGATTCTTAGAACGCTTTCGTTTTGTTATAAATTAAAAACAAAACATGTTGAATTGTTTTTACGGAATATCATTTAATAATGTGTACCTCCTTGTTAGCCAATTTTTTTTGAAAATTTTGTAAACTTGCACAGATAAAAAGAAACATTGAATTTTCTGCGTTTCTAATGCACATAAAGGGAATGCTAGATTTGCCAGAGTATAAGGCTTTGTGCACAAATTACGTAACGCATGAAGGGGGGGGGAGGGGGGTTAAGCAACCGTTACTTATTGTGACATAGGGGGGAGGGGGGGTTTTAAAATCGTTACGTAACAAAATAACCAATTTGAAAAAAAAACCTTAAAAGTGAATAACCAATCTGCATCAATTAAATTTCGTGTGTGCCAAAGTAGCAAGTAGCAAGTAGAAAAGCCTATTGAGGTGGCGGAATCATCCGTGCCTTGACCTACCCCGCAGTGGGATGTTAGGCAATAGTAACGTCCTTGGTTCGAGTACTACTTTAACCATGCCCTTTTGCTCAATTTTCAATACATATATTCTATTTCCAACCTACCGTACACTGACGGGACTTCCAACACTTTCTCTTCATATCTTTCATTATAGCAAACATTACTGTCCACTCTTGGTGCCTCATGTTGATGAGCGAAGATCTCCTTCTACATCAAGTAGAAAAGGGTTAATTTATACTAGTTGAGAACTATGTTTTAAAATTCTGGGAAAACCCCACTTTCAATACGTCAGATGAAAGGTTTCAATCTATATTTTGAAGAATAAAATTTCTAAACTGAGCCAGAACTTTGCTTTTGTATTATTAATGACGTTTGCCATAACTGGTACACTGCACCAATTATCGCCATAGTTGTAAGTTTTGGTTCCTTTCATGGCCAATCGCATGTGTTTCTTATGGGAGTGGCCATAAAGAAACATATTTATGGCCAAGTGGTGCATCTGAAATTTTAAGAAAAATCGGTTAAGTCTAACTTTTGACTTCCGACCAAATTCTAAAGCTTCGATAAATGGAGTCGTACACTGAAAATTAATTTTGGTAAATTAGGTTTCACTCGTTTTGTAAACATGGATTATGCACATAGAACAAATGTCTCGTTAATTATATGAAGCATTCATCTTGCTTGTCTTCTAACAAAACGCTATCATTACACCATTTTTGTACAATTCACAAAATTAATTTCGTGAAGAGCAGAATAACTCCTCGTGGTTGCCTTTTTTTCAAATATATTTTGAGCCGATAAAGTAGAACTGTCAGTCGTTCATGCGACCACCTAAGAGCCGTTTCTTTTTTATTTGTAACAAATTACTCGTAGCTATTTGTATTGTTTTCGTAGAATGCATTTATTGTTGAATAAAAAAATAAGCTTTTTGGAAACAATGCACCATTGCATTGATTCGACCAAACCGGTTGAATTGAAAAAAAAAATGTTTTTTTTTATATTAGTAATATTGAAATAATAAGAAATGTTGTTAAATTATTTGTTGATTGTTGATTCTTCCAAATTATTTTGTTGAATCTATAATTATTTCTGTTAGAATTATTAATTGTCGAAAAATATTGGATTCGATACGAAATTTTATTGTTTCAAATATACGATTGCATTAAACTAAAACATTGTGTAGTTTGATTTAATACACAAGAAATGTTGATTCTAATCATTGCGTTTAATCACCCAATATTCCTCTGCGTGTAGCCTACATCAAATAAACTTGCTGCTGCATCTTTTGTTCTATGTTCTTGTCTTTTTTTTTTTAATAATCATTTATTTGTACAGGCTCAATCGAATAAACTTTACAGAGCCAAATTTTCATACTTTTATACATCATTTATCTTAAAACTAAAGTTAGGAGGATAGAGCCGATTACTCGCGGCCGTCTCGAGGTTAATAGGAATTACAAATTACGGATGGGAAAGAGGGTGGGAATTTAAAGTATGGTTTACATAACACATTAAATTTAAATTCTAAATTATTGAAACACTTATAACTACACAACTTTTGGTTTTCTTTTTATTCGAACATTTTTAAAAGAGAAAAAAAAACACACGAACACAGAAAAAAAAAACTTATACTAAACATACATGTTAAACTAACTACAATCTAATGCTAATGTTAGTCAAAAACACATAAATGAGTTTCATGTACTCCAAATCACGTACAGCCAAAATATCTCGAATGGGCACATTGGGTTGTCTACCTCGAGCCCGAAGGGAATCATAAAGCCCCGATCTGACCTCACGATGCTCAGAACAAGACCAAATAACGTGATCTGCGTCCTGATAGCTTTGTCCACATTCACAGAGATTGCTGTCGCTCAGCCCAACCCGGTATAAATGAGCGTTCTAAGAATAATGATTGGACATGAGGCGAGACATGACACGAATGAAGTCTCGACCCACATCCATCCCCCTAAACCAAGATTTCTTCGACACCTTTGGGATGATAGAATGTTGCCATCGCCCCAAATCTCCTTTACTCCATTTATACTGCCAGCTGACGAGTGACTGTTGACGAAAAATAGGAAAAAATTCGTTGAAGGCGATTTGTCGATCACAAATATCGCCTTCCATAGCGCCCACCTTTGCAAGCGAGTCCGCTTTCTCATTGCCCGGAATTGAACAATGAGATGGGACCCATACAAAGGTGATGATAAAATAACGCGAAGATAAAGCACTTAGAAGCTCCTGTATTTTCATGAGAAAATACGAGGAGTGCTTTACCGGCCTCAAGGAGCGAATAGCCTCTATAGAACTGAGACTATCCGTGAAAATGAAGTACTGATCCGGTGGTAATGAGGCAACAATTTCTAGCGTAAAATGTATTGCCGCTAATTCAGCGACATACACGGAACAAGGGGCTTGAAGTTTACGGTTGGCGCTATAAATTTCATTAAATATACCAAAGCCTGCTGACTCCTCTATCAAAGATCCGTCAGTGAAGAACGATTTAGTGGAATCAACTTGGCCAAACTTTGCAGCAAATATCACCGGAGCAATCATAGGACGATGATGCTCTGGGATTCCACGAAGCTCCAGCTTCATGGATAAATCAAAATGAACCGAATTGTCGAAATCGGAGAAGCAAACACGATTGGAAATGTTCGGCGAAGGGCTGACATCCTGTGTTATGTACAAATGGTACAAGGTCATGAAGCGGGTTTGAGGGTTCAACTCAAGGAGCTTCTCAAAATTTTCGATCACCTGGGGGTTCATAACTTCACACCTGGTGAGGAGCCGGAGAGATAATTCTGTAAACCGATCCGAGAGTGGCAACATGCCAGCCAGCACTTCAAGACTCATGGTGTGAGTCGAGTGCATGCAACCTAACGCGATACGAAGACACCGATACTGAATACGTTCCAGTTTAATGAAGTGCGACCGAGCCGCTGACTGAAAACAAAAACTACCGTATTCCATAATCGACAAAATCGTTGTCCGGTACAACGTTAGAAGATCTTGTGGATGAGCTCCCCACCAGGTTCCGGTAATTGTGCAGAGAAAGTTGATCCTTGGCTGGCACTTTCGCTTCAGATACTCAATATGGGATCTCCAGGTGCACTTTGAATCGAACCAGACCCCAAGATATTTAAAAGACATAGAATGAGTTATCGGCTTACCCCCAATTTGAAGCTTCGGTTGTGCAGGGTTATGCTTCCTTGAAAAAACTATCAACTCAGTTTTCTCCGTAGAGAATTCGATACCTAGCTCTAGAGCCCACGTAGACAAATTGTCTAAGGTATCCTGTAAGGGTCCTTGCAGATCGACCCCATTGGGTCCCGTGACAGACACTACGCCGTCATCTGCAAGTTGTCTCAACGTACAGTTGTCACTTAGACAACTGTCAATGTCTTTGACATAAAAGTTATACAAAAGAGGGCTTACATGATCCCTGGGGGAGACCCATGTAGCTAAATCGGGAAGCTGTAGAGGTTCCATGAGAGAAGCTCGTATGTTCCTCTGACAGCAAATTGTACAAAAAATTATTCATTAATGGTGAAAAGCCACAAGCGTGGAGTTTATCTGAAAGAACTTCAACAGATACTGAATCAAAAGCCCCCTTTATATCCAAGAATACAGAAGCCATTTGCTCTTTTTTAGCAAAAGCTAACTGAATATCTGTGGAAAGCAACGCGAGACAGTCGTTCGTTCCCTTACCCCTACGGAAACCATATTGAGTATCTGAAAGCAGGTTGTTCGTCTCAACCCATTTGTCCAGACGGAAAAGGATCATTTTCTCCAACAACTTTCGAATACAAGATAACATCGCGATGGGTCGATAGGAGTTGTGGTCGGACGCGGGCTTACCAGGTTTTTGAATGGCAATAACTCTCACCCGTCTCCAATCATCCGGTACAATGTTGAGTTCCAGAAACTGATTAAACAAGTTCAACATGCGCCTCTTCGCGACGTCTGGGAGGTTCTTAAGCAAGTTGAACTTGATCGTATCAGCCCCTGGAGCCGTATTGCCACACGAAAGGAGTGCGAGAGAGAACTCTACCATTGAAAAGGGTTGGCTAATCTCATCTATCGAATACGTGTTTTCGCGAGGAATCATCCGTGCCGGCACAGAATCTGGACAAACTTTTCGCGCGAATTTGAGGATCCATTGGTCCGAGTACTCTTCGCTCTCGTTGTTCGTAGTTCGGTTACGCAACCTTCGCGCCGTGTTCCAAAGAGTACTCATCGACGTTTCGCGCGATAGCCCGTTCACGAATGTTCGCCAGTAACCGCGTTTCTTGGCCTTGATGAGGCTCTTAAGTTCACGTTCGAGAGCCGTGTATACTTCGAAGTGCTCAGGTGTTCCACGTCTACGGAAAACTTTAAACGCGTCGGACTTTTTACGGTAAACCTCAGTGCATTGCTGATCCCACCATGGAGAAGGAGGTTTCCTGCGAGATGACGTCCCTGGAACTGGTCGAGTTTGAGCTTGAAGCGCGCTGTCTAAGATCAGGTTGGAGAGGAAGTTATACTCTTCCAGCGGTGAAAGCCTTTCTACCGTCGTTACGGCTTCATCTACTGCTGTCCTAAACTTTGTCCAATCGATGTGACGGGTAAGATCATACGTGACGTTGACAGATTTCGACGGATTGAACCCGGTGGCAACCGAAATTTTTATGGGCAAATGATCACTACCGTGGGGATCTTGGATCACATTCCATGTGCAATCCAACGATAATGAATTCGAACAAAGTGTGAGGTCTAATCTACTGCCAACTGAGGATGTACCAGCCAAACGTATTACTTCTCCATTGTTAAGAACTGTCATATTGAAGTTGTCACAGAGGTCATATATCAAGGAAGACCGGTTGTCATCGTACAGTTCTCCCCAGCCTGTACCGTGAGAGTTAAAATCTCCCATGACCAACCGCGGAGCAGGAAGAACCGAACAAACATCTGAGAGTTGTTTTCGGTTAATGGAGGCTCTTGGAGGAATATAAACGGAAGCAATGCAAAGGCTTTTATTTTTAATAACAGCCTGACATGCGACAACTTCAATACCTGGAATTGGAGGAAAATTCACTCTATAGAAGGAGTAGCACTTTTTGATCCCCAAAAGTACTCCTCCTCCACGCGAATCCCTCACGATCAAGACGAATAATATTGAAATCATGAATCGGAAGATAGATTTCTGAAGAGAGCCATGTTTCACAAAGAGCGAATGCATCACAACCGGTAGTGTGAGCTAAAAATTTAAAAGATTCCAATTTAGGAATCAAACTTCGACAATTCCACTGTAGAACAGTGATCAAATCCCCGACCTCATTTGGAAAATTATCCATCGAAGGAAATGATAGCTGCAAGGATGGGCCACTTTAATGTTAATTTCTGCAAAAAGTTTTCACAGTGGGAAGCATTGCCAAAACAATGCTTTTGAGAGGGTCAGAAATTTCGAGGTACTTAAAGATACCTTCGGCAATGTCATCAAATGAGAACAGCCCACTAGAGGAGGGGCTTTTGTTCTTAAAATTGGGGCTTCAGGGGTTTTGGATGTCCCCGGGAGAGATGGAAAGTCCTGGGTGTAGTTAGTACTACGAAAACCAGGTGGATTAGGATTTTCCTTTTTTCCACCTTTCCTTGAATTGGGCAAGCTGGTCTCGGGCTTCTTTTCAGCAACTTTCCGTGGGCGGACGCGTCTTCGTTTCCTTGAAGCACCTTCCGGAAAGGTGAACGATGTTCCCTCTTCAGCCGAATCAAAGTCAGACTCGTCATCTGACAGAGGAGCAAAGGGATTTGTATTGGCATCGGGTGATGGTGAGGCTTTTTTCACCATTTCAGCAAAAGATTGCCTTGAACGCTGTTTCAGCGAGCGTTCTAATTTTTCCCCGCGTTGTTTGTACGCCGGGCACGATGAGAGAGCATGAGGAGGAGTTCCTTTACAAAAAGCGCATTTAGGTGTGCTGTCTGCGCACGCGCCATCCTCATGCTTCTCCCCGCAGTTGGAGCAGCGCGCTTTATTGCCGCAATGGGAGGTCGTATGTCCCATGATCATGACCCGAGGTACAAACAATCGCACAGGTAGCCGAAGTTTTCCCAACTCAACGTATTGAGGGAGGGCTGAGCCAGAGAAGGTCACGCGAAACGAGTCTGATGGTGTGAACTTTTTTTCGCCCTTATTGGTCGATACTGAGCCTAGTTGGCGCACATCCAGTATCTGAACTGGGGGAAGCAGGGGGTTCTTAAATCGACCAACCCCCCGCTTAAGCAGGATCTCAGGGGTTAGACTCGTTTCGGTGACCACACCTTCAATTTCAATACCCCGAGCTGGGATATACACTCTATATTCTAGAGTAAAGAGCTGGGAGACAGCAATCTCATTAGCTTGCTTGAGGTTGGACACAACGACCCGAAGTTTATTCGGCCTGACTTTAATTATCTCGGTCACGGCCGAGAATCGTTTGGTCAGATCGTTCGAAATTTGATAGACATTCAGAGGTTTCAATTTGGGCTGAAAATAGACAACCCAAGGACCAGTTGAACTGTCTGGATATGCACGTGATCGGGTAACTGTATGAGCTACCCCATCATTTTGCGCCATAGATGATTCATCTTGCGATAAATCATCCATGGCTCGTTCGTGGGAGCTTATGACGCTCAACCACTGAATCTATATACCTATAACTAAACACAGAAAAAAAATTAAAGCTAAGCACACACTCAAACACTCTCAAACACTCTCAATCACTCCCATACACTCACACACACTATAAAAATAACGCTTCTTGTATTCAGAAGAGAAGGAAACAAAAACTTATCTTATATGTATAACGGATCTACTGCAGCCGGGCGACGAATGTGCTGCTGCTGCCGAGCTACGATGAGTGGCCGCGTGCACCGGCTAGGCGTGGGGATGAACGATGATGATAATGACACTGGTGATACTGGTCGGTGGTGGTTATCAGATGAACTAATGCAGGCTACACACGATGGACTGCTGGTGTGCGTGCCGTATAGATGCGGAGCAATATGGCTTTTCGATCGTCGTAATATTGCTAATTGCAATTAATTACGTTGCTGCACTGTTTATCACACAACCTTTTCTTCTTAATAAAACCAGGACTCGATTTCACTCGCGATCGCGAAAAAATATTGAACTGAAGAATTGAATCAACTCGTGAAAAGCTTCCAAAGCAACGGAAAGCGGACCGAACGAACTGTACCGTTCGCTTGTTCACTGGGCAATGTGTTCTATGTTTCTGCCGTCATGAATTAGTCGTACATAGCGCGCCCTTATTCATGCACTGCCCGGATAAAAAGGAAAACTCTGAATAGTACCTATATAAAAATTATAAATCAAAATAATTTGATTATAACAATTTCAATAGGTCAATATTATGCATTGCATAGAATACTGTTGATTTATGTGATATGAATAACACTTCTTTTTGTGATATTTTAAATAATTTAAAGACACTTGAATAAACTTGTTGACCTAATATTTGTAACAGTCTAAAGAACATCCATTAACCTGAATAAATGCAGTACAATGAGTGCAATGTTTTTCGTAAGCTTTATATTAGCTTTAAGATACTTAAATGAAATTAATTGAATGATGTCTGCAATCCTTTCTAATTTCAAGTATATTAGAATTAAACATAGAAACAACAACAATAACAGCTTTTATGATGATTTTAGCACAATTGAGAAATAGGGGGGGGGGGCGTGAACGTTACGTAATTAAGGGGGGGGAATCAAGTCATGCGTTACTTATTGTTACATAGGGGGGGAGGGGGTCCAAAATCACGTTTTTTTGCGTTACGTTATTTGTGCACAAAGCCTAATGGGATATTTCATGTTAATTTAAGCCAGATAACGCTTGAATCCAGCCTGTTGTATGAAAAATTGCCAATATTGTTGTATGGCACATGAAAAGTTGCAAACAATTTCGTTGTTTACGCCTCCTCTAGCATGGATCTAAACGAGGGGATATTTTACACGCTTGTGAAAATTAATAATTTGTTTCTGTGTTGTACTACTTCATTATGTTGTCGTTTTTTGTTTCTTGTTTACGCGACACACGATCCATTTTTCAAAAAACCTCCGACTTAGTCCAATGACGTCTATATAAGTTCTGTGGCAACGCACTGCTTGCTTGTATTGGAAGCAAAAATAATGTAAACATTGTTGAACCGACGAGTTATGACGTAACACTATTAAACTTTCTATTGGCGAGCATATGTTCAGATTAAAAAATAGATTCGAACGTTTATTATAAATGCTGAATTGTGGAAATAATCATGATACAAATGACATTTATTAAGCAGAAGCATTTCCTCCCGATAACAATGATCATTTCTAGTGAATTTAACTGAGGTGATTGAATTTTTGCCACACAAACTTTCAAACGCTGAGACTTGACATTCGAGTAGCGATGTAGAGCCTATTTTCCATCATCGGTAGACTGGAATCGGTTGAAAAAATAAGTTTTCTAGCGCATACAATAAATAATTATGGAGCGAACGAATCAAAATAAATAGTATGACGTAGCACCTTCCGAGCTTTTATGTAGCGTGCGCTAGGAGTGCAGTGGTATTAGTGTCATTAAGCTCATTTCACTAATGTTGTTGTGGCTACTGGGCCGGACCTTATATAGACGTCATTGGACTTAGTCGACCTTCTTGAATTAGCTTCCTACTACATAGGGTAGGGAACGGCTTAAGCACCCCAAGACCTTATTCCTAGCACGGGGTAAACGCTAACCTACAACGCAAATTTTTTGCAGTATGGTGCATCACTACATGGAGCACCATACTGCAAAAAAAATGTGCGTTGTAGGTTAACGTTTACCCCGTGCTTGGAATAGGGTCTTGGGGTTCTTAAGCCGTTCCCTACCACATTTTTGACTGCATATCATAGGCGTAGCCAGAGGGGGGAAGAGAGGGGCCGTTGACCCCCTTAACTTTTGAATCAATTTTTAGAATTTTAATGTTTGTTTCAATTTTTTTAATATTTATTGTTAACGTTTGATAGATTACCCCTTTGCCTCTAAGCAAAAGCGCCAAATTGCCTCGATTTTGTGACAAGATGTTACAAAAAGCTGCAAAAAGTGGACATCCATGAGATTTTTTTTTAAAAGTAAAGACTCAAATTTTATAACACTCTTTTCTCTTTGATCGAGAACCCAACCTAGCTAACCTCACGTATCCAAACAAATATCGCTACCTTGCAATGTAAACTATTTGACAAGCATTGATTGCTTTTTTTCCTCGCTCCCTGAAAGTTGAAAAAGCTATGCGCAATTCAATTTTCAGTTCTTGGCAAAAATCTGAGTATGTAAACCAATGTTATAGCTTTCGGAAGACAAATAATACTTGATTAAGAAACATAATCCATAAATAAAAAGTGTATCAATGGAAAATGTTTTTTTGAACTATGGGCCAAACCCAGGGGGTTAGTCACAGTGCCACTTTGTGTTTGTGTTTCAGTGTGTCGGAAGGTGTTTCTGTATTTCAACATATCTGGCAATACTACAGTACTACCTAAATTTTTCACAGAAATACGGATTTTTGAAATTGCTATGCCCAAAAATGACTTTTTTCACATAGAATATCATATATAACTTCAAATCTATAAATTTTATCAACATGAAATTTTGGTCACACATGGTTTATATATATTTTATAATGTTGTCAAATTTTTATTTAAAAATATTGATGATTGACAAAGTTACAGGAGGTTGAACATGGAGTTTTTTGATAACAAAATTTTGCTCGGCTTTTTTTTGTTACTGAGTGTAGCTCTGTATTATTGAGAATATATTGAGATACATATTGAGAATATATATCTTATCTTAAAAAGTTTGATTCAATATTTTAAAATATTGTTTCCGTATCCAAGAGATTCTGATGGAGCATATGCTATGATAATCTACGGGCGAGACGAAACGACTCATATCCGAAATTTAGAGACAAGAAAGCATGCTAATAATAGCGAAAAGTTACAGTTGTTTTATCCTATTCGAAGATTTTGTCCGTTGCTAATAATTTAATACCTAAATTTAATAATTTAATAATTTAAACTTCCAAAAATGGGGGTGAAAAAAAGTTACGTTATATCGAGGTAAAAGTTACGTTATATCGAGTTACGTTATATCGAGGTTACGTTATATCGAGGTATGACTGTATTATGATTAAAAGGAATTGTTACTCCTACAGAATTCTAGATAATTTAATTTAAAAAAATCTTTGCTGCAGAAACCTAACTTCAATGGCATCAACGTATCGTTTTAAAACAGTGTTTCCATTTTTCCGTAGGGTGTTTTTTAGTTTTAGTTTTTTAATTTGAATTTGTACACTTTGTAAGGACGATTTTTAGGGCATAAAACGCAAATTTTGAAGATACAAGATGGTTGCTAGTTATTGTATTGAAAAAGTTGTAGAAGTTGAAGTGTAAACAAGTTTTTTCAAAATATCTTACTCACTTATTGGCAAATATTTGTAAACATGAAATACGTAAACTGAAAGTAAAAACTTCCACAAGACCTAAGCAAAATCGTTTATTCGCTTTTGTTCCCTTGTTGAGTAAAACTCATTTTAAAATCAGTAGTATTGCATTTTTTCTGCAACACTTTCGAGCAGCAGCATCATTACATCTTTAATTATCATCAAAGTACCTAAAAACGTGAGGATTTAATCAAAATGTTTAAATTTTTATTTTAACCCATCGCCATTTATTTATAAACATTTATATAACAGACAAACAGACATAAAACATTGATTACTTTGCACTACAAATCATCGTCAATAACACACCTGCTGCATCTGTTGATCACACTGCAAATGCAAATATTTCAACACAGTCAAAAAGACATAACACTTGCAGTTTCTTCAACGATTACTCCTTAAACGATCAATTCATATGCTTCTTAGTTGGTAGTATCACCATAGAGAGCGCACATAGTTGAATCCCTTATATTTGACGTTAGCACACTATCACCATCTTTTCAGCTCTATCACTCATTACAGACACGCAACTTAAAAATGACCGGAATCAAGAGAAATTTGGCGCGAAATTGCTTGAGATTTTGTTTTGATTTGACGGTTTCACTAACACCGTGAATAAAGATACCTAAATAGTCATGTAAATAACACTTTTTTGGGTAGCAATGTCCAATTGAAGAGAAGTTATAGAGAATCACGCAAGTAATCATGAGTAATCACGAATAATCATGGGTAATCATAAGTAATCATCAGTAATCACAATAATCTTTGTAATCACTATGTAACTTTGGGGGAAGTGACAAGTAATCAATGCTGTTGGAAACCCCTTGGTTTGCCTGTTCCGTATATGTCACTGAATTAGTGGCAATACACTTTACGCTGAAAACTATTGCTTCTCTTACACCGAACAGTAACAGTATTTTCACATGAAAACACAAGGGCTACTACTGGGCTACTACTGCATTATCATCGCGTTCTTTTATCGTCACCTTTGTATGGGCCATTTCTCACTGTTAGATTCTGGACAGTGACAGAGCGGACACGCTTGAAAAAGTGAGTGCTAATTAAAATGATATTTCATCATTTTTCTTTCTTTTTCGTCAACAGTCGAAAACATGACTCTGCAAAGTTATTTCAATCGAGCCTTGATATAAAAATCACAAAATTCTTCAAGGCTCGTCTTAATGTTCAGTCGTATTCAATTTTCCGAAAATGCCATTAATGTTTATCTTTAGCACACCAAATCAATTCGTTGCTTCATAGTCACAAGTTACATTCACAATCATAATCTATATTTCTTTGGAAATCTTCCAATGAGGTAGCAATTAAAGGAACACATTTCAGTATATCACAGATCAAGATCAACAGACACTTCTACTCGTATTTGGTCAGATGGCTGTAGCTTTCCCCATTATCGTGATGTTCCGCTGGGTACTGATGATGTTGCTGTTCCTCATGGTGGTGGAGGTTGTGATGCTGTTGATGACTGTCGTAAGCCACCGGAGTGTAATGTGATTCAACATGATGCTCCTGATGTTGCGGCTGGTGGTGATGGTGGGCATGTCCAATCTTCTTTACAACGGCATTAAATCCATGATGCGGATCTGCGGTGTATTCCACCACACGTTCTGTGCCATCCGATTCGTGCAATGAGTATTGGCCCTTTACGACATCACCATCACGATGCTCCCAGTGAGCTTTGTGGTCTCCGGTATGGGCATCTTTTACTCCATACTCAAATTTGTACTTCGGATACGAATGGTGGTGATCTTCATGATGGTGATCTTCGTGTCCACTAGCATCGTGATGATATTCCTCATGCTGATAGTGTGGAGCGGCGTGTTTTGTTTCCACGTGGTATTCATGCTCTGGTTGATGATGGTATCCAGAGGTGGCAGCAACTGCCACAAACATCAAAATGCACGATACCTGTCAATAAAAACCAAAATGTTAAATCTCACAATTGGATTATTATGTCACACCAACTCCATCGTACCTTGAACATGGTTTGCGAATGCTACTAACTGAACGGCTAACAACTGAATAACTCCATCTTGGTGGCATACCTGCATTTATATACGGGGCATTTGCAGCAGCTCAAAACACAATTAGTAACGACTAATAAACTTAAACTTGGACAACTAATAAAAAAAACTCTTACACAAACCACCACCTCATCTGATTTGAAGGCAAAATGAATTCTGTGCCCTGCCGTATTGTTATTTTGCCTTCGCGACTTGTTTGTTGACTCCAAAAAAAATAGTGTTATACGTGTCCAACATATGTACACGTGCCGTACTTGGTGAAACCAAAAATCAAGACGAATCGCAGATCAAATCGATTAAAATGTGTGTCAGAATTGATCACTGCCGGTTCGCAGGATCCATGCTGTTATAGGCATGAATATTTACTGGCTGCTGTCTATGGGTTATAAATCGTTGCTTCCTCATACTCAAAGTTAATTTCCTCCCATCAGCGCTGCAAGTGGAAATTGAAGGAGGTTGAACGGCATGATCATAGGTTACAGAACCGGTAGAGTAACCGTTGAACCAATCACACGTGTGCAATTCGACGAAAGATGTGTTTGATTGAATCTATTTTCTTATCTCTTTCATCTCATTCTTATGTGCTAAAGGACGTTTGCACGTGACGGTCTCAGGGGACAGAAATTTACATGATATTATGAAAGTGTGTATGTCTAAGTCCTAAACTAACGAGAGAAAATTATTCAAAAACCTTATTTAGACGCAACAGAAAGCGTTACTTGAAATGTGCTGACCTACAGCTATTTTGAAGAAGAAATACTTTCATTTCGCAGAATGATATAAATGAATTTTAATTTCTATAAAAACAATGAAGAAAGGTCTTAAAATGAGTAGGAACTATATGACCTACAGTTGTTCGCCTAGCTTTAAATTTTAGACATTTATAATTCGAGGGGGCTTTCGATCAGATTTCGGTTGGAATATTTCATTGTACAATACGTAAATTAAATAATGTGTTTATGCCTTATTCATTATTGCGATGTAGCTACACATTGTGCAAAATGTTTGACTTAGTTTTTATTGGAATACAACTCAATTCTGTAGAGTTTAACAACTTTAAAATCCTCGACTAAACGTACATACCTTTTACATGCCCCTTGCTGATTTTGACAACAAAATGTCAAATGCTGATTTTTGAAGTTTATTTGCTTTTTAACTGGGCTATAGCTAAAAAGCAGCCCAGTAAAACAGCACCCAGTTAGCGAACAGTTACTGAATTTATATTATATATACAAAGTAAGTACTGGGTTGGGAGGGAGCATCAGGGTATCATTTAAGCTGAAACTGGACGATGGTATGATTGACTGCCTAAATCTAGGAGATAACAAGCCTTGTCATTTTTTTTTATCCAACCGATAATGCTGCGAGATCTACTTAAACAGTTTCAGTGAAAGTGACGTGCCCTTCTTATCAAGCCATTTTAAAAATGGGCACAAGTCATGTGGAAAGTTTAATAAGTATTGCGAATTGGGTTATATGAGTTCCTGTGTGATCGTATTGTTAGAAGGAGATTTTTAATTTCCCGTGATATTTGTGAGAGTGTTTCTGCTTGCGGGTCTGTTTTTGGCCCTTCATACAGCGATATTGTGAATTCAGATCTGTGGCTCAATTTGAGCTTGCTGTTAAGTGGAGCTGCATCCCAGTCAAGCGTATGAAGTGATGGTGGCTACCATGTATGATATGTACTACCACCCATTGTAGCACGGAAACTAAGTCCGACAGCAGTGAGCTCTCCTCGCTGTTAGACTTGATCAAGCTTTAATAACCACTGATTATCCTAATCATGCCATTGTATGAAGGGCCAAAAAGGGGTTGGGTAGATCGATAGGCAACATCACTTATACGTATCCACAGGGATATAAAGAATCTCCTTCCAACAACAAGATTGGACAATTGGTCAAAAGAGCAAGCTATCTAACATGAGGATGCCCCAATGGGCGGGGAGAAGAGCCCGCCCTCTATTCACAAACTGTTAACAATGGGGAGTTGGCATTTCCACTCTCCCCATCCAGAGTGCTTCAATCGGGTGCCCTGATGGTCCCTCCCATTCCCATGAAATATTTATATAATAGTGTATGTATTTATGTAAATGAAAAATACTGTAATAACTCGGTATCTATTATTTATGATCTCCCTTTGGTGGATCCTGAAATGTAAGAAATGTTGTAAAGTGTTAAAGTGTAGAGTTCTGTGGTTTTACGCTTATGCACGTTTTTGTTTGTTTTCAGCGATAGAAGCAATTTCTCAAAATCTTGATTTGAAGTAACCTAAAAAAGTTTGAAGTATCCTAAAAATTATACAAAAATAACATATATACTTTTAATTTACTGTTGCCATGGTCACTATTTGCTGCTTGATGTTGATTTTAACAGCAATACGCTTTGATTTTTGCTGGCCATATAATTATTGCTCCTGTGTAAGGGAGTTAAAGACAAATGGAAAAAACAACAAACAACAACAACAAAAAACAACAAGAAATTTTTAAATCATCTAAGAAGTAAAATCAATAAAACAATTTCATCAAATATAATGATATTGTGAGTTATGATACAGACACATCAGACACTATCCGAATGGCAAACAGCTCAGATTTGGAAAAAGGTCCATTTGCAAACAAATTTAAAAATACATTAGGTAATAAGTGCAAAAGCCTACCATAGATTCCGTCGCAGCTTCTTTTGTTCAACTAGATACTTCTAGATCATAATGATAATTGGACATATAAGACATAATAATTAAAAGTATATATAACCTATTAGGAGAAATTATTTAAAAAAAATGTTAAAATATAAATCCCAAAAACACCAGTAATGATAAAAATGATAATGATGGTGATAAAGAAGATTGATAATGGTTATGAATAAACAATGTCCTTTATGATAATATATAGTCAAGGGATATTATAATATGAACTGAAAATTACATCTGTGCCGACTGCTGTTTTGTTGCAATTGTAGACAAACTTCCGCATCCATTATGAACCAGAAAATTTAGACAATGTATGACTGCCATGAGAAAAAAAAAATTAATTTTAAATGTTACATTATTTTTTAATACCTGATGACCTGGTAGACCTGAAAGATATGATAATGGAAAATTATGACATGATTTACCGGTCGCACCCCCTCACTTCGCAATTGTCAGATTGACAACATTGCCCAGGCTACGCCAACCAGCGTCTCCATGTTTCAGCTGGCAGTCTTTTGTATAAACTATATGACTCGTGGAGGCGTGAGGTAGGAACTTGTGAGGACCAGAGGTCGGTCGCACCCTCCTGCCAAGTTGTCAACTCACCATTTGTAGCCCTGAAGTGATGGTGGCTACCATACATACATACGCATACATTGAAAAACGTACGTACAATTTGTATATACACTAGCGCAAACTAGTAAAACTTTTTACGAAACAAAAGCCGCCATCTTGAATTCCTAAATCACGTCAAACATCGAAGTCCAGTCCATACGCGGTTCACGATTCAAAAACTAACCATATTGTAGGGTTTTGTCTATACAGTATATCATACTTTTGCCGAAACCAGAAGGTTGGATTCTAAAACAGCATAGATCATTTATTTTCTGCCCATAAATGACTTTCCCGATCCATAAACATACATATTGTAGAGTATTTGACAGTAGAAGTTTATTGCAGTCTTTTTTATGAAGTAGAAGTCACCATCTTGAACTGCAAAATGGCGTCACAAATCTATTTCCAGCCTTTATTCGCAGTTTCTGAACCAAAAGTTTGGAAGCTTCTGACAGTATTTAATCATCTTTACGGAGCTGAAACCACCGCTTTGGATTCCTAAATCAAGCCCAAAAACGTGATCGAAATTGTTTTGACCCCGTTCTTTTGCTATAATTTCTTGAGCAACGTTTTTTTTTTATAAATTATTTCCTATCCTTTGATGATAAAAATTTATTGATTAGTCTTCCTAGAAGTGAGAAAAAAATAATTGTATTCTAATTATGGCGAATAAAAATAAACTTTATTCAGCAAAGTTGTAGCAAATTTAATACAACACAACAACTAATGTAAATTTGTGGAGTTTGCTACTAGCCACCGCTTAATTTAGTTGTTTTGAATTTAACGACTAGTGGTGATTTTCTACAAGTTTTTAATGTTGTTCACTTTTGTTTATCATGTAAAAACATACAAATTTGCTGTAAATAGTACATTTTTATATTTTATAGTTTTTGAGATAATTCAATATAGATTCAAAACCAGAAATCGGACTAATCGTTGATAAACTCGCTCCGGTGGCTGTGGCAACAGCAATGACGGAAACACTGTCAGAAGATTTTTTTCAAAATTGGGAGCAGTCAGCGCAGATCACAGGAATCAATCGTGAAGCTATATATCGTTGCAATTTTGTTTTCATACAATATAGTTTAAGTTCCATTATTGACATTGTAATGCAATATTTTCAGGATGTGAAATAGACTGCGAGAGATTCGAAGAATATGCATTGGAAACTGACCATCTGTTTGTTAATTTGATTGGTATTCAATGCCAGCTTCGGCGCATAATTTTTTAATCATGGTGCCAAAGTGGTATCTTCATTTCTTGTTCCTATTGGTCAATTGTCGGAAGAGGCTTAGGAGTCTCCAAAACGTAGACATCCGCAGATACCGAGAGGATCATGGAAATTTTCAAGGATAGAAACTTGCACGGATCTTCTACACCGATTGTTAGAGGCATCTGATCCATTGATTTAAAACATGGAAAGAAAAAGAAAACGCTATTGTCAAGGGAGCGAAAAAAAAATCCGATGACAACACCAGTGATGAAAGCGATAGTAAAGGGTGTACGGAATCAAATTGCGACAAACACAAATATTGAGATTGTTTCGGCACGACATTGACCTCCTTAGCTTTGTACCACTCCAAAACTTCTTTCGAGTAATGGCGCAAGGCTAAATCTGGCCAGAAAATCGTAGGACCATCGTGTGACGGAAGAGGAAGAAGACGCTTTTGGAGACATTCCTTTATGTACACCTGCCCATTGACCATTCCAGTTGTCACGAATGGGGTGCTCCACTTTCCACTTTGCTTGCCAAATCATATATTTTTTTAGCAAACTTTGACATCTTCTGCTTTCGAACGTCCTCAGGGACATCGAATTTATAGATGTTATAAATAAGTCTGCTTTTACATACGTCGCATCATCCATAACGAGCCAATGTGGTTTCTTCAACATCTGGTTGTAGAGCTTCCGTTCACGTGCTTTAACTACCGTATTTTGCCGTATATCGCAATTAGGGGCCTTTTGGACTTTGTACGTGTGTTTCACGTTTATTTTTGCATCTTGAATGAAAGTTTGGTTAGAATTAGTTTTTTTGCCACATCTCGAACTAAACTGTTGGGATTCCATTTGAAACTTGAACTACCCGCTTGTGATGCCTAACACCATACATAGTTCCATTTTTGCCACATTTTTCTTTCCGATCGATGGTCAAACATTCGTGGTACCGATTTAAAACACGAGATACCGTAGAATGTATCATTCCCAGCTTCCTGCTGATGGTACGATGAGAAAGATCGGGATGTTCAAGGTACGTGCGCAAAATTTCTTAGTGCCGCTGTTGTTCTTCTGACACCATCTTCGTGACGATTGGACATCTGCTAATGCAACTTACTTAAAATGCGCATTGAAATAATTCCACCTAAAATTGCAATAAAAAATAGACAATGGGTAAAAAGTTATAGCCATTTAAAAGTGGTGCAATTTGATTCCGTACAGCCTTTAGTGGTGATGACAAACGCCATTTTGAAAAGTGTTTTAAGCCGCACTATAAATTTGATTTGATTTATTTTTTTAAACTCAAATTGAATTTGTTTCAAATGCTTCATGAAAGAGTGCGACGTGTTTTCAAGGTGCCTCAAATTTTTAGGCTCAATTTATTTTTTTTTAAATAAAAACTGAAAATACTACTTTCCCCAAACTAAAAATGTTACAATCCCATACGTAACATCAAATCGATAGCCCATTTAGAACGCAAATTTGCAAATTTGATGTTTTTTGAAAGTCTATTTAAAATACACGACGAGTGGTCAATCGATATAGAGTGGTGTTTAATCTACTGCGATTGTGACAAGTTTCCATTGTGGCAGTGCAACGGAGTGCTACAATCTTCGTCAATCATAGAAATGTATTAAGTTTTATCCAAACCGTCTTCGCTATTGAATTTAACTCCAGCATCAATGAAAACAGGCGGCATTTTCAAACCGTTGGACGCCACCAAGCCAAACATCATGACACCAGCCGGATTTGAATTTCACTTTTTCCGGAACGTTCTCCATTTTCTGCGGTGAAATGAACCGGTCCGTGCAGCTGTTGGCCACAGCATCGATGCTGAAAAGCCTTTACGTCGGAGAACAGGATTATCATTTTTTTCCATCTTCAACTAGGAAAGCAATCTCTTGGAACGAGTCACTCGTAGTTCCTTGACCCGGTCCGTAATCAAGTGGCGTTTCACTCTGGCTCTGGAAGATGCATGCAGGTCTTCTTTGATTTCTCCGAATTTTTGGCTTCCTTTGCAAGTTTTCTTATGGAACGCAGCGGGTTGCGAACAATTTTTGCACGGACCGATTTGATCACGTTCGGCGTGCGTGGAAAGCGCGGACGTCCGCTACCCGGCTTCCGCTGCTTAGGACCATTCTGCAGGGACTTTTTTATGCGGTAAACTATTGCCAAATGGTACCCTACCACCTTGGCAATCTCTTTCGGCTTCTTCTGGATGAGCAACAAACTGGTGATCACTTCTTTCGCGAACATTTTGACGAATTTGCAATAAAACAAATAGAATGTTTGGATGCAGCACTTTAAAGTAAAGATAAAGAAATACACTTTCGACGGAAACTAGTCACTAGCTACACGAATTAACCCAATACTCAAGTTTGAACATTTTCGCATTATTTTCTGACGCACCCTGTATCTCTGTCTGATTATTTTGGAAATGCGTTTTGGAATCTTTTAATGTACTATCAATCTAAAGTGAGGTAGGTGGATACGAGAAGAAACTTTGACCAAATCTTTTGTTTACATGAAAATGACGCTGCTGAAAACTCAATTATGCATATCTCAAAAATCAGAGATGCATTTATTTTAAGATGAGAATACTGGAAGTGATTTTTAGCCAAAATGTATGATTACATAAAAGACTCGAAATATCATGACTGCTCTGGAAGATTCACACATATTATTTTTTTCCAACAAATTTATAAGAAATTACTAATCACAAAACAGCTTTTACGAGAGAGCTAACCAAATATTGGATGATCATAACGATTTTACACACATATTCTAGAAGATTTAAAAAATAATTTTTATTCACAAGAAAAAAAATCCAACGAGTTGATCTCACACTCGCAGTCGATTTTCCATTTCATTTGCAGGTAGAGTCAAAACACTCGATTCAACACAACGAAGGTCGAGTGATTACCTAAGGTTCAAATGAAATTGATTATTTTGCTCTTGATAACCACTTATGATTTTGACAAATACAGAAGTAAAGATGCGTTTTTGGATTTGATTTGTCAGCCCAGTTACCGAACAGCATCCGCTAACTGGGCTGTGCACTAAGCCCAGTTAGCGGATGGTTACTGTAATATGTTATAATATGCAATATACGTGGTATGTAAGCAATGAACTAAACAATAATATTTAATTTAAAAAAAATTATCCATAATTTATTGAATTCTATATGTGTATAGTATTAAAGGTTTGTATTATTGACAAATGGATAAATAATCAGCAGAATTGGATAGCATATAACAATTTTGAAAATTATACATGATAATATCCAATAATTCAATTTTACAGAAGAATACCTTATAATACATTTCTATAAAATATCTATTGTACCTGGAACTACCTTGGCATGTAAGCTTGAAACAGATAAAGGGTGTCCACAATGAAATTGCCACACTATGAAATTGCTCTAACTTTTCAACCGTTGGGTAGAATTTGATGAAAATTCGGGTGGATTTAGTTCATAGTGCATTATTTACATCCTGCAAGTTTTAAAGTCCTGTGATCAAAACTCGCGGAAATGGAGTCGAAAGAACAGCTCGTGCGTGATAAAATCTTGCGCATTCATCACGAGAACAAGGATCTCTCGCATCGTTCCATCGCTAAAACGTTGGGAATCGCGAATTCCACGGTGTCGCGAGTGATTAAGCGGTTCGAGGAACGGTTGACCACCGATCGGAAGCCCAGAAGTGAAGGAAAAAGTATTCCGTACAACACCAAAAATCACAACCGCGTAGTTGGGGCCTTCAACCGAAATCCGAACGCCTCCGTTCGGGATGTGGCTAAGAAGCTGCACCTAAGCCGAAGTTTTGTCCAGAAGGCCAAAACTAAGGCTGGGCTTCGAACGTTCAAGGTACAAAAGGCCCCTAATCGCGACGAGACGCAGAACAAGTCCGCCAAAACCCGTGCCAGGAAGTTCTACCTCAACATGCTGACGAAAGTTGAATGCTGCATCATGGACGACGAAACATATGTGAAGGCCGACTTCAAACAGATCCCCGGCAACCTGTTTTTCACGGCCAAGGATAAGTTCAGCGGTTTGGAAAGCCATCTGCACGTGCGGGAAGCGGAGTGCAGCTTTCGTGACCCAGGACACGATGAACGGACAGGTGTACATAAAAGAGTGCCTCCAGAAGCGACTGCTTCCTCTCCTGAAGGCCCACAATGTCCCAACAATCTTCTGGCCGGATTTGGCCTCATGCCACTGCTCCAAGGACGGGCTGAAGTGGTATGCGGACAATAAGGTCAATTTCGTGCCGAAAATGTTCAACCCTCCCAACACTCCGGAGCTCCGCCCCATCGAGAAGTACTGGGCGATTATGAGGCAGCACCTTCTTAAACGACCTAAGGTAGTGAAGACAGTCGAGGAACTGAAGAAAGTATGGGTTCACATGCAAAAAACTGTTGATTCACAGGTTGTGCAGAATCTTATGGCCGGGGTTAAGGCCAAGGTGCGGGCATTTGCGTATGGACTGTAAATAAAATACGAGTAAAATGGTAAAATGAAGTTTAATAGTTATTTCTCAATCCCTGAAAATTTGATGGCAATCGGATGAAAACTAGAATTTTGCGAATCAATTTTGTGTGTGGCAATTTCATCGTGGACACCCTTTAGAATTTGATATTTATTATTATTTATTGTATGTTTGTATCTTAAAATAACAGTTATAGGCAAATAATAATAGTGCAGCTATATACCTCTACACAGCTCAACCAGAAGTCGATGAATGTATACTGAAAGGTTGAACGATCGAAAGATCGAAGAAATCTTGATCGTTTCAAGCATCTCAGTAATTATTTTCTGAATTTCTAATTCTTTCTGCACTTTGTTAAAGTATTCTACGTTAAGGATAATAGCTAAGAATAACCAAATAATCAAAGTCATGGAAGATTTCAAACATCATTTATTATGTTGAAGGAGATGTTCGCTCATCACCATGAGGCACCAAGAGTGAACAACAACGTTTTTTGGCTAGAATTGAAAGATATGAAGAGAAAGTTTTTGATAGTTCCGCTAGTCTCCTTAAACATCATAATCGTTATACTCACACGGAGAATATATAAAAAAATAACAATTAATCATTTATTAGTTTATTGATTATTCATAACAATTAAATTACATGCCCCGCTCTCGTCTAGAATCTAGAAATATGAAGAAAAAAACAATCAAATTACTTAGCTAAGTGAGGAGTAAATAATTCTTTAATGCTGTTACTGACAATCCTCTATGAAAAGAAATACAAGCCTAGTTAGATTCATAATTCACACATCCACAATTATATAACATATAATATATAACCTTTGACCTTCATAAGTCTACGCCTAGTCCATACAATTTATCTAACCACGATGCATTGCTAATAAGATGTGTGACAATACGTGTAGTGAATACCCCATGGGTTGATGTGAATGGAATACACGAGAAGGCGGATAATATATTGTACTACCGGGTCCGCGTTTGTTTCTGTGCTGTGCTCTATCTAACTAGTTTTCTTTCTCCATTTTGCTTAGCATGCAAGAGAGGAGGCTTCGAAAAGGCTGGTCAATGAAGCTACATATGTTTCTTCCAAAATCCAAGACAGTGATGTCTAGTCCAGTAAAGCAATTATTTAGATACAGAAATCGGTCGTTGTGAATTTCATGTATGTTGGTAACAGGAATGCAACCCTGTAGTTCAAGCCGACCCCAGCGCTATGGTTAACATTCATACACCTGACGCCCAAATCACGAGTCTATCTGTAGCGGTTTCGAAAGATTTCAGTGGCCCGGGACCCCAGAACGTGTTATTTGCAGAAGTTCTTAAGCTCGGAGATGCTGGTTAGAGTCGAACATCAAATCCAGTGTCGTCTAACCCATGACCCAGAAAAGTGATTAAGCTTTTGTCGAGTTCACACTTTTCGTCATTGGAGGTTTTAACCTATGTGGGTTCGAGGATTCTACCGACTTGGCCCGTCTTCGCTCTTTTCTAGTGTGATGGCGAATGTAAGAATTAGGCGAAGATGTTATCAATTCCTCCCATCAGACGGCAAATCTCTCGCTAACACCTTTTTGGTCCGCATTCCCCAGGCGCAGATTCAGTTATTATACCAAAAAACTTTAATACCAAGCAGCCAGCATTCCTCCTTGATTTTATGAATTTTTGCAAAATTCGATCACGATAAAAAAGCATGATATGCACTTTATTTACAGCGTACCTTGTGCCTCTTTCCAAGAAGATCATAGTGTGCGGTGCTCGAAGCATGACGTGAAAAAAATTTTCCTTGTCATTTTGTCTCCTTTTATTTTTAATTTAATATAAGATTTTACAAATGGGGGCGACCCCGGCGTAGTGGTTAACATCAATACTTCTCACGCTAAAGTAACGAGTTCGAATCTCACCCCCGGACAAGTTACGAAAATACTCAAAAAGGTGGAGGGCTGCTATGCGACTGCTAGATTTGTTTGGTGGTTTCGTGATTGTATAGCCCGTTTGTTTCAGGAGTCACCGGGCCGGGATCTTCTAACGCTTATACTGCGGTCCTTGGAGTGTGACTGGTCGAGTGTAGGGAAGGGGTTTAAAAGAGCAACTAAGCTTCAAAAGGGAATGTCTTTTGCGTCTTTTGATTGAGGTTTTGTCTATGATGGTTTTTCGGCCTTTCCATGACCTTAGGGATGTTGAAGCAAACCTGATTTTATATTTCAGTGACAGCCCAGTGGATATCAGTTTTCTTTTGTACATACATATGTTATATTTTAGAAAATAATGTATATTATTTATTATTTCATTAGAACATCGTATTATTTTCATCATAGTCATTGTATATTACTTGTAATCATATTGAATTTTCTGGAGTCACAACTTTTATATACATTCAAGTGTGTTTTCGTTTAACATATTTAAATATTCTTGGTAAGAGATATTATTATATGAATACATACAGGTTTTCACATACATAAATCCATGTCTAGATTGAAGAAGCCAGCATTAATTGTAGTAATCGTCAGGTGCTCGGGACGGTTTTTTTCTGTCTCATTTTTTGCATGATGTGGCCTTGGCATTTTAGTATACATTCATCGCCTACTGGTTGAGCTGTATAGCGGTGTATAGCTGTATCTTATTATTATTTGCATATCATTGTTGTTATATAATATATAATATATAATTTGGAAAATTATAACAATAATACTAATGAAGTTTGATCTGCTTCAAGGTTGCAGGGAGGGTGATTCCAAGTTGTATATATGTTTTAATGCATTGTAGCAAAAGGTATTTTTCTAATAATTGGGATCAGTGGAGGTTATTTATATATTTTTATATAAATAATGCTGTTCAATTCTGCTACGTTTGTATTGGATTAGATTAGATTACATCAGTGACCAGCCAGTGGATATCATCATTTAAGCCTATGAAACCCACTTCAAATGAGTATAGCGGTGCATGGAAACGAAACAGCACATTGACATCTTAGATACACTATTCTTTATATCAAATTTCAGGTCATCCATGGAGTTCCCAAGTATCTTAAAAAAAAATTTCGTGGCTATGATACATTGTCTAAGCTTTTAGGTTCATAAAAGATACGCAAATCCTTCTATAATTGCAGCAAGACAGTAATCTGCAGACATGTGTAATAATTATTATCATTTTACATTATAAAATACATTCTCTTTATAATCTATAAAACATATCAACATACACTGATAAAAAGCAATGATAATATCTATGTGTGGCCACACATACTTTTCATTTGTCACATAAACTTCGTTTGTGTTTCTCAAAGGGTGCTGTTTTTGTGTAAACACATCAGTATTATGTGGAATTTTCTATGGATTTTTGCCAATAAATATGTGTGGATTATTTCCCGTGTATCATATTGACTTTCCATATTTATCATTTACATTACCATATTTTTTTTCCATTATTTGGATTTTCATTATGTATTTGAATATTATTTTATTATTCTTACCTCGGAGCGTATGGTACGGTATATCCACGCAATCTACAGGGGAGGAATCTATTCATTTGAATCCAACTCATTTTACAGTTTCATCTTTTGCGGTATATGCAATGCAGTAGGCCTGGCCGCTTGGACGCTTGTATTATGTCTTTGATATGCTGCAAGCATCAATATTGACAAAAAAAATAATTGGGCGTTATCTAACCCAATTATTTCCAGGATGCTTTCCCGTACTGCGTTTGTATTAGATTAGATTAGATAAGATTAGCGTACTTTGTGCCTCACGTAAATTTCTGCATAACTCGAGAGATAATCAAACAAATGGAACTAAATTTGGCATGTGGGGATTTTTGAAGGCTGTTGTTCCACCATAGGTCTGTGGCCCCTCATTCCTCTGGATCCAAACGTGAGAATTATCGTTACTGTTGTGAATTTTTTTATGTAGAAGTTTTTGGGGTCGGAGATGGCTCATATATTGTTTCTAGACTACATCCCCGGGGGGAATACAAATGAAAATCAAATTTTCTGCATATCTCGAGAACTAAACCGTGTCCTATATATTCTCATACCAAATAAAACTCTATTTATTTCAAATCAATAATCCAGATTTTATTGATAACTTCACCCATTATATTTTAATATAATACTGATCAACTACAGCATATGTTTTGCCATAACACCGCTTTTAACCTTCTTGACCAGCTCCAGACGTTTTTCGAAACCGTCAATGATGCACGACATCCATCGGCATTTCGTCCCAAATTCGTTGAACGAGATTTGCAGTATGCGATGGCGCTCCGTCCTGCTGAAACACATAGTGATCATCTCCAAACACCAAACTGTTTCTCCAAAACTTCCGTTTTATAATACATGGCATTCACTTTAACGCCTTTTTCGATGAAAGCACAGTGGTAATTTGCCTCGCTTGCAAATTCCTCCCCAAACCATCTCTGACGCAGCACTTTGGAGCTGTCGAATATTCCTATCGCTCTCTGGAACAGTTCTCGAAGAGAGAGCCCACAATCTGGCGTTCTGGACATTGTGGGATTGTTGCAAGACGAATAACTTTTTGTCGGAATAAGATAAATAAGAAAAAAGCAGACTTGCTCTTTCGAATCGTTTCTACTTTAAAGGTTCCGAAACTCCGTGAACCTCCCTCTCGTGGGTCAAAGTTCACACCTTGCCGATGGTGAGAGGGCTTATCTCATGCTATAAACCTGCATGTGAGACCAAGAATTTGACCAGTAGTGAAAGTATCACATATTCAAGTCATTTTTTTTCACTGCCAAGTCGTAGAACGTTTATATAAAGGCACTAACATCAGGTGTGATACTGGCGGGCTAGGCCGCCATTCACTCTTAGACTTCTTACTTTCAATCTTAGGGAAACGACTAAAAGTACACTTTTCATTTTCGTGGCAACTTATGTTGTTGTTTATCCATTTGTTTTATGGACTAAATAACACAAATACCTAATGCTAATGGTATAATAAGTCAATGTAATTGCAACATCTTCGAAAAGGGTGAATGTTTTGATCGAGGTAATCTGACTGTTCGAAGTGAAGCACATAGCCATAGAAAAGTGTTTCTTTAAGACGGACGATGACAAGCAAGTACATAAGAAATAGGACGCGGAGGGCCCGCATAGGAAAGACCTTTGCAGCAGAATAAACCTTTCCATGTGATGAGGTTTCTCAGAGGCGGATGGTTTCCCGTCTCCATGGGGGGCTCTGGGAGTGGGCGGTGGTTTATTGTTGGAGCGGGTGGTGCGGGGAAGGGGTATTGGGGGTTCCGTGTGGGGTGGTGGCGGGATTTGGTATTGGGGGATGCAGGTCTGGGAACGAGCGGGGGGCGTCCGATCGGGCACATGATCTTTTGCCGGGCTGCCCGGTGCGGGGTGGGCAAGGGGAAGGTATCCTCCATCTTGCCTGCTCTGCGTTGGGTGGTTTGTTGGAGGATTGTGTGCACGATCGGATACTACCGTTCAAATGCCCTTAGCTCGTTTTCGGGCTTGTGTCGATGCCTGCCGTTACCCTATACGGAACTGTCAATGCTTTCTTTTTGTTTCTCTTCGTTCTCGCGGTGGATTGCGGTGCGCTCCTGGAGCCTCTCCTGGGGATGGGAGATTGTCTGCTTCTGACGAATTTCATCATAGATCGATACTCTACGCATACAACAAGCTGTACAGGGCACTACTAAGGTAAATTCTTTCTACCAATGGCTGTAAAATGAACGCAATTGACTTGGGACAACCTGACCGCCTTTCCTTTATAACACATCTTAAAATGGAAGCTCATTACATACTAATTCAAACTTTTAGGAGTATTATTAGAAGAAACCGCAGTCCTGTAAGCAGCCCGATACCGACCTTTTGAAAGCATTTGGATGTGATGAAGTATTGGGTTTGGATGTATAAGGGAAGGGCTGTACAGAAGAATTGTTGGCCAATACTGGGCACCTTCCACGCTGTAATTTGGTTGTTGAAATAGACATTTAATAAGATAGGTTCATGTGATGTTACTAATAATCCAAAATCTAAGAGGTACATATATGGACATTGGTCCCACTCTCAAAAGTTGGAAATATTTTCAACAGGTCGGAATAAAATCCTCATTATAAAATGGCCAGTTGAGCGCAATATCAATTACTACTAATTAGTTGTTTTCACAAGGGTTTCCTTATAACTTTTTAAGCAATAGTACTTCATTCAGGCATAAATCACCCTGCCTACCCAGTGAAGGACCCGGATACGACCACCCATAGAGTATCGCACGAGCTGACGAGTGCAACGGGAAGGACTATAGGTGTATAGACCTGGGGGTGAGTCCCCGGATACGTAATCTTAGCAGGAAAGCACGGGCTATACACTGAACAATAACAATTACAGTTACAAAGAAACGAAGAGTCGTTGTGAAAATATCACCAATAATCTCACATACACCCTGTATGCCACTAACATCTTTTTTCGCTTCTTTTTTTTTATGCTACTAACTCTAAGTTGGCGGGTTGGCAACCATTATGGCCCCAGGTGGTTGCGAAGTTCAAGCACCGGACGCGGTCTAAGTAGCCGAGAATTGCGGTGAAATGGAACGACAAAAGTACAAAGGACCTTCCCAACCATGACCTACATGCAGTTTGTGTAAGGAAAGGATGCAAAGACTGCACACAAAGAGAAGTATCATCAGTCAGTTTATAAAAAATCAAACAGAAATCAAATAACACAGAAATTTTATTAACAACATACGTATGTGTGAAGAGAACTTACGTAATTTAACATAAAAACATAAAATATTTCAGGTCATTTTGTAGCAACGCGGCCATCTCATTCCGAGAGTTCTACAAACCCCTTGCCCTAACCTAATCCTTATCCTTTCCCATGGTATTCAAGTGGTCCGCATAGACTAGTTCGCCATTACCCCTTCCTAACTCTCGGCTTTGGATTGACTTGCGCTCTCATTGACCCACCAAACGCTGCAAAATGAAAAAATGAAAATGAAAGGAAGTTCCGAAACTCCGTGAACCTTACGTTTCTTGAAAGCTTGGAATCCGAGGTAATTTTGTAGTATATTGTGCATTGACGATCTCGAAACATTTAGATCCGCGGCCATTTTACGACCAGAGCGCTGTGATTTTCGTCTAATTTCGATCCCTGACCACTTTAACAACTCGTGCAGTCCGCACCGTACGAGTACGACCGGATCTCTTCCGGTCATCCAACGAGCAGGTGTCACGGTACCTTCGGATGGTTCGGTACACAAAACTCCGAGGTTTTTTAAATTTCTGAAAATAGCGCCCGTTCGCACACCTTTCAAAAACTTTTTTATCACAACAGCATGAAACTCCTTCATCGCTGGTAACACCGAATGAAAACAGTCGGACATAACCTAAAAGTGTTTATAAAAACAAAGTGCAAAACTACACCAACACATTCGTGAAGCATATTGAGCACGACACCAATACAAGGAAAAAGTGTATGAGAATATATTGGACACGGTTTAATCAAGCAAACTGAACGAAATTTGGCATGTGGGTATTTTTGGAGGCAGTTTTGTTTTCTATGGTGGTTCAAGATCCCTGTCCTCCCTGAAGGGTGGAGGGGTGACTCTCATACAAATGAAACACAAATTTCAACCAAATTTGAGATTTATCTATGCAACTAAAACACAAAATGTGAATTTCACAGGTGAGCAGCGTGTTCAGATAGAATTTTGAACCCCTTCTTAACTAAGAATGGGGGATGCTTGTGCTGCTGTCAGTGCTTTTTCTGCACAAGAAGTTTATCTGAGGTTATGCAAGAGATAATAAATCATTGCACGGAATGTATTAACCTCACTTTTTTGACAGTTCAGGGAGCTTGTTTACAAGGTGTTAGAATTTGATCCGCTCAAACGAAATTTTTCGTTGGCCTTTTCCGGATTCTGTACAATTGGATTCAGGAAATGATGTAAAAATAAGCACTGGTGTCTATTTTCCGACGATTTAACTTCAATTGTAATAAATTTACAGCACAAAATTTCAAACCGATCTTACCGAAAATATTCTAAGTCCATGTAAACAAGCTCCCTGAACTGTCAAAACTGCATTGATGACGCCATCAATGATCTATAACGTGATGCAATGATCTATAACGTCCAAACAGACAAGGTAACGCGTAGTTTGTTGATAAATGTGTTGGCGATCAAATGCTCCTACACAGAAAGAAAAACTTTGGTAGAAACTAATGATCCGAAGGTTAAATTTAAAACACTCACCTACATACGTTTTATTTTGCAGAAATAACAAACATAAGCAATCTAAAATATTTTTACAACGCTAATTCCTAAAAAAAAACAATAAAAGCGCCAGTTCTATTAAAGTTTGATTAATTTAGTTGCAAGCGTAGCAAGGCTCGCACTGGGTTCAGCTACTTATATATTAATAAATTAATGAATAAATAAAAACAGAAATTTGATAATCTGTCAGGACGACTACAGAGCATAACGATTTGAGAAAATGTTGATGTAGATTAGATAAGATTAGATGTTTTTATTAAAGAGACCTTCAGTCGGTGGCATCAAATGTTATTGTTAATAGAATACAGAAAAGTATAAAATAAATAAAACAAGATCAAAAAGTTCTTAAAACTTTTGATATATGCAATATGATATATGCTTAAAAATAAAGCACATAACCAAAATGCAAACCAGAGACATCATATCATAAGTTTCCAACCAAAAAATGTTTTTTTTTTTTTTGTTGGGGCGTACAATCATTGCGTCCACTGAGTTGAGCTTTTGTGATATACCCCTGTTTACTATACTTATTCGCATCTAAATGCTAGATCACCATTTGTCAAGTGACCAGCCTAAGACGCGTCTCCCAGTCAGGCAAAATTGAGTTTATAAAACCCACCACCTTCCCAGGATTTGCAGTCCAAATTTCTTTAGGTTGCATATAGCCACTGTACAGAAATTTAAATCTGCTCTTGTATACAGCATCACAACTGCAAAGCAGATGTTCCGAGGTTTCACGTTCCATGTTACAGAAACGACAGATATCATTCTGAACCTGGCCAATGTTTTTCAAATGATATCTACTCGGGAAATGTCCGGTTACTATGCCAGTATAGGTACAAAGAACTCTCTTATTGAGCTCCAGAAGCGTTTGACTAATTGTAACATTTGGAATTATAAACCTTTTCGCTTGAGAACACTTTGTGGTGACCAACCAATTGGTCATCACCCTTTGCTCTTCCCAAGATTTTAATTCCATTTTTATGGCACAGTATGATATACCGCAGAATGGTTCTGGGCCAATAAACTGTGCATTTGAACCTTGTTTAGCAAGCTCGTCTGCCCTTTCATTGCCTTCAATGCCACAGTGTCCCGGAACCCAGAATAAATTTACCGAGTTCTCTTGGCACACCTTTCGCAATGAAAGAATGCATTCCCAGACAAGTTTGGATGTACATTTATAATTACTTTACGCTTTAAGTGCCGCTTGGCTGTCTGTAAAAATACAAATATTTGCATATCTGTATTTTCTCTTCAGACAAACGTTAACACATTTTATTATAGCAAAGATCTCCGCTTGGAAAACCGTTGGATAGTTTTCCATCGCCACTGACATTTTTACCCCAGGGCCGAAGATTCCTGCTCCCGTTTTTGTTCCAATTTTTGAGCCATCTGTGAAGAATTTTATGGAGCCATGACGAACAGTGGGACCTCCGACTTCCCAATCTATACGTGACGTTTCACATGTGTTGTATGGGATGTCATGGTTTTCCACAGACTTCATCCAGTCTCCATTCATATACATCACTGGCCCATTTTGAAAGCTTTGTGAAATGCTCAGGTGACCGACTAAATCACCAGACATGAAAGTTTTCAACCGTTTAAGTCTAAGCATACTCTTTTCCGCTTCTAGTTGCACGTATTCGTGCAAAGGCAGCAGATTTAGAATTGCATTCAACGCATTTGATGGAGTGCTGCGCATCGCTCCCGTTATAGCAATGGATACTAGCCGTTGATGTTTTGTAAGCTTTTTCTGTGCAGTAGCCTCTTTTGTTTTTGGCCACCACATAAGAGAAGCATACGATACTTTAGGACGTATTGTGGATGTATAAATCCACATTATCATTTTTGATCTTAGACCCCATTTTCTGCCAAATTTTTTTGAGCAAATCCAGAAAGCACTGGTTGCCTTACCGATCACACACTCAAGGTGAGCATTCCAGTTCAGTTTGGCATCCAGTATCACTCCTAAGTATTTAACCTGTTCACTAAGATGGATCTTTAATCCTCCTAGCTGGAACGCTTTTAGACTAAACTTCCTTTTTCTAGTGAAAGGTACAATTACTACTTCTGCTGGATTAATGCTAAGGCCCTCCTTGATACACCAAGACTGGGTAAATTTTAGGGCCCATTGCATTCTTTCTGAAATGATGTTGTCAAATTTTCCCCTCACTATAATGACTATATCGTCTGCAAAACCTACAACCTCGAAACCTTTTTCCTCTAAGCTTCTTAGAAGCTCGTCTACAACTAAGGACCACATAAGTGGTGAGAGGACTCCTCCTTGGGGACAACCTTTCGTTGCCCGTATAGTAATAGACGAACTTCCCAGCTCTGAAGTGATTTCTCTTTTTGCGAGCATGGTATGAACCCAGTTAATTATGTTCATGTCAAAGTTCCTTTTCTTCATGGCACGAGCCATAGATGAATAGGAATCGTTGTCGAAAGCTCCTTCAATATCTAAGAAAGAACAAAGTGCTATTTCTTTTACTGATAGAGCTTTTTCTACCTTTGAAACCACACTATGCAGTGCCGTAGCTGTTGACTTACCAGACTGGTAAGCAAACTGGAACTCAGATAGTGGATGCTTGTTCATGTAATTTGAATTGATATAATCATTCAAAACTTTTTCCATAGTCTTTAATAGGACTGATGAAAGATTAATGGGTCTGTATGATTTAGGATGCGCCTTGTCTCGCTTTCCTACTTTAGGTATGAAGATAACTTTTACTTGTGTCCATGAAGTTGGAATATGGTTGAGTCTTAAACTTTTTTTTTCTTTCTTTTTTTTTTTATGATGGTCCCGCCACTTACCCCTACAAAGGTTTGAGCTAGACGATTTATCTATTAGATAATTTATTTAAAGCAATTCAACCAGTTATGCAAAAAAACGAACTGATTTCATCTACAGATGTAAACTTCTTCCAAAACTGTTCATTTGCTTTACAGCGATATAATTGTGAAAAGCTATTGATGTCAACCACAAATGTTCGCAAGTATTCCCAGCGATCGGGAAATCCTATTACAATTCAAATCACAGAATCCCGTTTAAGGACATTATCAAAAGACAAGCCAATATCCGATCCTACCCGCTACAGAGCCAATGCAGTTCCAACACTAATGGAGCCACCAGCTTAGTTTTGGGTTGACCAAGGATATCCCCAACCAGGGAAATCAAGAAAATTTCCAAACCGAAAAAATCCTGGACCGGCCCTTGTCAAACTTTTACGTTCAACCACAACAGAATTGGCAAGGAATTCCCCGACAATCAGCCAGACAACCCACTACTATTTCATGGTATCTTCTCAAGCATAAGAGGCCAATTTTTTTTTTCATGAATTCAAAAAGAAGTCCTTTATACCTGTATACCGCGCGCGAGGCTCAAACAATTGTAGACTACTTTCTTTATTTTTTTTTTAACTACAACAACATTAAACAAATTTCCATCATCATCACCGTGACGAACAAAATAGTTTGTAGTGTTGATAAAAGTGAGAAAAAAAAAAAGTATGTAAAAAGAAAATAGCCAACTCATTATAATCCGTTTGTAAAAAACTTCGTCAAAATACAATCTTCATTTAAAAAACAAAAAAAAGTAACATAACCGTACAAGAAACAGTCCATACAAAATAATCCGTTTTATATCAGTAAAACATCGTCAGTTACAATCTTCATAAATGATTTAAAAATTTGCTTACTGTTTAGCAAACAGTTTTAACGTGTGAAATACATAGTCTTTTAAATTCTGAAAGTGTTGGTGCACGTTTAATGTGTCTTGGCATCGAATTGAAAACATTTATTCCTTTAAAATATAATGAGTTTTGTGAAGCACATGTCAAAAAATTCGGTGTTCTTATTTCATACGCGTTTCTAGTGTTGTATCTATGAATATCACTTCCTCTTTCAATTCGATCACACAAATATCGAGGCAGCAAACCATTAACTACTTAAAAAATGAACACCATAGTCAAATATACAATTCTCTGCTTCACCGATAACCATTGCAACGCGTCTAACATTAAAGTCGAGGAAGTGAATCTGTTACATCTCAAAATCAAACGCATTATTTTATTTTGCAAACGCTGTAGCCTCAGTATTTGTGTTTGATTGGCCAAAAATAAAATGGAAGGGCAAAAGTCCAAATGAGGAGAGATGATTGATTTGTATAGCTGTATTTTACTGCAAGTAGTTAAATCGTTTTTCAATCGGCATAGAATTCCATACTTTTTGGCAATTTTCTTGATGACATTGTCAATGTGAGCGTTGAACTTTAGCTTGTCCTCAATAATCACGCCAAGATATTTAATCTCCCGAACGCGATCAATTGCCTCATCATCAATCGTAACTGAGACATTCTCATTTACTCGATTCTGTGAAATTACCATAAATTTAGTTTTACTTATATTCAATTTCAATTGCTTACATTTCAACCATCTACTTAGAAAACGCAAATCTTCGTTCAAATGGGTAACGGCTTCATTTAAATCTTTAGCTGCAATGAACAACACAGTGTCATCTGCAAACAGATTAATGTCACAAAATCGTAAAACACGTCGCATGTCATTAATATACATAATAAACAAAAGGGGCCCTAATACACTTCCCTGGGGCACTCCAAGGTTATTCCCCACGGGATTAGAAACAGAATCATTAAAAACAGTCCGTTGAGTTCTGTCAGACAAATAGCTCTCAAACCATCTGTATGCAGTACTCGAAATTCCAAAGCGCTTTATTGTTTTCAACAACAAGGGCCTAGAAATTGTTTCAAAGCGCGTTTCAGATCCAAAAAAACAGCAACAATCGTATCTCTACTCTCTAAGTTATTTTTCCATTTAGCTAATACTAAATTCAACGCGGTTTCACAAGAATGGCCTTCCCGGTAGCCAGATTGTTCCGGTATCAACAAAGAATTACTATTTAAATATTCCAGCAACTGGCCTTTCACAACAAGTTCTAAAATTTTCTCTAATGTGTGCAGCATGTTGATAGGACGAAACTCTTCGGCTTTAATCGTTCCAGCAACCTTTTGAATCGGAACAACCAACGATTCTTTCCACACTTCAGGCACGTGCCCAGTTTGTAATGATTCATTAATAAGGTCCAGTAAAGTGTGACCAATGACATGAAAGCAATCTTGAATAACTCTAGCATTAACATTATCTACTCCAGCCGATTTTCCTAATGAAAAGCAAATATTTCTAAGTTCATCTATTGTGATCGGGTGAAAACCTTCAAATCTGCAATTACTATTAACTGGCTGCTTTATTTCATCAGGTTCATCAACCAATTCAATAGATTGATTGATCAATGAAACACTATTGACGAAATAATCATTAAACTTAGACGCAATTGCTTGTTCAGACTGTTCTATTGTGCCGTCAAAAGTTATGGATCGCGGTTTGCAATTGCTAGGTTTTAATAAAGATTTCAAAATTTTCCATAACTCTTTGCTATTGTTTTGATGCTGATCAATTTTCCTCTGTATATATTCACAACGAGTTTTTTAATGCATTGTGAATATTTATTCCGCGCGATTGTGTACTTATTCCAATGATTCTCACTATTAGATCTACAAAATTTTATGTACCATTTGTCCCTTTTGCGTTTAAGACGCAAAAGATCTAAATTGTACCAGCTGTTCGAGTTCTTCAAAGAAACAAATTTTTGTTCAACTAGTTGATTTGTACACGTTTTCAAAGTGTTTGTAAGAACAGCTGCAGACTCATCTAAATTATCGGTCGCGATTGGAACATCCACGCTTCTTTCAACAAGGTTAGAAACAGCCTGTTTTGAATATTTCCTCCAGCACTTCAATTTTACAAAAACTTCGCTATTATTTAAGTTATTCTCAATTACGTTAATCACTACTGTCTCATGATCGGTTATTTTCAAATCAGTGTCGACAACTGAACAAACAGAATCAAGATTAGAATAAACATGATCAATTAAAGTTCTACTGTGCCTGGAAATTCGCGTATATTCATCAACAGTTTGTCTTAAATTGAAAAAATTAGCTAAATGCTTCAAATGGTTTGAACTATTATTATCACGCCAATTGATATTAAAATCACCAGTCAATACATTTAATTTACTCGAATCAAGAAATACCTCAAGCCAGTCCTCTAAAATTTCAATGAAACGCTGGTCACTGGAACTGGGTGAATGATACAAAACACCATAATTACCCATCATCATGCCACGTACAACTGTTATGCCCAAGAACCAGTTACCATCAACCATTTCGTTGTGGCGAAGATTGAATTGAACTGATTCTTTGACATAAATAGCAACACCGCCAGTATGTCTAGAATGTGATAAACAAGCAGCAACAATATATTCGGAATGCAATACTGATCAAAGGCTTCAATTTCAACAATGTGAGTTTCTGCTAATAAAACCAAAAGTGGACGTTTTTCTTCAACAATCTGACGTAATGCTACGTAGTTTGTTGACAACCCCGCAATATTAAAATACAAAAAATCAAATTGATTACCATTCTTCCTGGAACGTGGTTGCTATTTATTGAAACGCAAGCTGCTTTTCTTTTGATCAAAAATTCTCTTATATACCCAACATTGAGAGCTAAATGCGGCATGGTTGACGTCCAAGTTCATTTTACGTTCTTTATTCATTTTCAAACAATTAACGCATTTCAAAACAGTTGACGTGCACTCCGATGTCTTGTGTTTTTGGCTACACCTAGAGCACGTATCACAGTTTTTGCAATCCATGCTCTTGTGTCCGAATTCTCCACATTTGAAGCATCTAAGCACATTAATATCAGGATACACAAAGCACCGATCAAAATCTATATTTACCTCCTTTGCCTGTATCATACTATTGTAAGTACCCAAATCGACTTCAATTACCGCACTAAACTTGCTGTATATGAACCGTGGATTTTCGTACATTCTTACTACTTTTACATCTTTTATTTCGATGCCTTCATTTTGACTTTTCAAATAGTCAATGAAAACATCGGAGGATAATTGACGGCTCATGCCCACTACTTTCAATCTTGGCACCGACGTGGGAACAACAGCACTATAATTTTCACCCAGATTGCTTTCAAGACCATTTTTCACATTCGATACATTAGCACCGATGGCACATTCAACAATAATGGCACCATCTTTTCCATTCCTAAAATTGCTAATCTTGTGTGTTTTTGGATCTAAATTTGTTTTCAAAAAATTACGAGTTTCATCGCAAGCTTGTTTGGACTCTTTTGGTTTGATCACAATAACCGGACGAGCCTTACGATTGCTTGATTTACTACTGTTCAATTTACTATTACTATTTTGTTTAGTTTTTTATTGACATTTTCCTTACTGCGTTTGACGACATCCGCAAAAGTTGCGTTGTCTTGAAATACATCATCGTTATCACTAATTTGTATCCTACGTTTTTTGCCAATTTGCATCGAATCGGATTCAGAGTGAACCGTCGCAGATCGCGCGCGGGCATCATTCATCACAGCTACATTTTTCTGCGCATTAATTTCAAAAGTGAACTTGTCATTGCATTGAATTTCTCACATATTAATTTTTCAAGAGACCCACATACATTTTGTCTCAATTGTTCCATCCCGTTTTTCAACGCGTCGTCTATTTGGGCAGAAATTTGATCTCGCATGCCAGTGATCGAGTTCGAGAGTGTTTTCATCCCTTCCTCTATCCTCTTGGCGTCCGAGATCGCATCTTCCTGCCCACCACAAAACGGGTCTGATAGACAATCCATACATTTGAAACCAAGATTTGCGTTCTCGGTCACAAGTTTCGCCGTACCCTTTGTAAGTGGTGTGCACTTGTAATGAAATACACGCGCACACTTTCCTACACAGGTCAACGGGAGATCAGCCGCAACCATTCCCTCATTACATGACGAACAACAAGCCATTGTCAAGCAATACACATTATCCGCCGTCGACGCTACCAAACAGCCAAACAGCCAACGACCTTACCGAAAGAAAAAACAAGGCAAAAAATCACAGAGATGGTCTCCGGCGCGCCGGAGTGAACGACCAAGCTAATTAAAAATTTATTAGGAACAAGCTGCTATAGCAACTGTCCTTTTACTTAGCCTGCTTATGGAAACACTATGAATGCGCGTAAGAATATTTCTTTCGCGAATCACGACACTTTTCACACGTTAAATTATTATTTTTTATGCGCGAACCAAACACTAAACTACTCTGTTCGCCATTACACACAGGTTGCATTGAATCAAAAAACTTGCCTTAAAAATCTCAATTTCGCCATTAACGATCAACACTGCTTCGCCATTTTGAAGTAATGCTAGAAATATCCCGTCCATTCCTGCAGATTTGTAAGGCTGAAAAGATCTCAACGCATTTTCTACCCTGGCTTTCTTAAAGATTTTGTCAGCCAAGTCATTTGCAGCAATTTTCGCTCTAACAGATATTTGAGATGTCCTTGTAGAACTTTTTTCACCTTCAAGTGATCCATCTCTGATTGGATCTACACACAAAACTGATCCAGGAAAATGTGTTTCCATAATCAGCTTTAACGTTTCACTAGGAGTTTTTGTAAAAACTCCATCCTCATTTTTCAGATTCCCAAGTTCAATCGTATGATCCTTTGCAAGAGCCCTCTGAAGTCTTGCGACTTCTGGACTATTGCTTATGTTTTCACACGTTAGAACCCAGGATCTTCGTTTAGATTTTCTAATTTCTTTATTGTACTCAGTAAGGGCATTCCTATAGGGAGTCCAATCTGAGGTTCTTTTCGCTTTATTAAACAACCTACGAGATGTTTTACGCAGACGTTCCAACTTAGAGTTCCACCACGGAACATCCCTGTTAGAGGATGATTCTTTGATAGGACAACTAATATGGAAAGAATTTAAAATCGTGTCATTTACCTTTTGGGAAAATGATTCCAATTTCTGAACTGAATCAATCTTTCCACCTTCTGTAAATAACTCCGAGTTTAAATGTTGTGCATATTGATCCCAGTTTGTTTTCCTCGGATTTCGAAATGTAGAAGTTGACCTATTTCCACCACTCCATTCGAACACAATGTGTCTATGATCCGACAATGACGTTTCCTCAGAGACTTCCCACTTTGAAATACGCACGGAAAAAAATCCGTGCCCGGATCCGTGAACTGCAGTCATGAATTCGAGAACAAGCAAAAATACACCGTGAACTGAATCACGTAATCATGAACTAAATCACGTTTTTAGGTAAAAATCCTGAAAACGTGAACTAGTTCACGGTCCGTTTTCATTTTCGAGAACGCTTTTGTTTCTGTGCGTTCATAAATTGCACTATTGCACAATGTCAAATCCAAGACTTCTTATCTGATAGCATTTGAAAAGGTAGGTTCGTTTCCCTTTTTGCATATGTCTATATTGTTTGAAGAGAGATATTCCAATAAGCACTCCCCTCGACTGGCCTCTCATAGCGCATCCGATAAATGTGCAGCTACAAACAAGACTCATCTGACACAATAAAGAACCGGTTTTGACATCCGTCTTTCGTATCCTAAACATGGATTGTTCAAAAATTTGAAATAAGGTCACTAAGTAATTTTTGAATTCACAAATTTCTCAACTTCTCAAGACATGCGTTCTACCAAAATAATTTTTAACAAAGTTATAGCATCACCAAAATTCTGACAATAACAGTAAAGAACACTCAAATGAAAACCAACAATAAGCTCACTAGAATCAAAAGAATCGTTCGGAACTACGCACAAATTCTCTTAGGTTATTTCACCATCGCCGCTGTGTAAGAATTATACTGTTACACAGTAGGAAGATTGAACGTAAACTATATGCAGTTTCCCATCATTGCATTGTAGTCACTCACAGCGCATATCACTTTGCTGCATTAATCTCCCACAACGAGCAAAACCGGCTCACATCATCCGGCGCCGACAGTAATTTCATTTTTTTGCTCTTATTTTTTTGGACTCTTTCCACCGGCGCGCACGGATCAGTAGCACGTCAATTGATTGTAAACGAGTGCTAATTAAATTATTGTGACTTCATTAGACCCCAACAATCGAACCGGCTCAACGGAGAGTCCGAGTTAATCCGTGCTGAGCGATTTTTCCTGTCGATTATTTTGTTTTTTGTTTTATGTAATAGCTTCGGTACCATTTACAGCCCGACTAAGCCACTCTCACTCTCGACATGTTAGGTCTCGGTCTCAACTAAGCGTCTTGCTGGTATGCGGCGGTGGCGGCGTTGAGACAGAATTGGCACGAAAAACATCGAATCGAACCATTTCTCCCGGCACATGCTGAGTGCGGTGGCGGTTCGGAATCTATTGTTTTTTCGCTATAAAAACTAGTAGAAGTGCTTAAATTATATCATTCGATCGAGACTCATCAAACATTGGACAACTCCTCCGAGCAACCACTCCAGTGCACAGTTGTAAAGTTTAGTTTTTGAAGAAGAAAAAAGCACCCACTTCAATCATGCTGAAAGTGAGTGGAATACATAAATTTCGTTTTCTCGCGACCGGTTTACTAATTGGCAAGTAAATGTTCTATTTCTTCTTTCACCAGTTCGTTTGCATCATAGCTTGTGTGGCGGTTGCCGTTTCGGCATATCGAGTGCATGTTCCACAAAAAGAAGAACACCACCAGGAATTGGAGAAGCATCACAAAATCGAACACCACGGAGACCACATCGAAGTTCCTCACGATTACTTCGCGCATGCCAAGTACAAGTTCGACTACGGAGTCAAGGATCCCCATACCGGAGATCACAAGACTCACTGGGAAGAACGGGACGGAGATGTCGTTAAGGGAGCCTACACGCTGTTCGATTCCGATGGCAGCACACGCATTGTGGAATACACTGCAGATCCCATCCACGGGTTCAAGGCAGTTGTCAAGAAAATCCAGCACGAGCCGTTGGTACATCACGAGCCGGAAGGAAAGCACCACCATGAACACAAGCATCTAGAATAGGCATATCATTTCATACATTGCCGTATTTCACCTTATTTAAACCCATTCCTGAAAGACTTGATAGGTAATAAGAAAGTTGTTAAGTTTTAATATGAAAACAGATGAATATATTGTTGATTGAAAAAAAGGAATTTGAGTCTTCTTTTCCGTCAAAAGGTCTTCCGAAAAATGATATCCGAAAAATCCAACAGCTGGGTAGGTCCGTAGTTACCAGGAAGTTCAATCTAAGACCCGTCACCTGTCTTGTCACTTTGCCTCTTGCTATCTCTTTTAGATTTAAAATACTTAATCAGCAGTTTCACGGCCTTTTACTAAAATTAACCCTACCTCGTTAACACAACACAACGTTTCCGCAGTGCACAGTGGGGAAAATGTACATAAATCACGAAAGAATTCAATATTTCAGCTCCGACTAACACTAAGTTAGTGTAAAAAAGCATTTCTTATGAAAAATTTCTGCGGAATCGTACGTAAATTGTTTTCTAAAAATCAAGTGGATGTTGTTGTCTCCACTACACGAGTTGGTGAACAAAGATATTGCTGATTTTACCCCACTTCCCAGTATTTTCAAATTAGGCCCGCCTAGCTATGTTCGGAGGGGACTGCGGTAGTTCAAATAAGCCAAATCTCATGTAAAAAAATACGGGACAAGTGGGGTGAAATCAGCAACATCTTCGTTCGCCAGCCCGTGCGATCAATGCAAATACATCCATTCGATTTCTAGAAAATGATGACAAATATAGTGAAGACGAGATGAGTGACAACTTGGAGTGAAGATGGATGATACACGTTTTTTTTGTGGTGGTCCGAGAGGACTTAGATAATATGTTTGAGTTCAAAGACATCTGAAAAGCAACATTGATACATAAAAAGAAAAAGAATTTTTTTCTTCAAATTCAAATTCTTGAGTTTTTTATGGAATGCACATCTTACGATAGGTATACGTAAGTTTGCCGGATATAAGGGTAAAATCAGTAATAACTTCGTTTACCGAATCGATCCATTCGATACTTTAAAAAATTGAGCATTGGATTAGGTGCCTATTTTATCCATCTTGTGCCACTATGAACAAAAATATCTGAGATTTTTTTAAATACGAAGAGAAATGGGGTTCAACCAGCAATATCTTCGTTTAACCACTCGTGTGGAGCATGCAAAGACCTCTATTAGATTTCTTGGCAAAAAAAATCTAAAGATTAAGCTATTTCGACGCCTTAACAGCAACCTTCCCTTTTTGAGTGCTTCCACTAGGAAAGTTTAAGATTATTTTAGACTATTTAGACTACCCCAGTCGCCTCCAAACATAGTCCATGTCCAATATCTCCATCAGCTGAATTTTGCAGCGTGTGGAGCCCTCTCCATTCGATTACCCAGAATGTTTTACATAAGAAATGCTATTTTGCACTAATTTTATGTTTTTCGTAATTTAAATATTGAATTTTTTTGCGATTATTATACGTTTTTCCCAATGTGCAGTGTAGAGATGCAGAGGTGTATTCGGTCTATACACAGATAAAAATAAACATTGAATTTTCTGCGTTATCTAATGCACATAAAGGGAATGCTTGATTTGGCTGAAAATCTTGGGATATTTCATGTGAACGAAGGCCAGATAATGAATGAGATAATGACGCCTGAATCTAGACTAATATATGAAGGATTGCAAATATTGTTGTGTGGTGCATGGAAGATTGCAAACAATGTAGTTGTTTACGCCTCCTTTGGCTTGGAATTAAACAACAGGAAATTTCACGTGCTTGTGAAAATGAATTTTTTTTTTTTGTCTTAGCAACATATAAAAATTAAATTTTAACAGACGGGTTAAATTTCCACTCATTCAATTGCAAACCAAAGCGAGTGCAAACAACAGAATTTTTGCTGGTTTCCCAAACAACAGATCTGATTCAGGCGATATCTGGCATCAATTTACATGAAATATCCCTGAACTTAATCCCAGATTTAGCGTTCCATATATGTCCGATAGATAATGCAGTAAATTACATGTTTCCCACAAACTGCACTGTTAAAAAATATTATGTAAATTTGAAACTTTTTTGGACGAACTTAACGAGAGCAGATCGTAAGATATAAATTTACAAGAGCAGAAGCATGAGCATGATGGACCGCCCGAGGACGTGCAAAAAATTGTGATCCCAAACTAAGGCAATACCGGCGCCGGCCTCGCCCAAATGCAGGTCAAGTAGGTAATGGGTAGGAATATGTTGACGTGATACTCGCCTTATTAGAAGCCGAAAACACCTCTGCCCTTCCACAAGAAATCACTGGGATGTTGAATTAAATTGTTGGGTTTGCAGCGGGATCCGTTTTGGTAAACTGTGTGCTGAATTCAACGGACGTCTGCAATGAATAAGAAATTTAGCTACACAGATAAAAAGAAACATTGAATGTTCTGCGTAATCTAATGCACATAAAGGGAATGCTAGATTTGGCAGAAAATAATGGGATATTCCATGTTAATTTGAGCCAGATAACGCCTGAATCTAGTCTCTCGTATGAAAGATTTCAAACATTGTTGTATGGCGCATGAAAAATTGCAAACAATTTCGTTGTTTACGCCTCCTTTGGCTTGGAATTAAACGAAGGGAAATTTTACACGCTTGTTAAAATTAATATTTTTTTCTGTGTATGTTCCCCATTTATTCTCCGTACAGAGATGCACATTCTAGTAATTCAAATTTTGGCACCGATTTAAACCAACAGTAAGGATGCTGTTGGGGCCACTCATTTTCTGCACGCTAAGAAAAAAGTACCCAAAATTAAGTAAAAAATAACTCAACGTTGAGTTAAGGACAGTGAAGTTACCAGTTGGGTTGAATTCACCCATCTATTCAGTTATGACAGATTAACTCATATTAAGGTTTTCTTTGAGTTCGATGTTTAATACTACATATGAATATTTTATTGGCCCCAACTACAATATCGATTTTATTTTTAAGTCTTATCTATGCATTTTTGTGCAATATGTCATAAAAACTTAGATTTATCTTATGAACAATGAAAGAAATTTATTTTAAGATTATGAACAATGTTTGCGAAAATTTACGAGGAACATAAATTATTGAAAGCTGTTATTTCTAAACCTAAATCGTTCATTTTTCCATTTGAAGTGCAAAACATCTTAATTTTAAGTTGCAGCTACCCAACCATCGCGTTCTGTTCGTGAAAAGAACGGTTGAGTACTTTTAACTTAATTAAGGTTTAAAATCATAGCACCTATAGACGTTTATCAGTTTTTTGGTCGCTTGATCGATTGCGAACGCATTATTTGCTCGTAGCGATTGTCTACAGGTGTCCATCTAGGCTCCCCTTTGGTAAATATCTAATTATTCCATCTCAAGAGAACTATGAATAATGTGCTTTGTATTCCTAGTCATATTTCGTCAGGAGATGTGAAGGACTAAGCAAAGACAGTCATACAGGCCTCATTAAGACCAGAGTTGATGAAGTGAGGTTCCCCCGGAAGAACAAATGTTCCGACGAAAAATTGCAAAACCTCGAAGTTAATGAATGGGATGAATGAAATGGCAGCATTGTTGCAAAGCTGTCACCGTCAAATTGGTAACGTATTTGTTACGGAATAGTGAGCTGGTTTATTATTTTTTCTATTGTTCTGAGGAGGGCAAATAAAAATTCAAGATTAAACTATTTGTTTCTGTATTTCATTCATCTGTAAAAAACGGTCATGATAAGGTAAATTTCACCTGATTTTTTAGATAATTCATAAGACAAATTTTACCCAATGGCACATGATATGTTATTACCCAACATTAGGTACGAGGTAACATGTACTTGAACTGTTATTACCCAAAATTGAGTTTTCTACTTTAACCCAATTTTAACTTAATGCACAATGCATGTGAGATGGGTGAAAAAAACTTAATTTTGGGTACTTTTTTCTTAGCGTGTGGGTTCATTTTCGCAGCATACACAAATATGTTGAGACATAGAGTTTGAGTACCGATTTAGACAAACCAGACCCCGAGTCTCTACCGTGCATACACAAAAAGGCCATCCATTCTCAATACTACTGCTTTTTAACTTTGGGATACATGTTTTCGTTTACTTTTGTGTGGATGTTTAAAACAGTGCAAGAAAAAAAATCATTGAGGCATAATGATGATGTGGCTTTCTTTTCATAAATTTGTAAAACATTTGTAAATCGACCAAAATCATCATTACTTGAGAGCGGGAATGAGGTTAAGAGAAACAGAGAGAGGAACGGGAGATGAAAAATGCTGAACAGGAGATTATTTTTATATAATGTATGATTTTCTCTTTTATTTAATGTATGAGTTACACATCTCTCAGCACCGAGCATAAAACTTGATGATATTTCTCAACCTTTCTGTTTCAAGCACTCAGCGATGAAGAAAACCCAATCCATAAGCCGTTCAATTCAGTTTTGAGTCGTTTTTGACTAACTGTCGTCAATAGTGGAGTCACTCAAATTGGAGTAAATGTTACTGGCATTGACAAGTCGACAAATCAAAAACATCCATCTGGTTTGAGTCGATGTTTTTGATTTGTCGACTTGCCAATGCCAGTAACATTTACTCAAATTTGAGTGACTATACTTTTGACGAAATTGAATAAAAACCGACTCAAAACTGAGTTGAAACGGCTGGCCGTGTAATGCTACTTTTGCTCCCCTTCAGCGTTGCCAATATTTTTTTTAAATAAACTGGAAGAATTCAAACAAAAAAACTGAAAAAAAACTGGATCCTGAACAAATCCCAGAAGACTGCATAATGAAAAACCATTAGCCGCATGTTCCAATCTATATGTTGTATGTAAGATATATTATTACAATATATGAAATTGCTCTGCAGTGGTTCTAACAAAAAAATCTTTACACTATCACATATGATTACTATGTACCATGATGGCATGGTAAAATTCCTTAAGTTCAGGATTATATACCAACATTTTGACATAAAAAAGAACGAAAATTAAGCGAATGTAACCGGCACTTTATCATAATGTTATTTGGCCTTTTACCATCTGAAATACTGACATATGGTTAAAACTGTATAGGATAGGTTTAACTTATAGTTATCAACTATAAGAGTTATTGTCACAACAATATAGGAAATAGTTACCAATGATATGGGAAATTGTCCATGAATGGTTTTTAACTATGCGAGGAACGAAGAAGGACATTTAATTTTGTAAATGCTTGACCTATGTGACGTTACATTCTCTGAATCTGCTGTAGTATTAAACATGTACCCCTTTCAACCAATTGCCATTTTTGTGACTGAAAATAATTGGTAGCCAGGTGGAATGACGCAAGATTTTCCAAGCTGAAGTAATGACAATATTTTAAGTAATTTGTTTCCAACATATTTAAAAACTGTTAAAAGAATTCTTAGTGTTATTTAAAGGTCAAAATTTATCATATATGTGTTAGAAAGTAAAACTAAAACCAATACTCAAACTTAATACTAGAAACAGTATATATTCATTTGTTCATCTGGACAATATTGATATTTAACAGATATAACTGAACCCATATGACAATAACACATATAATAATTGATTTATTTTAACTTTTCCTGCTTTCTCCTGATTAAAAGTTACAAAATTGTTGGTTGCCAAAATTTCCTTGATCGTGTTTTTACTCAATCTGATTCGAACTTTAGTTTTTGTAAACGGAAGAAACTCTTTCCACCATCGCAGATGAGCTAGGAAGAATTAATAATTTTGGTATCAAATTTCGTAGATTCAGAAAAACAAATGAATTATCAAATCTTTTCACTGTTCAAACCTCTTCCACATAGCAGTGTGGCATCATTTTCAAGCTTCATATAATCAAAGTCGATATTTCTAAGTTTCTCGGGAACTTTCTCAGGAATCTCAGGGTTGTATGAAAAAAAAAACTGGAAAAAACTGGAAAAAAGCTAGAAAAATGGACGATTTGAAGTTTTAACTGTTTGACTGGATCCCGTAAAAAAAACTGGAAGAATCCAGTTTAAACTGGAATATTGGCATCCCTGCTCCCCTTAACAAAGCGTTTTTTTTTTCTTTACTTCGATGGCTTTCCATTGTGATGATGGTTTCAGAGCGTCACACATAGAGAAGTATAGATAATTGCAGGACGCCGCCATTAATATAGTTTGACAGCTCAGGGAGATTGTTCACGCGGACTTAAAATATTTTCGGTAAGATCGGTTTGAGATTGTGTGCTCTGAATTCATTACCATTGAAGTAAAATAGCCGAAAAACAGACACCAGTGCTAATTATTACATCATATCCTGAATCCAATCGTACATAATTAGAGCGGTTCGAATCCTAACACCCTGTAAACAAGCTTCCTGAATTGTCAAAAAAGTGAGGTTAACACATTCCGTGCAGTGATTTATGCTCCATTTGAAAGAAAAATACACGCTTACATGAAAATACCAAAAGATCATGAAAAAATGCACATACTCAAATTATGCGTGAACACAGATTATCTAATATTGGATAATAGTATTTAAGATAAACGTTGAAAATTTCTGAGTTGGTATCGTTACTTTAGAATGAAAAATGAGTATTATTTTGTAGTTTTATTTTAGACAATACAAAATACGAAGAGATAGTTTAACAATTTATTTATTCAGATAAGTTTCAAAATCCACTTGAGAAAAATATAAATTATTGTTTCTGTATTAAAAAGTAGGTATAAATCAAGTATGGCGGAATCCAAGTTGAGCTTAAGTGAGGTTAAACATCGTAGTATTTAAAACTGTAAATGATAATGATTTTCTGACTATTTCTGACTAAACTGTATGGAATTGGTCGGTATCGTTATTATCGACAATTTTTTGCGCTTTTTTTTATAACACCAAAAACACCATCTACGACGTTTATCCACAGAGAACAGACATCCAGGATCGAAAATTTTCTCCCTAATTTACAGTGTAAACTTTTAAAAGCAAACCGTTGGAAAAACAACGCTAAAGTGCTTAAGACATGATTTAGTCCATTTATTGAAGGATTAATATGAAAACTAAATTGTATGGAGCGAAAACATTTAGAAAAATATGGCAACAGCGTTGCTTCAATGACTTTAAATTTATTCAACTTTGGTTAAATTATTAGGGGTCTTATATTGGAAAGTGAACAGAATCGAAATTTCAGTAAAACATTTTCAAGTGCTAAAAATATTGGAGTGTTTTTATAATGTATTTATGCTTCTACATATTCTCTGTAAAAATGGCAAAAATATCCACCATGTAACATTTACGAAAAATTACATCATATCGTCAGCATTTATCCATCAAGTATGAATATAAATAAATAACAACTTTGAAAATAACAGTCGATGAAAATACGTTCAATTCATTATTTGTACTAGGATTCATTTGATTTGACAGAACCAGTGAGCTAAGATTATTGGGGTTTGTTGACTTTACTCTGGAGCTGCCAAATTGTTACCGGGTTGAAACCAACAGCCACTCACAAGTGTGAGTCTTGTCATTACGGAACCTTGCAAAAACATTGGATGCGCTGATCCTGTCATGGACCGAAAGGTGAAAAGGATATTAACGAAAAACCCAAATGGCTCGTAAAATAGGGATGTCGCCTGGTTTTGTCCGAAAATCAAAACAAAGTTTGGGACTTAATCGTATGAAGTAAAAACAGTTCCAAATCGCAACAACAAACAGAACTTGGCATCAAGTTCACGGGCTCGACGTTTGTACTGCGAATATTTGACGAAGTTTTCATGCATTGTTATGGACGATGAAACTTATGTCCTGGAGGGCTGGCTTTTTATTCTGATATGGCCAGAAATGCTACAGCTGAGCCTTTCAGAACGAAGAAGACATCGAATTTTCCCCAAAAAAATACCTTATGTAGCAAGCAATTTGCACGTGTGCCAAACAGAGTAAATCTTTCGTCACTACAGGCACAATCAACAAGGAGATCTATCAGAAAGAGTGTCTGCAGAAGCGATTGCAATCCTTCAGAAAAAACTTTGTTCTGGCCCGATTTGACATCATGCTACTATGCTAAAACTGTGATGGAGTGGTACCAAGCAAATCAAGTGTATTGTACATTGTACCAACAACCTCAAACCCGCCAAATTGCCCAGAGCTACGACCAATCGAGAGATATTGGGCTCTAATGAAGCGGAAGCTTTCTGGAAAGAAGCAGAGAAGCAAATTGATGTCTTCCAGTAAATTTGGACAAAGACGGCTTCTACGATTTCTGAAGAGTCTGTACAAACCCTGATGGACGGAGTTTGGCGCAAAGTTCGAAAATTTTATGCAAATACCGAATAACTATGTTTTGTCTTCACGAATTGATAAAACACATCCCATGAATCTGAAACAAACAACTACGACAAAAATATAATGCGAAATTTATGTTTTATTCATGTTTTAAGGTGTACGGATTATTGCGGATAAAGACCTTATGTTTTAAAAGCCATTGTAAATGTAGCATATGGAACGTGATTTTGAGTGTGAAAGTATTAATTAGGATTCAATTAACGGTTCAACAATATAGCTAATAGAACATACAATTGAGTCAAATTAATCTTTGAGTTTTTAAATACTTACGTCACATTACTTGTAATATTTATTATTTTTGAGAGTGTGTGAACAGCTTTGGAACTAATAATCCTTTCCCTTCCCCGTAGACCGTGAGGACGTGGTCGGCGGCTGTACTGATCTATAAATATAATGAATTAGTGAACTTGTACATTTTAGATGGAAACTACTCCTATCTCTGCACAGTTGGTAAGTAACGTGCAATTTTCTGCGTTATCTAATGCACATATAAGTAATGCTATATTTGGCATATCGTATGTAAATTTATGTATTTTTCATGTAAATTTTAGACAGCTATCGCCTTAATCAGGTCTATTGTATACACTTAGCTCTGTCGGTAAAGGCACGACTACTAAGCAACACCATGCTGAAGGTGGCTTGTATGGGTTTGATTACCAGTCTGGTCTAGGAATTTTTCGTTAATGAAAATTTCTCTGCTCCCTTGGCATATAGGGTATGTACTTTCCACACAATAATACCCATGCAAAAATGGGGCCTCGAAAACTCTCAATTAATAAGTGTGGAAGTGTATTTAGAACACTTAGTTGAGAGCAATCAATAAGCATAGATTGTGAAAGCAATAAGCTAATTGCGAAATCAATAAGCTTGAAACGCTAAGAACAAAGAAGAAGAAGTATACACTTTCTTTGGTTAGCAATTGAACGATGTGAAATTTCACGCGGCTGTTAGAATTAACCATTTTTTTCTGTGTGTGGGTTTCATAACAATCCTACTAGTTATGATCAGTAACGTAGGAACAACAAATCTTTCGAAAATTTCATATCCAAGGCTTGCTACTCCAAACAATGGCAATATCATCGTATCATGATCAAAGTTAAACAACCATTTAGATACATTTCTTCCGCCTTGGCAATCAAGCAACCAACAGATAAATTTATTGCACCTGACGCTGTGAAATACGGATGGCGTATGTTGTGCTTGAAATAAATTATCGACGGCAGCTCATCAATCAGAAAGCATAAAACACAAGACTCGGAAACTGGATATTGCTTTCCATATAACTATGCATTAACTTCATCGCAGCTAGACGACTGCAACGCCGATCGAAGACGGTTATATCAGATAGACACAACAATGTTGACGTGCCACAGAAGAAGAAAAACAAAACAAATCCAAAACGAGAAAGGAATCCCTTTCTAACACGTCATGTGCATGAAGAAGAGTCACAGCAGTAAAGTACTGAGGAAGTCTGCAAGCTGGTTTCAAATTATGCACGATGCGCATCTGTTGAGAATGTATAATTATTACTATAAAGAAGTCGTAAACTTACTACCCGTACTTTTAGCACTGTTCGATTGAGCTAAACAAAAACACAAACATAGAGATCACCTCAATTGTATTCGTTTTAAGCTGTTTCCTTGCACTGCGCTTACAAAATAACCTTATTGTAGCAAGCTTAATCATTTTTACTAAAAATTCACATTGAATGTACATTGTTGATAGATTCTTAAAAATTGCAGTAGATGTTTCACCAAACATTGTTTTAATAAATCGTGAAGAGCCACTACAGGCACTACAGAAAACCACAAGTCAACCCCATCTGCATTTTCATCGAACTTGAGTTAACGTCAGTTTTTGAAATTGAAACAGCTCTAACAGAGAAATATATCCAGCTGAAGTAAGTAACACGCTTTTTCAATTCCGTTATGTGTGTAGGATAACGGGATGTAATGTTAACCTAACTCCTTCATTCAGCCTATGTACCAAATGTGTCATTAATTCAGCGATAATCAACTAAATCATGTTGCTATTGGGATGACCGATGTAATCCGAAGAAATTTAGATAATATTAATCAACTTATAGTTGTTCACTTCCGCGTAATTTTTGATTTCTTGAACTTTTGGGGCATCATGATTTCACTGGTTAAGCTGAACAGACGATCAACACGATTTTCAAGTTAGCTGAATTTTGCTTAATTGAATCGATAAAGCGAGTAATGCAGTCTGGATGTGCAGAAAATAGTTACACGTTACATAATAACTGTTCACATAGCTAAAATAACAATGATATTACAAGCTAATCGTAGTCCCAATGTTGGGGACAATTTTTTCCCTCAACTATGGCCTGTTGTATCAATAACGTTGTAAAAAGATTGTTCTTGGTAAAATTTTAAGTGGACATGCATGAGTTTGCGGTTGTATATATTCAAGTGGCTCGGAGGAACAAAATTGTATAGTGAATTGAATGGCTACATGCACAACACTTAAGTGTTTAAAATCATTTTTTAACGCTTATACAGCTGTCAATGCCTTAATTCATAAAATTAAAAGAAAAAACGCACAAAGCCTGCATTTAGTAATAAATCCATCGACAGCAATGGGCTCTTCTCCCGGTTATTTTGATTAAGCTTCAAAAACCACTGATTATCCTTATCATCCTCATTGTATGATTAGCCAAAAACAGGCATGGGTCAATAGGCAACATCTGATCTACTTATATCTACGATTCTCCTTTCAACAAGATTGAACAATTGGTCAAAAATGCGAGCTATCTAATAAGCAGATGTCGCAATAAGTGGGAAGAGAGCCCCTCTTGTATCCACAAACTATTCGCAACGGGAAGTTGCTCTCCCCATACAAGCCGCTTTTATCAGGTGCCCTGATGGTCTTTTCTACATTCCGATGATATGAACGTATATCTAAGAGAATATAATATATGTACGTCAAAAATAGGCTCAGCTATAAAGCTATACCATACTGTAGGTGACCGGGTTCGGTTCCCAGTCTGGTCTAGGAATTTTTCGTTAAGGAAAATTTCTCAACTACCTGAGCATTTGCTACAAAATCATAATATTGAAAAAATGGTACCTCCCGCATAATCACAAACCATTCCTGGACCATTTCCCTAATTGTTGACGACCGCTTCCGTTATTGTTACGACATTTACCCTTATAGTTGACAACGATAAACTAACAATCTCCTATATAGTTTTAACAATATGTCAGATGGTAGAAGGCCAAATAACAATATGCTGAATAGGCGGTTAAGTTAGGTTACCATAAAAATATGGCAATTTTCACGAACAATTTTTTTGCTGTACTCTATGCCAAACAGTTGGTAAATAATCTACACCGAGTGCAGACAATAAAAAACCTTTCAATGACATTATGGCTAACATTAACAATATGTGTTAATGTAGAGGTTGTATGGTGAAAATGAGATTAAATTATTCGATAACAATAACATAAAATGTGATAATATATCTTACATTCGAAATATAGTTCTGACTGTATAGCAAATTGTTTTTCGTTATGCGGGCTGGCATCAATAGCTCTCAATAAATAACTGCTGAAGTGTATTTATAACACTAAGTTGAGAGCACGCAATAAGCGAATTGTGAAAGCAATATGCTTGGAATGCTTAAAGAAGGAAGTGTGTGTGTGTGTGTTTTTTTTTACAAGGATTGAAAGGCTATCAAAAATCTGGCCGTAAGACACCTGAGACACCACACAATGTGCAGGTGAACAGGGTTGGGCTCCTGCCCGACCTGCTAAAAATGTGCCTCCCGGAAAATCCGGATCCATTATCCTCCTTACCTCGATACCCCCGGGATCACGAAATGCTGCGACTACTTCGGAGAGGGGCTGTGCTCATGCACTTCTTCTAAAATTCCGACCCAGTGGATGATCCACTGCTCCGCTGCTATGTTGTATATATCTCTCGAATCCTCCTGCTTCCCCCCGGCGTCGAGGGTGGTCCACCAGTTCCGGTGAAGGAAACTTCCGCACTGATAGTGCCCCGACTACCGGCGGTTATCGCAGGGGACGCTAACGCGCATTGCGCCGACTTCGTCTTCGGGTTGCAGAAGTGGTCCGACAGTTCCGGTGGTGGATGCCGTCCGCACTGGCGGTGCCCTACATACCCCAAGCACTTTCTTCTTCTTTCTTCTTTCTTCAGCAGGCTGGACGATTCCGGTTGGCAGAAGATGACTTCCGGTTCACCGGCGCCCCGACGACCCGAAGCCGAATACTGCTCACTGCGCTGGATACTCCTCAGAACCGGCGCTTGTTTGCTGGTCCCGTCTCCATTTACGCTGTAGCTCCGACAGTATTTGCGTGGTGTTCCACGTGTCTTCCTTGTTGCACAGTCGCTCTGCGATATTATCCGGCCTTGGGGCAGGCATTCCCCTTCGCAATTCCGTAAACCTCGGACAGTCGAACACCACGTGCTCTGGAGTCTCCTCTACGTTGGCACACGCCAGGCAGAAAGGTGACGACGCATGACCACACCGGTGCAGGTATTGGCGTAAACAGCCGTGCCCGGACAGGAACTGTGTGAGGTAAAAGTTCACCCACGTCGAAACATTGGGGATGAGCCGGTGGGTCCACCTTCCATTCTCCGCGTTGTCCCACTCCTGCTGCCATTTGACCATGGAGTCTAGCCTCGCCGTCTTCCTCACATTACTGGTTCCTCTCCGTTGATAGCATTCGATATCCTCTGCTAGGGTTACGCAGATTGGAATCATCCCGGCGATAACGCAAACTGCCTCCAACGAGATGGTTCTGTACGCACTCGCGACTCTAACTGCCATCAGACGAAACACGCTGTTCAACTTCCTGCGGTTACGTTTTGTTTTGAGACCCATGCTGGAACGCCGTACCGCAGTATCGAGGATTATACGGCCGCCAGAAGTCGCCTACTGCTGCCTTTCAGACCACCGACGTTCGGCATGATCCTTGCAAGCGCACTGACCATTTTAGCCGCCTTTTCGCAGGAATAGTCTACATGGGTGTTGAAATTCAACCGGTCATCGATCATCACTCCTAGATGTCTTAAAGCCCGCACGTGCCCTCATACGGTAATGTGCACCCACTGGATCTTTCGGCAGTTGCTGACCAGCATCACTTCCGTTTTGTGGTGCAAGCTGCAACTTGACTGCATTCTTCCAGTTTTCAACTGCGTTTGTCGACTCCGCCACCAGCAATTCTACTTCTTCCAGCGACTCTCTGGTTATCGTGAGGACGACATCATCCGTGAATCCAAAGATCTTCACGCCCTTGGGCAACTTCAGTTTTAGGACTCCGTTGTACATTATGTTCCACAGCGTTGGGCCGAGTATGGAGCCTTGCGGAACGCCCGCCGTAACCCTAATCGACTTCTGCCGCGAGTTCGTTTTGTAGACCAGAATCCGGTTTTAGAAGTTACTCTTGAGGATTCCACACAAGTGGACCCGCATACCATGCAGCGCTGTGGCGATGGCCTCCCAGCTGGCACTGTTAAAAGCGTTTTTGACGTTGATCGTTACTACCGTGCAGAACCGATTGCCGCACCTCTTCTTCTTGGACGCTCTCTCTGCAACTTCAATGACCGTCCTGATTGCATCCACCGTCGATCTCCCTTTTCGGAATCCAAACTGTTTTTTCAGATAAGCTGGTCTCGTCCTCCGTGAACTGCGTCAGTCGATTAAGGATAATCCTTTCCAGAAGCTTCCCCAGTGTATTCGACAGGCATATGGGCCTATACGATGCTGGATTCCCCGGCGGTTTCCCAATTTCTGGATCTTCCACTTATCCGGAAAGTAACCATCTGCTAGGCATTTCTGCAGCACCATCCTGAACAAATCTGGAAACGCCAGTATCGCAATTTTTAGAGCCACGTTTGGAATGCCATCCGTACCCGGAGCTTGCCTCAGCTTCAGACCTTTCGCCACTAATGACAGCTCGTCGTTGGAGACTTGCATACCTACAATGGTTACTTGGTCTTCATCTTCATATGGTGTAGGCGGCCACGTCTTCGAATCATGCTGCGGGATAAGACCCTTCACGATGATCTTCAGCATATCCGGGCACATTTCCGCTGGCGTCACTGGACCCCTGATCTTCGACCCCCGATAAGCGTTGCCCCAAGGGTCATCGTCAGCTTCCCGGCACAACCCCTTGAAGCAGTTGGATTATTGGCTGATTTTAATCTCCTGTTTGAAGGCCGCTCTAGCTTCACGGAAGATTATCTTACGCTCCTCTCTGACCGTTTCAGACCTTGTTGTCTGAAAGCGTCTTCTAGCTCTGAGACAAGCAGCACAAAGACTAGCACGAGTTTCGTTCCACCAGTAATTTAACCGCCGGTTGTTCTTTGGCTCCAATCTCCTTGGTATGGTCGCATCGCAAGCCCTCGCCAGAGTTTCTGTCAACTCATCTGCATCAAGATTTGTAGCGCCACTGTCTGCGCGAAGTGCTTCGATCAAAAGATCCTTGTCGAAGTCCTTCGTCTTCCATCTCCGCCCGCTAGTCCTCATCTCTCTTCCCACCGTCTGCATTTGTCTTCCATCACTATACCGGATCGACTGGTGATCACTTTGTGTATAGTCCTCACAAACTCTCCAGTTCATGCTCCTCACCAGCGACGGACTGCAAAACGTGACGTCGATGATAGACTCCCTGCCATCTCTGCGAAATGTACTAACGGTACCTTTGTTGCACAGCCTGATGTCCAGCTTTGCCAACGCTTCCAGCAAACTGTACCCTCTGGGGTTAGTCAGTCTGCTTCCCCATTCCACTGCCCAAGCATTGAAGTCGCCTCCAATGATTACCGGTCTTCGGTCGATCATTGGAGGCGATGTGTGTGTGTGTGTGTGTGTGTGTGTGTGTGTGTGTGTGTGTGTGTGTGTGTGTGTGTGTGTGTGTGTGTGTGTGTGTGTGGGTGTGTGTGTGTAAACAAGACTGTTTTCATATGGATTACGGTAAAGTAAACACACTTCAAGGGTCAAAATTTATCAAACCTGGTGCGTATATAGTGCAAATAAATGTTATAATTGGTTAGATCTCACCATATTTAGCTGGTCCACTATAAGGCTCACTCTTCTGGAATCACGTTGTTTTCTGTGCTATAGACTCGCCATCTTTGTTGAATTTTCTTCTCTTATTAGGAGTGTTCTATTTGGGTGTTTTCTATTGTTTCTTCTCGTTTTCGTAATGTTACCCTAAATGATTAAAACAAAATTATATGAGTAGCCACACCAAAAATAAGTTTTTCTATTGGTGCTATTTGAGTTCCAATGCCATTGCTTCATGTTATGGTACTTGAAGAAATGGTCACATTCGCTTTTTTTATTGTTTTCTGTTTTTCTTTTCATGTTTTATTTATTATTAATCTTGTCAACATTAATATTCTTGTTTTTTTTTTTTGTAGTCAATTTGTTTCCTAAGGTTCCTTCTTTCGTTTTTAAGTCTTCTAATCCTGATTCAGATTTTTTTTTAATTTATCTTCATGTTTCACAATTATACTACATTCTTTTTCGTTTATATTTGGTAGCTTGCTTTTGTCCTCCCTAATTGAACCGTTCCATGTTTATGCAGATCTACTTCTTTTTACCCTTCTTACATCAATAGAAGGGTATTAAGATCGCTTGAAAACTCGACTTTTTATCCGAGGCCCACAGGGCCGAGTGTCATATACCATTCAGCTCGACGAACTGAGCACATGTCTGTGTGTATGTATGTGTGTGTGTATGTGTGTGTGTATGTATGTGTGTGTGTGTGCGTTACAAATAATGTCACATCGGTTTCTCAGCCATCTGTCAGCCATTTCAGTTCTGTTGACGGCAAATGGAAGCTACAACATTCCCATAGAACGCTATTGATTACTTGAAGGCCTATTATAATAGTAATCAAACAGTTTAGTCTCCGATTACATACTGAGCTATTTGTGTACCGATTTTAGTTTTGTTGATGCCAAATCAAAGCTATAATATCTCCAAATAACTGGTCAAAATTTCATTATGATTGGATAATCCTTCATGGAGATATGACCAAAACAATACCTGAGAGCACATAATTGTGAGATGACAATATACTCGTTGCAGTGCAAAACCGAACAAGACCAATCACACCAATCGATGCCGCGTGCATTCTATTGTGTCGCATCTGGAGCGTTGTATAGCACATACAGCGGACTAGCCACACTATGCGACTGTATAGAATTAGAGCAGCATTGATTGGCTCGAGTGGTCTGGTTTTGAACTGCAACGAGTATATTCGAAAATTACACAAAGTCTCCATTTACTATTTTCAACGAATATGTACTTATTTAGCATCTTGAATCCATATCGATAATCAAAATTGAAGCTCAGGATTGAAGCTTTGTTAACGCCAAATTAAAGATATAAAATCTTCAAATAAGTGTTCAAAATTTCATTATGATAACTTCCCTTTTTACCCTTCTTACATCAATAGAAGGGTATTAAGATCGCTTGAAAACTCGACTTTTTATCCGAGGCCCACAGGGCCGAGTGTCATATACCATTCGACTCAGCTCGACGAACTGAGCACATGTCTGTGTGTGTGTGTGTGTGTGTGTGTGTGTGTGTGTGTGTGTGTGTGTGTGTGTGTGTGTGTGTGTGTGTGTGTGTGTGTGTGTGTGTGTGTGTGTGTGTGTGTGTGTGTGTGTGTGTGTGTGTGTGTGTGTGTGTGTGTGTGTGTGTGTGTGTGTGTGTGTGTGTGTGTGTGTTTGGATAATCCTTCATGGAGATATGACCAAAACAATACCTGAGAGCACATAATTGTGAGATGAAAATATACTCGTTGCAGTGCAAAACCAAACAAGACCAATCACACCAATCGATGCCGCTTGCATTCTATTGTGTCGCATCTGGAGCGTTGTATAGCACATACAGCGGACTAGCCACACTATGCGACTGTATAGAATTAGAGCAGCATCGATTGGCTCGAGAGGTCTGGTTTTGAACTGCAACGAGTATATTCGAAAATTACACAAAGTCTCCATTTACTATTTTCAACGAATATGTACTTATTAATCATCTTGAATCCATATCGATAATCAAAATTGACGCTTAGGATTGTCTTATAATTCATGCTATGGACTGATTATATGAAATTTCTAATATTTATGTTATTTCCCCTTTTATATAACTAACAAACACAGGTCATTAAAGACTATTAACGGAAATATTTTAATTTTTGTTCAACCCTGAGCAATACGTTCAGGATTGACAAAAAGTTCATTTTATCAACTGGATGTATGGCATATTGAATATTTCTGAATCTTCTTGGAATTTCTGATGAAAATATGTATTCAGTACAATATTGCCCACATTTGAGTTTGTAATTCTGGTGAAATGTAAGAAGGGTTCAGTCTCACCATCGGTGGATTAATGCGGGTTTTTTATTGTTACACCGAGTCTTTTCAGCTATTTTTAGTGAGTGGCCATCGGGCCTTCTCTTTAATCTAACTTTTTTAACTGCAGTCTTGCCATCTAATAACCTTGATACTGTTAAAATTCCCTTTGGTCTCTCCCTACTATATTTCAACATTTCTTTTAGGATTTGCCTTTCATTATCTAGTTATTGACCTTTTATTTCTTTTTACTAACGCTGCTGCTTTTAGGCCGTAAGTCATAGCAGGTGAAATGACTATTTTATGCATTAATTTTGTTTGGCTCCATGGTGATTTATATGTCTTCATAAATTCTATCATTACTTTGTTACTCTTTTCTGCTATCTACATCTATTGTTGTCCTGGTTGTTTCTGGTCTGTTGAATGTATCTGATACACATGTTCAAAGGTATTTTATATTGTTTCCAACATCATACTCCTCTCTATCTATCATTACTGATTTTGGAATGCTTCTGTCTTACATTGGTTCTCTTATCATAACTTGGCTTTTTTTAATTGTTTATCTCTAGTCCTATTTTCTCTAATTTTATCTTAAGTATCCTTAGAATAATTTCTACCTCCTTAAGTGTATGTGCTATGATTAAAATATCATCAGTCAATACTAATATTTTCGGTAAATTATCATTATGTTCTTCTAACAAATTAACTTTGGGATATTGAGTTTTAACTTCTCCTAACACCATTGGTGTGGGAGTTGGGAATTGGTGGTAGGAAATGCTAAAAAAATGAAACTGTCAACAATATATCTGACATTCACTGGATTGTAACCAAAAAAGAATTACGTGTATTTTCATATCTTTAGCGACAAAAAAACGAAGCAGATAATTTCAACTAACTATAAGGACTGTATTGAAAATAATTTATCAACAATTGTTTCATTTAAATCGTATTAAAAGTGATGTTTTGTTCAAATAAGTAGATGATTCTTTATTGTGCGGGATTGAACTTGAACATTGGGAAAACCGGATGAAATTAGTTACTATTTCACGAATTTGCGAATTTTTGATCGATCACTTTTCATCGATTTCCGGAAAAGTATTTCATCACAGTTTTTGGACGCCTTAGCTCACATTTTTAGGAACTCCTGCATATTCTCAGCTGCTTTACCAGTCGTTTTGAAGACCTTCTTCACAATCGTCGAAGCTGAGGGCAATTTGACGAATTGGTGGCATTCTTATCGAAATTCATACCCGTTTCCGTGAGCCGATTGAGAGTTCTTCTTTCTTAGCATTTCAAGCTTATTATTTACGCAATACGATTATTGTTTGCTTTTAACTTAGTGTTCTAAATGCACTTCTAGAATACTTAAAAGAGCTTACGATGCCAGGTACCATTTTTGCATAAGTATCATTGTGTGGCATGTAAAATCATACCCTATGCCCAGGGAGTAGAGAAATTTTTCCTAACGAAAAATTCCTAGTCCAGACCGAGAACCTAACCCAGACACCTGCCGCATGATGTTGCTTTGTAGCCGCGCCTTTACCGACTGAGCTAAGGGAGGACCCAAAAAATAGATTCCGCATTAATTGTTCCTGTAGTGTATAAAAATTGTAGACTTAAAACCGCAGGAACATATTGCTTGCCATACCAGCAATTTTAAATCAAACTTGAATCTACCTTTCTGCATCGCTAACATCCTCTCCTACGTCGGCAGTGTAACATTGTAGACTTGGAAGGGTTTTTGAGACCTTTTTGAAATAGGTCTCGTTTTCCAAGAAAATACATGCATCCGGTCGCTGCAAAACTCACGAATACAATGTCCGGGCCCTTGTTGCTGCGTGGTAAATCTATTCTGCACTTTCTTCGTCGATTGTCTGCTTCTTGTAGGTCTTCGGGTTGTTCTGTTTGATGCGTTGAATCATTCCCAAATTACATATCGACATTCATTTGTTCTTCCTAATTAGAGCTACTACTTTCTGATCCAGCTAAGGGATGGAAGATCCACGTTTTCTGCCTCTTTCTGGCAGTTCATCCAAATAACAGTGTTCCTCAAACTTTGTGATGATGGATTTTACACTCGTTTGATGAATTCCAAAGCGCTTCGCCAATGATCGCATAGTTACACCATTTTCAAGTAACCATGTGTCCAAAACCTTAATAAACGAACGAAAAATGACAGTAGAACGCATAGCATGCTTTGATTGACACATTAAAACCATCACACGTAATGTGTACGTGGATAGCTTATTTTCGATATATTCTTTAGCTGCTTTGAACCGATCAACAAAGGTGCTGTTGGTACAACACATACACGTGTGATGGTGGTTAACTGAATTGAGAAATAGAGCATTATTTTTAAGTTATGCTCAGAGATGCCAATGTTCCTGATTTTTCAGGATTTTCCAGACTTTTTAGCATTTTGCCTGAAATCCTGACAAGCACCAATTTTTTCCAGATTTTGATAAAAAATCCTGATTTTTCCTGCTTTTCGTAATTTTTATCAATCAAAATTAATTTTAAGCGAAATAAATAAACTAATCAAAGTAAGGGAGTTCTGCCAAAGCTTTTACATGTTTACTACTCTGGAATGAAATTGTCAAAAATCATCCAATAAAAAATTCTGATTCTGACCCGCTCTTCTACCAAAACGATACAAGACATCTTAAACTTCGCGGTTTACTTTTTAGTTTTTAATATCACTCTCTCGCAGGTCTCAAACAGTTAGTTAAATTAAGCTTTCGCAAAAAAAAATCAAATTACAACTCAGCGCCAACATTACATTAGGGCGAGCCTGCTTTTATAAACAATGGCTTTCGTAATCTTCGTAGTTTTGAACAAAAGGTCACATATACAAATTAAGCACTCCTTAAGGAAGACGAGCATTGTATCCGCTGATATATTCAATTTGACGGAATTGTATTCAACTTCCGATAAATTAGCAGACAAAGTCTTTGTTTACATATGCAGATTCACCCTAATCAAATGTTGGCACTGAACTATACCATTTATGAAACTGAAAGAGATAAATATATGTTATGTAAGCTTTTTAGTTTTAAATAAACGGTATTTTTATTAACATAAGTTTTTTACACATAAAATGACAATCCTGATTTTATCCTGATTTTTATTTCATATACTTCCTGACTTTGCAAAAATATACTTGGCAACGCTGGTTATGCTAAAAGCCAGTTTGAAGCGATTTAAACCAACACACTAAAGTTGTTGTTATGACACCTCCCAAATTGTGACATGGTTTACCGTTAAATAAACAAATATTTTGGCATTCTACTAATTATGTTTTCATTACTCCAGGCGTACTTTTTCAAGGAATTAACTACAATGTTTTGATGGAAATATCTTCTCATGAATATGAGACCCTAGGAGTGGCAGCAATGTCTGATAAAACTATTAACGGCAGGACCATTTGACTCAATTTTTATTCGATCTGATTCAAGTCGGTGTCTTTTCATGACCCGTACACAATAAAAACATTGTACATTGCATATCCCAAGGAACATTGCTGGTTTTATCATGGTTTTAAAGCATTCTTGAAGTCTAGTTCATGCTCTTCAGAACCCTTATAAAACCAAAATTGTTACTTGGGATGTCAGGTCAATACTGGAATATTGTAGCGTATTTTCGTCACCCATTTTTTACTGTTTGCCTGTTTTTACTGTTTGCCCTTCGTAAATTAGGTTGGACAAGGGTACCTCTTCCATCTTATGAAGCACGGTGTAGGCTTATCAGCATCCAATCATTAGAGGAGCGCCGTGCATTAGTTTTGCATCAGTTTTATTCGTAAATGATATTGTTGCGCAACGCGTTGACTCAGTAGAACTTTGATCAAAACTTAATTTTTACATTCCGTCCCGGTCATTACGAAACAGAAATATATTCACTGCAAGCCATCATCGCACAAATTACGCCAAATTTGGACCTCTTAATCAGATGATAGCAACTAACAATAAGCATGGCAAATGTTGACTTCACTATGACTAAAACAAAACTGAAGCAATACTTTAATGCAATCTGATAACCTAAACATTAAAAATATAAACCTGACAGCTAAGTTTTTTAAGGCGTACTATATATTTGAAAAGTGAGACATAAAATGTAAATATCACTGTAACAAAACGGTCTACTACTGATTGACAACAAATAAAAAAAATAAAAAATAAGACCTAATTAAATCGTGGGTATTGAATGTTCTAAACGAATGCTTTACAGACTGCCAAGTTAACAATAAAACGTTGCATAACTTGTAGTTCGTGCCAATCTGCAACCTTTCAACGATTAGCAGTTCAAGCTCAAGCTGGCCAAAAATTAAGCCGATTTCACAATTTTGCATGATCTAAAAGCTGCTTATTATCTACATCTCGGTCACTGCGCACAGTACTTTTGTACTCTTTAATGGTAATCAAAGCCCAACGTTGTGATTGTCGTCGTCTTCGCCATTGTGAGCAGCCAAACCGTTTGCCATTGAAACTGAACGGTAATCGTTCAAGTGAACTCGTCCAAGTTCCACGGTACTACTTTTCAATTGTGACCTTTTGGCACACTTTCCATGATTTGTTAACAAATAAGGAAAATCCTGCGAATTTTGTTGAGTGTTGCGTTTGGGGTTGAATATTTGTCGACATTCTAGCGAATGCAGGTTCTAGTCTAGTAACCCTTCCGTGGGTGTAAAAAAGTGTTTTTCACACCTCGCCTACTCTACCTTCTTCTCTGAATAAAACAAGCACATGTTTGAATATTAAATATGACTGTGAGTTTTACCAGCATGACTCTGCCATAACCCCAGCCCCAATGACCGAAATCTGCGTGTTTGATTTTGTGTAGAGTTGTATTCTATTTGTTTTTCGAAACGTGAGATTTTAACGATCCGCATTATGGCTGAGCTGCTCGCTGTCGTTGCTTGTCGTGTTGAATTTGCCAACTTTGTTGGCACCACAACAGCCATTTGTCAGACTTCCTCTTTGCTGACGACGACTCTTGCCGCTGTTCCATCGCATGGAAAGCGTGGAAGGAGTCGGCGTTAGACGCAGATAAACCAACTGTAGGCTCGCACGGAACGTGATACTTAAAGTAGTTGAATTGCAGAAAATTGCTTAATCGAAGTCGGTGTTTTTTGTGCTTATTTCAGTACAAGCAGCAAGCAAATCATAATTGGATTAAAAGATCGCCCCCCTGGGGCTGTTAGCTGCATTTTATTGTTGTTCGCAGGTATGACGAAAATGAGCAGGTATTTAACGCATTTCAATCAGCTTCAAAATTATGGGAGCAAGTAAGTGAGTAAGTAAGTAAGTAAGTAACGGGTTTTCCACGTTATGAGACACTCCCAGTTTTCTTTCTTTTTTTTCAGTGAGAAGTGGTTGTTCGTCGAGTGTGGCGGACCGGTGGTGAAGATCATGATTAATTATGATTCATACTATTAGTTTGGCGAGTATTTACCACCATACCTCGGAACAAATAAATCACTGTCACATTTTGAGAGTGGGTCTAAAGGGTGATACGGTCAAAATTTGGTCAAGGGAAAACGCGTGTAAATCGGTGAAATCGTTTATTTAAAAAATCAAATTAAATTTCTTTTTCAAGTTCAATTAGTATAAAATTCAGGAAAAATATTCAGTTAGGCTTCCGCTTTTCCAAATCCGAATTGCCGGGCCTTACGCTTGACCCCTGCCATCAGATTTTGTACAGCCACCTTGTCCACCTTCTTCGCCGTAGAAAGCCAGTTTGCCTTGAACTGCTGCTCGTCCTTAGCAGTTTTTTTGGTCTTCTTTAGGTTCCGCTTGACAATAGCCCAGTATTTCTCAATTGGGTGGAGCTCTGGCGTGTTGGGAGGGTTCTTGTCTTTGGGAACCACCTGCACGTTGTTGGCGGCGTACCACTCCATGGCCTTTTTACCGTAATGGCAAGATGCCAAATCCGGCCAAAACAGTACGGAACAACCGTGTTTCTTCAGGAAAGGCAGCAGACGTTTATTCAAACACTCTTTCACGTAAATTTCTTGGATGACAGTCCCGGAAGCTATGAAAATGCTGCTTTTCAAGCCACAGGTACAGATGGCTTGCCAAACCAGATATTTCTTTGCGAACTTTGACAGTTTCGTGTACTTGAAAATATCTAATACCTTCCCCCTTCCTTTTGCCGTATAAAACTCCTGTCCCGGAAGCTGCTTGTAGTCGGCTTTGACGTAGGTTTCGTCGTCCATTACCACGCAGTCAAACTTCGTCAGCATCGTCGTGTACAGCCTCCGGGATCGCGCTTTGGCCGTCGTATTTTGTTTATCATCGCGATTTGGAGTCACTACCTTCTTGTAAGTCGATAGTCCGGCTCGTTTTTTGGCTCGATGCACGGTTGAAGACGATACACCCAGCTTATTTGCGGCATCTCGGAGAGATAGGTTAGGGTTTCGCTTGAAACTACCGGCAACTCTCTTTGTCGTCTCAGCGGCTTCCGGTTTTCGATTTCCCCCCGATCCAGACTTCCTGGCGGTCGACAAACGTTCTCCAAACACTTTAATTACATTTGTAACGGTTGATTTGGCAACTTTTAGCGATTTTGCCAACTTTGCGTGCGAGTAGCTCGGAATTTCGCGATGCGCGATTTTGATACGCTGCTCTTCTTGCTTGGACGGCATTTTGACAACTGAAGAGTGAATTCCAAAATCAAAATAGGAGCAACATTCTACACACACACACCTTCAAAATGAGGGGTGTTCAAGTTTTTTAGATGCAAAATTGAAAGAAATACGTCAAGTTGATATTGACCAAATTTTGACCGTATCGCCCTTTAACAGCATCCTTACTATTAATATAAATTGGTCCAAATCGCCTCAAATGCCATGTTTTTCCCATGAACCACCATCAAACCTCGAGAGTGGCCCCACGATCATCCTAACTGTTGGTTTGGATCATTTCAATCTGTACTAACATTCAAATACTTGGCTAGACGTTTATATCATTACCCTCATAAAAGTAACGCTCGTTAGGTTAAAAAGCGTGGATTTTCAGGTTGCAACACACACAAAAATATTCGGCAAAATTCACCCATCCAACCAGTCATCTTCAAACTTTCAGGGAGTAAAATAAAACGAATTATGCATATTTTCCCATGTTTATTTTATTCAATTTCAATTCCATATCCAAATGCACGAATTTTCTACTTTACACTACTCATAAGGCCCTGTACAACCTTTTTGGACCAACCTTTTGTTGCGTGGCAATCCATTTTTTCTTCATATCTTCCTCTGATTTCACTTCCTTGGGATCCCGAGTAGGAGACAACAACATATGTATACCTAATTTTGATCTTGATAACTGGCCGTGGTATTGAAGACCTCAGACTAAGAGGTAAAATACCTAAGCAAAATACCTAAGAATTGCAAGCAAAATATCTCTCGAATAACAAAACTTGTTATTTCGGATACCTGGGAATACCTGAGAGTTACTATTTTGGTATTGTCTTGCCTCAATTTGGTTTTCGCATAACATTGTGGCAACAATTTTATGGTATTATTCTCAGGTATTTTACCTCTTAATCTGAGCTCGTAAATATCAAAGCCATTTATCAAATTATTCGGTCCTGCTCGGGATGCTTTCAAAGTGCCTGCTTCATGATGGCCCAGTACTTTTCAATTGGCCGCAGTTCCGGTGCGTTCGGGGGGTTGAGATGCTTCGGCACGAAATTGACCTTCTTAACCTAGTACCACTCCAAAACCTCTTTCGAGTAATGGCACCAGGCTAAATCCGGCCAGAAAATCGTACGACCATCGTGTGACCTCAGAAGAGGAAGAAGACGCTTTTGGAGGCATTCCTTCAGGTACACCTGCCCATTGACCGTCCCAGTTGTCACGAATGGGGTGCTCTGCTTGCCAAATCACAGATTTTTTGGCACACTTTGACATGTTAAGCTATCTGACGTCCTCAGAGAAATCGAATATATGAAGAGCAGTGAAAAACTGTTCCTCGCAATTAGGCACCTTTTGGACTTTGTACGTGTGTAGTCCTTCATGTTTTTTCGCATCTTGCACGAAAGTTTTGGGTAGATTCAGTTTCTTCGCCACATCTTGAACTGAACTATTGAACCTTAACACTATTCGGAGATCCATTTGTGCCTTTTTTCTTTCCGATCGATGGTCAAACGTTCGTGGTACCGATTTAAAATACAAGACACCGTAGAATGTACCATTCCCAGCTTCCTGCTGCTGGCACGATGAGAAAGATTCGGATTTTCGAGGAACATGGTTTCCAAGATGATGAATTTTAAATCTTCAAAATGACAGTGATAAATTGGTAATCAATCATAATTTCTACACCGAATCATTAGCCCGATAGATAGAGCTTATGATCGTATCATCAAAAGTGAAATAATTTGGAAAATTTAGGAGTTTTACACCTGTCTTCTAGCAACTTATTAAAACAGTCACCCCTGATTAAACCGTTCCCTACCCTATCAAATGAATAAGAAATATCAAAGATGTGTCAAGAATCTTCCCAAATGCCTACTAATCCCGGCAAAAAAGGTTAAAGTACCTGATAAAGCATGGTCATAGCCCTGATGAGGCTCGAGTACTGGCTGGAAAGCCTTTAAGAATAACTGTATCGGATCTTAATAAGTCCTGTGATATCAATCCACCAAAAAGGATTGCTCGACATATTCAAAGCGGAAATGTGAATCAAGCAAAGTTCTCAGTGCAGGCAAGGCTGGAGATAGCTAGGAAAAAAGTAAATGCAGATTCGTCTGCTCCAACGGCTTTCGCTACAGTTTCCCGTAAACCTGCCTATAGTGAAGTAGCAAATCCTACTATGATTGGAATCTTGCATAATGGCTATCCAAATGCCAAGCTACTCAAAAGGCAATTCTTACAAGAGTAGCTCAGGGAAGAAAGGAGAAAATTAAACCAAAGTTTGGTAACTATCTGCTTAGATCAGGGCATTTGATTGTTGGCATTTGTAACAACCAGGAAACTGTAAACTGGTTAAAGGCAACAATTCCCAGCATTAAGCCATGGGAGAAAACTGGCCTCATGGCAGTCGATGAAAAGGACATACAAAGGCCTGAAATTCTTATAGGTTTCTTCCCACAAAGTTTGAAGGATTCCAACGAAGAAATACTTGCCCTTCTGGAAAGCCAAAATGAAGGATTGATGGTGGAGGCTTGGAAAATCCTGAAGCGCACTGTTGATGTGGTTTCTATGAAAAACTTAGAAAAATGTAATTTTACTGTGCATTATAAATTTGGAGTTACGTACAGGGTGCGGCAGAAAATAATGCGAAAATGTTCATACTTGAGTATTGGGTTAATTCGCGTAGCTAGTGACTAGTTTCTGTCAAAAGTGTATTTGTGTATGTTTACTTTCAAGTACTGCATCCAAACATTCTTTTTGTTTTATTGCAAATTCGTCAAAATGTTCGCGAAAGAAGTGATCACCAGTTTGTTGCTTGACCAGAAGCAGCCAAAAGAGATTGGTGGTAGGGTGCCATTTGGCAACAGTTTACCGCATAAAAAAGTCCCTGCAGGATGGTCCTAAGCAGTGGAAGCCGGGAAGCGGACGTCCGCGCTTTGCACGCACGCCGAACGTGATCAAATCGGTCCGTGCAAAAATTGCTCGCAACCAGGTTCCATAAGAAAACTTACAAAGGAACCCAATATTTCGGAGAAATCCATGCGAAGAATCATCAGCAGCAAAGACGCTCCCTCGCTATTCTGGCCTGATTTGACATCTTGTCACTACGCCGAAGATGTTTTGGAATGATATAAAGTGAATGGAGTCCATGTTTTACCGAAAGAGGCGAATCCACCTAACTACCCGAAGTTGCGACCTATCGAGCGGTGTTCTGCTCTCTCGTGAAGAGAGAACTCTCTTAATGTAAACAACAAGCTACAACTATTGAAAAATTTAGAAAATCTTGGACAAAAGCAGCTAAATCGGTTGCAAGGAAGGCTACACAGACCTAAATGGCTGGATTAAACTCAAAAGTTCGTTGTTTCTTCATGTAGTTAAGTAATTGTAATTAGTTTTAAGATGGCTAATAATGCACAATTAAATTAATAAACAAAATGCATTTTGGATTGAACAAACACCAAATTTGTTTAGTTCCAAATTTAATCTGTCCAGATTTTGTCGCAAACAGACCTTATGTGGTCTTCAACCGATCGGCAACCTAGAAATATGCTCTCGTCTAAGGAACATTCTAAGAAAATATGGTGCAATGTTTTTACAAACTGTATGTTGCACAGCGTTATGTTGATATCCTTACACTGAAAGTTAATTTTAGTTTATATTACAAAATCGAAGGTAATACTTACAAATCCATTCGTTGTTTTCAGCAACGAAACTGATTTGTTCTTTTTATGAAGATACATTCGTAATTAATTGCACGCGCAACTGTCAAAAGCACGAAGCTTTTGTTGACACAGAAAGAACATTGGTACATTGTACGGAAAAAATGCAAAGAGCTACGAATATTTTGTCACAAATTAAAAAGAAACGTCTCTCTGGTGGTTGCATGAAGGACTGACAGATCTACTTTATCGACTCAAAATGTAATTGACAAAAAAAAGCGCAATCACGTGGAATTGTCCAGCGTTTCTTTTTATTGTTTCAGACATGGGGTTCGAACATGAATATTTGGAAAGTGCTGCTTCTAAATCCGTGGTTGATCTCACTAGGCCAGACTGACTCGTGAGAACAATCTTGATTAATGAGAATGAAGTTATAGCTCACGACAGCGCTCTAATTTTTATTTTGGGTTAGATAAATAATTCTCGCCAATACCAGCAGGAACACCATCAATCATGAGTATGGTATAGAAGAGAAACAGCGATTGGCTGGTCATCACGAAGTTCATTTCGTGCATTTTACAAAAAGGTGTAATGATAGCATTTCACCAGATAAAAAGCATCATGAATGTTTCATACAATATACGAGACATTTGTTCTATATACAAAATCCATGTTTACGAAACGCGTGGAAGCTATTTAACGAAAATAAATCTTCAGTGTAATTTCTTAAGGATTGTTTTTCATAAAAATAGGCACCTTCCAAGCACCAGTTTTAGTTTTATTCCAGCCGTATATCACTTCTCACGGCTCTGTTGATAAAACCACATTCAATTTTTTTTTGTCTAAACCTCCTCTACGCTTCTTCAAAGCGAAAATTTGTAAACAGAAGGGGCCCACTCTATAGGCGGTTATGAAAACACGTTAATAAACTATAAATTAGAAGAAAAATTAGTAATCTCCATCTAATTCCAACTACCTTTGCTTATCATCGACAGATACGCGTATTTCGTCTACAATGTGCAGACTTCTTCAGTGTCTCGTACTAATAAGTCGAGTTATTAGTACGAGACACTGAAGAAGTCTGCACATTGTAGACGAAATACGCGTATCTGTCGAAGATAAGCAAAGGTAGTTGGAATTAAATGGAGATTACTAATTTTTCTTCTAATTTATAGTTACAAGTATTCCACTAAACAGCTCAAACCCTCTAGGATTCACGTTAATAAAACCTTTATAAGATCATAACAAAAAAATATAGTAAAAAGCGCGTAAAATTTACCTTCGTTTAATGTCAAGCCAAGGGAAGCATAAACACCAAAATTGTTTGCAATATTGTATGCACCATACAACGATGTTAGCAATCTTTCATACAACAGATTCGATTCAGGCGTTATCTGGGTTAAATTTACATGAAATATCCCATAATCTTCTGCCAAATTCAGCATTCGCTTTATGTGCATTAGATAACACCGAAAATTCAATGTTTCTTTTTATCGGTGTAGTGAAACATGACCACTTGAGAAAATTCATAATTATTGGCTGCCATGAAAACCTACTTTAGGTCAAATAGTAACAGCTGTTAAACTTCACTGTGATATCGTGGTTCGTTCTTGTTGTTCTGCTTTGTTCGAATCTTTGCTTTTCTGATTAACTTAGAAGTAAACAACATCTAATAAAATAGTACTAGTGTTGCGGGAAATTTTATTTGTTAGCTAAATATCCAAAACAAATAGATATTTTTTATAGCGTATCATGCCTCACATCATATGCGCATTTAATTGTATGGTGAATATTGACACGATAAGAGACGAAAATTATTGCACCTTGAAAATTATGCGAGTTTAAAACAACGAAAACAAAATTGAAACAAATATATTCGATAAATTCAAAACATTTCCTGAAAATTGATGGAATTTAAAGAACGCCAAAATTGGTCTCCAATCTACACTCCATTTGCATTTTATTTCAAATTTAGTGCATTATTTCTCCAAATTTCAATTATTTCTAGGGTTTTTTTTTCATTAGGGCGAATCTGCAATTGAGAGACTCTCTTTGATTATATCTCTTTCATTCATATTCCATTCAGCGTTATGTTTTTCATTCAACTATTTGTAAAGTATGGTAGCCAGCACTGTTTCTATCTGTACTAAAGAATCCCTAAAAAGATTTATAATGGCGCTGTAATAAATGAAAGAGAGCGAGAGAGGAGAGAGTCTCTCATTGTTAGATTCGCCCTTTTGAAAAAAAAATCCTAGAATTTCTTGTATTTCAATATGGCGATAGGACAAAACCAACGTTTTCCAAAAAGCCAATTTATCATCGCATTTTGTCATGTTTTTGCCGTTTTATAACCCTCAGAGCCAATTTGTCGTTTAATACGCGAGGTAAGAGATGTTTTAGGAATGCGTGATCTTCCCTACAGGCAAGTGATTTACGAATTCCTTTGTTTGTCTGATCTGAGAGTGTAACGTCGTCACCCCCTTCCTTCCACTCTTGTAAATTCCCTGCCATTGCGTCCCAGTTATGTTATCCTCCGTTATTTGTACCTTCCCAGCCAACTGTGTTCAGCTCTCTGCGGCTTAGCTCCTGAAAGGAACAACAGGGACTGAGGATTTGGTAAATGTCACAACCATGAACCTGCCTAGCCCAGTCCAAACGATAATGTCGATAAAACGATAATGACCCATTAACCTCGAGCTAGCCACGAGTAATTGAAAAATAAAACATTGTTAATTACAATATTGAACTCTGCAAACTGTTGCACACGCCTGAGCCTAAAAAATAGAAGAACTGATTAAAAAAATAAAATTGGCGAGTAATTTATTTACTGAAGGCAAAATGGTTTCCAAATGCCTTTTCAACTGACTATGAACTATGAATGAGTTTTAAAACAGCATTTACGAGTTCATTAAGTCAAAATAAAACCTTTAAGAAGAGTAAAAAGAATGTGAAAAGACAAGGTTTTAAGATCAGGCTGTGTAGGTTTTCGTAAACCTGACTAAAATATGAAACCTAATGGCACCTCTTGGTGCTATAATAAAACCAAATTAAGTGCTAGTGTCTTGCAAATAACTTCAATAAAACTTAATAAGGAGGGACTGTTTTGGCAATGTTACATGGGTTGTATATGCTTCGTATGTTTCTCAGAATTATCGAACATGTATTCTTATCATCCCTATATACTTGGATTGTAAATGCCACCAAAGCATACTGAACACAATAGTTAAAGAATTTCCGTTAAATATCTTTTACCATTGAACACTGCGTTGCATCGAAAATTTAAAAATAATATCAAGAAAAAAAGGAATATAGGGTACAAGACGGGTTTTAAGCAATTTATTCAACACCTGGGGCAATTGATGAAACTGTATGTAATCTATAATTAGAATTGCCAATATTTAAACTTAAATCCCACATCTTACTTCTGATCTATCGTAACATACCATCAGAAACGAGCATTAGACTTCATAGCCATTGAATAAAGTTCCCAATTGCTGGGACTTATTAAAAGTCTGTGAAATGCTTTCAGATCAAGAAAATATTTTCTTCAGCCCTGTAATCCGTACATAAACTAACAATATTGAATGAGTACGATTCCGTGCATGTGTGAGAATGTTTTTAATACCCATTAATAGGTTTTTGCAAACGACCATGCACTGAGGAATGCTGACATCTTGTGCTTAAATTTTTATCAAAAAGCCATTCTTGGTCAGCAACTTACGTACCAGTAGACGCCCTTTTTTTCAATCAGACGCATTTTTACATGACACATGACATAGCCTAGAATATGCTTCCAGCACCACTAGCAACAACGCTCAACAACAACAACAGCAACGAAATCAAACGTTGCATACCTCCCATGCATGCCCCAGATCATAAAAACAATGAATTATTTTCATAGTTATTTGCTTAACCCTGCAAAAGTGCAAGCTAATTTTCCTCGCCCAGGCCCAGCAGGCAACGAACGGCAAGAACGTGCGCCAATTTCCGCTGTTATGTGCATTGCTAATTAAGACAAGCTTGGACAGTATGATTTCGGAACCACGGAATTGGGTGGTTTGTTTTGCCAGCATTACTTCCACGATAATAATAGCCCATGATACTGTATCAATCTGCCCGGTGGCTGAGATTTTTCACGCTGGTGGCTGTGCTCTTGTTTTGGTTGTTTTGTTTTAGCTTTCAATTAAAAACAAAAGTTTCCCATGAAGCCCCTGTGCCACCCGGTGATGATTGATCCCACGGTCAACAAAGAACACTATATAAACATGGGCGACCTCCGAGAACGGTATCAGTTCAACAGTGATCTTTCGGTGATAAAGTTTAGTTTCAGTTTGGTGCAGTCTAAGAAGGCGCTACTTGAAAAATGTTTAAGGTAATAAGTGTGACAAAGTGTGATAAACGTTTCATTACTCAGAAGGATATATTTGTTGCTAGGTTGTTGTTGTCGTTGCTGCCTTGGCTGCTACAGCTGCCGCGTACATTACCGGAAAAGGATACAATATTGTGACTAAACATGCAACGCAGTATTACGGAAGTGGGCTTGGCTCGGGTGAAAACTATGGAAATTCCGGATATGGTGCTTCGGGTTATACTGACCAAGGAAACGATGGCTATTCTGCACAAGGAAATCTTGGTTATCTTAGCAAGGACTCACAATATGACAACTACGATCATCACAGTCACAAGGATTATTACGCTTACCCGAAATACAACTTCAACTATGGTGTACAAGATTCTCACACCGGAGATCACAAGAGTCAGTGGGAAATCCGTGATGGAGATGTTGTTAAGGGAGGATATACCCTTTACGAGCCCGATGGTACCAAGCGCGTCGTTGAGTACACTTCGGATAAACACAGCGGATTCAATGCCGTCGTGAAGAAGATTGGCCACGCTCACCACCCACAAGTCTATGGCACGGAGAATGGAATTTCTGGAGGTGGCTACGATGGACACCATGAAGCAAGCTACAGTTATAATAACATCCACTGAGCCACGCTGGATCGACGACAAAGTGTAGAACAAAGTTTATTTATTATACTGAATTCACCTGAGATTATGCTATATACAAATATGTGAAAAGAGGTGAACGATGTTGTATGAAAGATTGACAGTGTAAATATAACGCCTGAATGTAGATACTGATCGAAAAATAAAACTGCTCGAAATAATAGCACACTGCTCGAATCATTTCAAGTCGATCTACAGCCAGTCCTCTCTTTTGAGAGCGATCATGGTTCACTTCATCGCATCCCAACAGTTTCACGGTCGCCATCATCATCGTAGGTACATGCCGTAAAGAAAAGCAACGAAAGAAATTACAATCAAAACAAACAGCGCATTAATCTTCCCATCTCGTTTCTCACCTCTCAATCGAACGGCGTGGTTTATTATGGTGTTGCGGTGGTAACCGTTTTCTGCCGTTTACACACTGGGCAGTGTCAAGGTATGACGTGCGTATGACAAGAGAAGGTTATGGGCACTATTTGCATACTGGGCGCCTGAAACCGGATGCTTTAAACTATTAGTAAGCTGTACTCTGTTACAGGAAATTGGTGCTAGATCTAGACTTTCAATCCCACATGGCGATCGACTTCAGTTTGGATTAATTTTGAATATCGGCCCTTTTAAGAATATCTGCAGAATGTTTGCCGCGCGTCATGCTGGTATCCCAACGAACAATTTGAGCTGATCAAAAACTGTATGAGCTAATTTTTCTAATTTCTGGTCAATGGTTCATTCTGTTGGGAAATTATTATACTTCAAAGGAAAAAATAATGAAACATCATTTCGTTTATTCACCACCCATCTCTTTTTTGCAAAGTAGAGCCATTCATTTCACCATTTCTGCACATTGTTTTGCCACATTTCGTCAGTTCGATTGTGGTAATTACCCAGTATTTTTCAATGCGACGATAATTTGATCAATTTGGTGGGTTGAGAGTATTTTTCTATAACGTCAATATAATTCTGCTTATACCATTTCATGACGTTCCAGCTGTAATGTCAGCTGGACTAGATCTGTGCGCCACCGCGCCACGCCGCCGCCACTATTTTCGACCGGCGCGCCGCTGCATTTTTTTGCCCGCGCCGCCGGGCAATTTTGACATTTTTCACCGTATATGCATCCCTTCAGTTAAGTTCATTAGCCCTTCCAGAAACCTGCTGTTATTACTGATGACAAGTTATGACATCTCAATGAGATGTGCTATCCAGAGGGTGTGCGTGTGAAACAGTGATCAGCTTTGTCGTTTCGTTCTAGAAACTGCAGTGATAATTTTAGTGTTTCGACTTTTGGCAATTTCGCGAGTGAATTTGAATTTAAAAATAATGAAATGTCCGCCTCAAATGTCGAGTAAATATCCATCGTAAGTGTACATATTGATACCACAAATAATGGTAATCGAACCAACGGTGTGGAAAAAAAATATGTCAAAAATTGTTTTACTCATCATCTGCTTCCTGACAAAGTGTTTTGCAATGTACGTCTAATCGAAGCAAAACAAAAACTCAAATCTCCGATTATCCTGAAATTGAAAATGCCTACCCCTTCGGGAATCTTGCCCAAGCAATTTGTTCTCATGTAATTTCAAAGGGCTGAGATTGATGGAATTTCGACACGGAAAATAAAAAATCCAGCCACATTTAAAATGCACTGGGATTAAAATCCAGCGAAAACATATTCCGAGGTATGAGGCTACCAATAATTGAGAAATTAACTAAATATTGTAGTGAATACTGGTGAACACAACACAACTATCCATCTATGCTTAAGTAATGTAATAAATATGGTTGGGCAAAGGTAGCTTTCAAACTTTCATAGTTTCTTCATACTAACGAATCGGTAAATTTGTTGAATAGTATTTCATAAGGTTGTCAAAAACAAAAGAAAATTTTATGTGCCGTCAAGACTACGAGCTTTATCACTTGATATAGAGTAACTTCATATTAATGTTCGTACATCTAGTTTTCACTGGAAATAATGCTTTTAACGCCTTGATTCGCTATATCAAGTGATAAGCTTGTAGTCTGAACGCTCGTGTTCTAAAACAAATAGAGTTTATTTCCACAACTTGATATCATTTTGTTAGGTGTGAGAAAGTTCAAAAACCATCTTTGACGATCAATTAATTGACACAGTGATTGGACATACCAGATGTTTGCACTATTCAGAGTGTATAAGTAAGGGGTGTTTATTAAATTTATTATATCGAAAAAGATTTTTCATTATGGCCTAACTGACAAACGTAAACAATGTCTTCTTCCGTAAAATAACCATCGCACAAAGGCTACCCACGCAAACCTTCAATTCTATGAGATAGGTGAACTCTTCTTCTTTTCCGAAATAACCGAGGTGGATTGATTAGGCGAGTTTTCAATGACGAGAAACTCGCGTTAAAAGCCATTGTTTAAGTTTGTCACTTAGGCCTTAATGAAAAATCTTTGTCGATATATCGACACTAATATCACCGGGAGACAAAATGGACGAAACATTTGCCGAATAAAACCATTGTAAGAAAAAAATGTTTTTTATTTGAACATGACAGATCCCGAATCAAGTATCTGGGTTTACCACGGTATTAACTGGTTAATCAGTGCATAGTGGATTCTTTTTTATACGTGACTGTAGTAATGTTGTAAAAATATTGATAGTTCGGTATATTTCACTGCTTAATATGAACTTTTTTATATTTGACATAACTTTGGATCCTTAAGCTCCTGAATATGTCATTTTTAATAGCAATTTGGATTATTTTATTGTTTATTCATAAAGGTTTTATAACTTTTAGATTCTTAAATTTTAACACCTAAAATTTTTAGATTTTCATTTGTTTTTATTCCCAATTTTTTAGATAAGGGAACGACGGCTTTGGTGGGTTTTCTTCTATTATTGTCAGGGGCTTTTTTAAACCCAATTGCACTCAAATTTCACCAGAAGATTTACAGAGTGTAAATAGAAGAGTGTTGTGGACAACTTTCAAAATCTCAGTAACACTAGTAACACTAGTAACGTAACACTGTAACAATAATAACAAATGTACTGTAAATTTAATCTTTTGCAAAATATTCTGTAAAAATGTACCAAACTGATTGTTAATTTATTCCATACTGTCAAACACAATTTTTTCCCGACATTTTAAAGTTGAATGTTGACCAACTCTGTTGAACTTCGCGGTGCAGCCAAGAAAAAGTGCCAAAAATGGAGGAATTCCCCCATTTTTGGCACTTATTCTTTCCAGGACCGTAGCAACATTCGCCAGGAAGGGCATTTTTTGGCTTACCCCCGCTGATTACAGCAGCGTTTGATAGGAAGTTCGTAAGATATTTTTAATATTGTTGAAAAAATATATGTGGATACATTGTCTTTCTATTTGCATTATAGATAAGCTTGCAGTTTTTACTCATTTTTCGAAATGCTTATTAACACTCAAATAAATCCGAAACTCAAATCTGAATAAACGGAAATGAAGAAGAACTGAATGGGAATAACATATTAATTTTACTCATTAATCATTCTCAATGTAAACATCAAGAAAGAAAATCAATAGAAACCCGTTTACAAACGAATCGATAAATTTTGCTGAGCAACTGTAAATTTATTGCATCATTTTCGGTAAAAATGTGACAGCTCGCGTTACCAATCGTTCAACAAAATTTACAGAACATATCGGTGAGTTTTGACAGCTCAGTAGCGAGGTTAAATTTACTGAACGAATTGTAAAGTTAAAAAACTACTGAATCGATTACCGAATGTTCAGCTGTTTCATATTCGGTAAAAAATTACAGTATACTGTAACAAAATCTAAGTGTGTATGTGCATTTGACAGTGAATCTGAAGTATGCAATTATGACTTCAAAGCAGATGACTGGAATTATGCATAACTGATAAACAGGGTTTTATGCAAAAATGATTAAAAAGATTATACTGCAGAAAGTGAATAAATTTGAGGTATTTTCAGCATGTGAAAGAGATTAGAACCTATGCATTTTTAAAATTTGATTGTGTGAAGGAACAAGTCACTTTATGAAATAAAGATGAATAAGAAACTCAGCGCCAATACCTCAAAAGTTCGGAACTGCGATTTTTTTGTTATCGCCGACATTCCGTTTCAATTTATCTCAAAAGCCCGCTCATGGAAATAATATACACCATAAGGTAGGAACATGTTTCTTCTTGTTGGCATTGATGATTTGCAGGAGAAAGTTTTCATTTCCTGTTATAGTATCAATAAATATATATATCAATCTAAATGATCAACACAGATAAAAAGAAACATTGAATTTTCTGCACTATCTGATATTTATTTATAAAGGGAACCCTTGCGCTGAACTGGCCGGCTTGACGTGCCGCAAGGGCTCAGTAGGGATTCCAGGACCCGAAGCTAAGAGTCAGTTCCATTGTGGTTATATCACATCAATTATTTTTTCCACTATAGCAGCTGCACAGCGATATGGTAGATATACTATTCTTTGTAATTTCAGGTCATCCAAGGAACTCCTAAGTATTTTTAAATAATTTAAAATATATTTTGTTTTTTTGGTGGTTATGATAATTTATCTAAGGTTAGTAATGCATGAGCGGGCCCGTCTACAATTGCAGCAGGATCACAATATGTAGATATGTGAATACAATTACAATTGGTATTATCATTTTATGGTATAACATCCCTTCGCTATTTATCGATATTCTATGCCGTATAATCATTGCTTTCCTGTTTCCCATTACCATTTATAGATCCAGACCAATAAGAGTTATCGGACTTTTTTTGTCTGGTTTTACTTTATCTACGTTTTTGGCATTATTCATGCTTATATAAAATGTATTTCTTCTAATTGTTTGCTGTTTTCAGCTTTTCCAAGACTATTAGGATATTAAAACATATCTAATCTTTTTTTCAGTTACAAACCAGTGGATAACAGATATATATTATACTTACGCTTATTATGTTATTTGACTATAACTGTGAAAACAAATTTTTAATAGATATTAATTTTATCGAAGCTGCAACAGCGGAAGTCTTTCGATGACCAGCTAAGTTACGGATATATATTCTACTATAGTTTACTGGTTTGCTCGAATTTTTATTTCACATTTTAACGTCAAATTTTTATTTTATGTTATGATATTAAATGATATGATATTACTGTATTTAAATTCATTTGATAAAAATTGCTATAGTTACTGTGAGACTCACTACAAAAAGTTTTTGTGATTCAAGGAAACGGAACAGCACTTCGAAATTTTTTGTTTACTATTCTTCATATGCTATATAATTTCAGATCATCCATGGATATTCCAAGTATTGTAAAATATGTTTGAATCAATTTTTTTTCTCATAGCTACTATATTGTCTTAACTTTCAGGTTTACAAATGGAATTGTTACTATCATTCTTACATTTACTTACTGTTGTGACGGAATTCATGGTGAATCCTGTGCAGCTTCGACGGCTACTATTTTGACCTCGCATTTTTAAACCGCTCTATCCCTCTTCCAATCTTCAATAAGACAACAATGTTCTTTGTTATTACACACTATTGTTAACCCTAGCTATTTAAGATTGAAGATAATATACAAGAAACCAGTTGAATTTTAAAGCTAAACTGAAACGCTCGTTTATTTTCTTTCCGCCCGTAAACCCTACATATCTTGACGCCTTTTCAAATCTCACAAGAACATATGGTCCTTCGAACCGGATTCGCGTAAATTCTCGTCGTGAACCGCACAGTGTCGATTAACTTGTTTCGCGTGTGTTGGCATAGTCACCCGCCAATTGTGTACGGACATCAGTGGTACTACCAATCCGTGAAACAGTGATCGAATTAGTACTTTGTGAGTGAAACAAGCGAACAATGGATAAACTAATTCGCGAAAGAAAATCGCTCGAGCCACGGATCAAGCGCGTGGCTGAGATAGTGGCAAATTTGACGCCAGAAGCGGCTGAAGAAATAGAGGTGCAAACAGAGCTCGAAGTGCTTCGTGATATCTGGGCTGCCTATTGTTCAGTGCACAAAAGAATTTTGGACGTTAGTGAGGACGATGTAAAATATGACGATGCTGTACAGCAACAGTGCCGTTTCGAAAAAACTTACATCGGTTTGAAAAATCGCCTCACGAAAGTGCTAAAATCAGTGCAATGTCGCGATAGCAGCCAAGAAGAGCGACCTTCGTCACAAAGTGACCTAATAAATCAGCTGGCACAGCAGCAAGCTGAACTACTCCGTATGATGTCGAATGGAATGACTGCTGGCTCAAACACATCTGTTGCTGCTCTCGATCCTGCCCATGCCTCTGTACCGCTTTCGGATCTCAAACTGCCACGCATGAATCTGCCTGTTTTTTCTGGAAACTATCTCGAGTGGCAGTCGTTCATTGATCTATTCAAAAGTATGGTTGATCAAAATCCATCGCTCAAAGATAGCCAGAAACTGTATTTCCTGAAAACAAATCTTTCCGGAGAGGCTTCAACTCTAATCTCTCATATAAAAATTGAAGATGCAAATTATGCTCCAGCTATGGAAAAGCTTAAGGCCCGCTACGACAAGCCACTCGAGATAGCTCAAAAGCACATTGAACGTTTTCTAAACCAACACGCCATGACATCACCGTCTGCTCAAGGTTTGCGTTCATTGCACGACGTCTCCGACGAAGTTTGTCGAGCTCTTCAAGCGATGCAGAGAGAGGACCGTGATACATGGCTGCTATTCATCCTCACAGAGAAATTGGACTCAGAAACTAAGCATCTTTGGTGCCAAAGGATGGCTGAAATGTCCGAAAATGAAGTCACCCTGAAAGCTTTCCTTGCGTTCATCGATTCACGCAGTTTTGCTTTGCAATCTGCACAGCCCGTCAAACAACGGGCCGTTACTACATACAAGCACCCTTTGAAGCCACAATATAAAGGAGCAACGACATTCGTCGCCACCAATACTTCTTCGAAATGCGACGTTTGTTCTAAATCACCTCATCCAATATATCAGTGTGGTAAGTTCATCCATATGAGCTCAGAAGAAAGGCTTTCGACGGTCAGTTTTCAAAAGCTGTGTCGCAATTGTCTGAAAAGACATCCTGGGGAACCATGCAAAGCTGGAAACTGCCGCAAGTGTGGTTTACTGCATCACACTTTGCTGCACGCTGCAATAGCACCTCCAAACCATCTAACAGCTCCATCAACATCTTTTGTTAACCACACAAGTACTGGTTCGGCCGTTCAATCGCTGATTTCGGCCCTCGATTCCAGTTCTGATTTCGACGCTTCCAACGTCCTGCTCGCGACCGTGTCTATTGATGTTTTAGATAAACACGGACGACCACATGCCTGCCGTGCTGTTCTTGATTGCGCATCTCAAGTGAGTTTTATCAGCGAGAGTTTTTGCAATGAACTTGGTCTCGATTTGTTGGAAGCTGATATGGATCTAGAAGGCATCTCATCGACCCCAGCGCATGCAGATAAATGCGTGCAAATCATCGTAGCATCCCGATGCACGGACTATCGAACCACAGTCCCATGCATGGTGCTCGAGAAAATTACCAAAACACTTCCTGTTAAACCAGCGAACATCGACGATTGGCCCATACCAAGTTCCATAACACTGGCTGATCCATTATTTCACCGTCCTGGTAAGATCAGCGTGTTACTTGGTATAGAACTTTCTTCCAGCTGCTCGAGCCTGGAAAAATTTCCCTCAGTTTTAATGACAATCTCCCCACCTTGCAAAACACCAAGTTAGGGTGGGTGGTTGCCGGTCGTTATCGGGATACTGCCGTCTCAACATGCATGATGGCCTCAACGTGTTTATTGTCTACTGCGGACGATAGCCTAAACCAGCAATTGCGCAGATTTTGGGAGTTGGAGGACTATTCTACAGCTACACACTACCTAAGCGAAGAAGAAAAACAATGCGAAGAACACTTTTATAAACACCAATCTAGAGACGCCCAAGGAAAATATACCGTGCGATTACCGTTCCTGAGATCTCCAGCTCTGCTAGGTGATTCAAAACAAATTGCAGAAAAGCGTTTAACTCATATCGAGCGAAAATTGAAACGAAATCCTCATCTCAAGCAGGAGTACCATGCTTTCCTTCGCGAGTACTGTGAGCTGGGTCACATGACACTCATCGATTGCACTGCCCCAAAGGGTGCCATCTACCTTCCTCACCATTGTGTGGTTAAAGAAGCTAGTTCAACAACCAAATGTCGCGTCGTTTTTTATGCTTCCGCTAAGACCACTAGTGGCCTCTCTCTTAACGATGTGCTTATGGCTGGGCCAGTGCTGCAGGACTCGATAGTCAACATTCTTCTTCGTTTTCGTTTCCCTGTAGTTGTAGTCACTGGCGACATAAGGCAAATGTATCGAATGATCAAACTCGACGACAATGATGCTTTGTTGATCCTTTGGAGATGGTCAGAAGACGAGCCTGTGCGGGAATATCGGTTAAACACCGTAACTTATGGCACAAAGAGCGCGTCATACTTGGCAACCAAATGCTTGCAGCAGCTGTTGGAGTCAAATAGGCAGCAGTATCCGGCGGCGGTTGAGAAAGCAAAGAAGGGCACCTATGTTGACGATGTTTTGGTGGGTGCTGACTCTGAAGGAGAAGCGGTATTACTGCGGCAACAATTATCAACGATATTCGCCTCAGGTGGTTTCCACTTGCGGAAATGGGCATCAAACAGTGCAGCCGTTCTAAGAGATATCGCACCTGAAGACATTGAAGTGAAATTACCAATTGAACTTAACGATAAAAGCACCATCAAGGCCCTCGGCATCCACTGGCAGCCGTGCAGCGACGTATTCCAGTTTTTCAACATGACGAACAAGATCCTTCAGCCCACAAAGCGAATCATGCTCTCGCAAATCGCCAGCATCTTCGATCCACTTGGATTACTGGCTCCGATCGTCATCAAAGCGAAGATGTTTTTGCAAAAGTTGTGGGAGCTGAAGGTGGACTGGGACGAAATACCCCCCGGTGAGTTAGTTCAAAATTGGTTGAAGTTTGTGCAAAGCCTTTCCGATCTCAACTCATTACAGGTACCTCGTCGAGTAATAGGCATGCAAGACGCCTCTCGCATATATCTGCACGGCTACAGTGATGCATCCGAGCGGGCCATGGGTGCGTGCGTCTACATTCGAGCTGCTGACAAGTGTGGCAACACATCATCACATCTACTTTGTGCGAAATCCAAGACAGCACCTATTGGCAATGGACGAACAACTTTGCCTCGATTGGAACTCTGTGCGGCAGTGATATTAGCTAGACTCATGGCGAACGTAATAGCCGCAATCTCTATGCCCTTTGTGAGGTACGGGCTTATTCAGATTCAACCGTGGCACTGGCGTGGATTTATGGTGGTGCTTCGCGATGGAAAACTTTCGTCGCCAACCGAGTGGCCGAGATCACCAATCACCTTCCTGCAATCAACTGGCACCATGTAGACACACACCATAATCCTGCCGATTTGATTTCGCGTGGTGCTCTTCCCGAACAAATAATCAACAATACTCTCTGGTGGTATGGTCCAAGCTGGAACAATACAACCAACCATCAAGAATCTCTACCCAACTCTACACTCGATGTAACTCAGCAGCGGCAAGTTGAGCGGGAACAGCGTTCATCTGGAGTGGTATACCTAGCTGTTTATGAAAATCTCTTTCTCGACGGAATGCTAGCAAGATACTATCCGAATTTTCAACTTCTTCTGCGCATCACGGCACGAATGTTACGTTTTTCTTACCGTGAGCTCCGAACTAAGGGCCACCTGACACCGCAAGAAATCGACAACGCCCTACAAATTTATGTTCGACACGTCCAGAGCCAGCATTTCCAAAACGAAATAAATCAACTTGAGAGGAATCGTGAAGTGAGTAACAGCAGTTCCCTTCGTCAGCTAAAACCGTTTCTGGATGATAATCACCTCCTCAGGGTGGGCGGTAGGCTGCAGCTTTCGGATTTCGGCTACGATACGAAGCATCCAATATTATTACCTCACCGCTCAACGCTCACCGCACTCATTTTTCACCACGAGCACCATGAGCAGCTTCACTGTGGTCCACAGTCACTACTAGCAGCTGTACGTCGGCGTTTTTGGATTATTCGTGGAACGAGTGTTGCTCGGAAGGTTTGTCGAACTTGCGTTGAATGTGTTCGTGCGAGACCAGCACCACTGCATCAGCTGATGGGTCAACTGCCTGCAGATCGCCTGAAACCGAATCCACCTTTCTCCATCACGGGCATCGATTATGCTGGACCAATCAATATCATCAATCGACGAACACGTGGCGCTGTTCCTAGCAAGGGTTACATTGCACTGTTCATTTGCTTTTCTACCCGAGCAGTTCATTTGGAAGCAGTATCAGATCTCAGCACATCTGCCTTCCTTGCTTCCTTCACTCGGTTCAGTTGCCGATATGGATTGCCGAAGAAAATTTACTCGGATAACGCTACCAATCTACGAGGAGCAGCCAGAAAATACCGTGAACTGTATAAACAAATCAATATTGCCGAACAGGATGATAAGGTAGCAGAGTTCTTCGCCAACAAGGGTATTGAGTGGATGTTCATTCCTGCTCGATCGCCACATCACGGAGGACTTTGGGAGGCTGGAATAAAGGTAGCTAAATTGTTTTTGGGCAAAATTGGAGGAGACGCTCGTTTCACGTTCGAGGAGTTGAGTACCATTCTCGCACAAATAGCAGCCTGCATGAACTCTCGGCCGATTTCTCCGCTTTCCGACGATCCGAACGACGCTGAACCCCTCACACCGGCACATTTCCTCATCGGTCGACCGCTAAACGCCGTGCCCGAGATCAATCATTTGGAACGCCGCATCGGATCTCTCAACAGGTGGGAATACGTTCAACGAGTTGCGCAGCAATTTCGAGCTCGGTGGCAGACCGAATACGTTTTATCTCTTCAACGCATGGCAAAGTGGCAGCGCTCAGCTCCAAATATTTCGATCGGAGATTTTGTACTGCTGGTCGCTGACAATGAGAAACCTAAACAGTGGCCAATGGGCCGCATTGTCGACACATTTCCTGGATCCGATGGCTACGTTAGGGTGGTGGCTGTTAAAACCACCAACGGCATTGTTCGGCGAGATATTCGACGAATCCGTAGAATCCCTCTGGAAGACGACGAGTACGTGCCTAGACGAAATGGAACAGAAATTCCTTAGCTGTAATTTGGTGGGCGGTTTATGTTGTGACGGAATTCATGGTGAATCCTGTGCAGCTTCGACGGCTACTATTTTGACCTCGCATTTTTAAACCGCTCTATCCCTCTTCCAATCTTCAATAAGACAACAATGTTCTTTGTTATTACACACTATTGTTAACCCTAGCTATTTAAGATTGAAGATAATATACAAGAAACCAGTTGAATTTTAAAGCTAAACTGAAACGCTCGTTTATTTTCTTTCCGCCCGTAAACCCTAGTTATCTTGGCGCCTTTTCGATTCTCACAAAAACACTTACTATATTAAATATTATTATAATAATCATTCACTATATTTTTTATCAGTTTAATATTTACTATATTTCATATATTACTACATGACATTGAATATATATTGGGCAGGGAGGGAGCATCAGGGTATCATTCAAACTGGAATTGGACAATGGAGTGGTATGACAACCGGCGTCTAGGAGGGAATAAACAGTATCATTTTCTTATCCTACCGATTCGATTGTGATGTTGCGAATTCTACTCCAACAGTTTCAGCGTGAGTGACGCGCCCTTCTTAACAAGCCATCCCGTAGAAAGCTTAGCTGAGTATTGCGAATTGGGTTGTGCGATTTGTTGGATCGTATCGTTGGAAGGAGAATCTTATGTTCCCGCGGGTTTCCGCGTAAAGTGTCTCTGCTTGCAGGTCCGCCCAACCGTTTTTGGCCCTTCATACAGCGTTACTGTGAATGCTACCCGGTAACTCAATTTGATCTTGCTATTAAGTGGAGCTGCATACATGACAAGGTCGTAGAAGGGATGGTGGCTACCTTACATACATACATACATATCTGATATTTATAAAGGGAATGCAAAGTATGGCAAATATTGGGATGTTTCATGCAAATTGAAGCTAGATAATGCCTGAATCTAGTCTGTTGTGTGAAAGATTGTTAGCATTGTTGTTTGGCGCATGAAAGATTGCAATCAATTTCATTACTTACGCTTCTAAAGCTTGGAATCAAACGAGTGGACACACGCTTGTTAATTTTTTTCTGTGTAGTTAGTGCCTCGTAGCCTGTCGATGATACGGGATTCAGGTTTGGCTTGCAAGAATCCAGTTTTTTTTTATTTATACTTTTTTCCAGCAAGGCCAGTCAACTAGAACAAATCGATATTTCCACTTATATGATAGCCTTGTTTTTATGCATTTTTTTCTATCAGACTGAAAAAAAAAAGAAGTTAAAAGTAGTCATTTTATGGGACTAAACAGTAGGCATTTTTTGACGTATAGAGGGTGTTCATTGAAATGTATAGAATGTAGTCAAAAAATTACTACCTCAGAATTACCGTGTACGTCTTTCGTTACACTTCAGCGACTGTGATCGGGGTTGCCACATTATTTTTCGTTTCCATCTTTAATTTTTGCATTATTAAAATCTTTTTTAAATGTGTTTAACTACAGAAAAGGGAAAAGCTTGGCATAACTGTTTGCTTCAAATTTTGTGTTGTAAAAGTAGAATGGAAGCTATGCAGGTGCTTGAATGCTACACAGAAAATACACGCGTAAAATTTTCCCTCCTTTGATTTCAATCCAAAGGAAGCGGAAACAAAAAAAAATAATTGCAATCTTTTAAACAAAAGACTAGATTCAGGCGATATTGGGCTTCAAATGGTGAGTTGACAACTTGGCAGGAGGGTGCGACCGACCTCTGGTCCTCACAAGTTCCTACCTCACGCCTCCACGAGTCATATGATCACAAAAGACTGCCAGCTGAAACATGGAGACGCTGGTTGGCGTAGCCTGGGCAATGTTGTCAATCCGACAATAGCGAAGTGAGGGGTGCGACCGGTACATCATATCATAATTTTCCATTCTCATATCTTTCAGGTCTTCAGGTCGTCAGGTATTACAAAATAATTTAAAATTTAAAATTCTTTTTTTTCATGGCGGTCATACATTGCCTAAATTTTCTGGTTCATAATGGATGCGCAAGTTTGTCTACAATTGCAACAAAACAGCAGTCGGCACACATGTAATTTTCAATTCATATTACAATATACCCTCACTATATATTTTATCTTATAGGACATTGTTTATTCATAGCCTAATTCTGTATATTTCATTACATGTATTACGCCAGAAAGGTAAATTTCTCTCAGGTACCATACAGTTTAGGAGAGGAGGTCTTGCGGTTATAGGATGATCATCTTCTGGTAGAAGCAGCAGTAAGAATGGGGATCAATTTTCAGCTGTATCTAGCACCGTCAGAGTAGCCTTCTCGAAAGTAGCAATGGATGTATATATAGATGTGTAGATACTAGTATGTGTTATTATATGATGCATGTTTTTTACAAGCTCTAGCATATTTTCATTAATAGAAATGTTGACGACTCTCTCGACCACTCAACCTTTAATTCCTTCATTATATTTTCCATTAAATGGCGTAATATGACCTTAACATTTCAGTACACGATCATCAACTACTATTTGAGCGGTTCAGAGGAACACAGCTGTTCATCATTATTAATTGCATATCATAAATATAATATTATGGAAGAAGTAATAAAATAATTAATAAAATTTTAATTGCTTCAGTTTGGTGATCCGGCCAGTATAATTATTTTATTACATTATATCAAATAATAATCAAAATTAATAAATGCTCTTCATTCCAGAAGGTTATATATCTATATGTCATGATTAAATACGTAATAATATAATATTATGGTTTTATATACAATTGAATGCTTTATTGATATTTATACCTCAATGAATAACAAGATGACCTTCACATTCCAGAGATACAGTCACCCATCAGTGATACAAAGTGGTACGAAGCTGCATATTATTATTACTGCCTTAATATTATTATTTCAGCAGGTTAATTAATTTAGTTTAACATGGTTATCATAGGCTCGTGAACTCCAACTATTACATAATTTAACTAAATATCCTTATATAATTTTTGCTCTACTATATAATCATATATAACATATTATTATTACATTACATCTATATTTATATAAATATAATAAATACTGGGTTGGGAGGAGCACCAGGGTATCATTCAAGCTGAAACTGGACGATGGTTTGATTGACTGCCTGAGTCTAGGAGGGAACAAACAGTATCATTTCTTATCCTACCGAGTCAAATGTGGTGCTGCGAGTTCTACTCCAACAGTTTCAGGGAGAGTGACGCGCCCTTCTTAACAAGCCATCCTGTAGAAAGCTTAATGAGTATTGCGAATTGTGTTATTCGATTTGTTGGATCATATCGTTGGAAGGAGATTCTTAATTTCCCGTGGATTTCGTGTAAGTGTCTCTGCTTACGGGTCCACCCCTCCGTTTTTGGCCCTTCATACAGCGATAGTGCGAATTCAGATCGATGGCCCAATTTGATCTTGCTGTTAAGTGGAGCTGCATCCAAGCCAAGGGCTAGAGGGGATGGTGGCTACCATACATACATACATACATACAAGACTAGATTCAGGCGATATTTGACGTATGTGGTTTCCGGTTTTAAACGGTCTGACTAGGACTCGCAATTACCAACCAATTACGCGACCAGAGGACTGAAAAAAGCGTTAGTTCTTGAAACCTGCCACTTTTGGTGTGGCGCTAGTGAAGATTTTAACATTTTAAGCGCGGTTCACAATGACTTATATTTTTTTCCAATATTTTATCTACCAAACTACTAGTATCGGTAATTTAGATAAAATATTATACTACCTGGATGATACATAATAGAAATACTATCGTTGTGATAAACACTGCACTAAAGACAATACGGAAGATGTTTCTCTAGAATCAAATTAACGACAAAACACGACAACTTCCGCCGCGAATGTTGGGTTTGCTGCATATAGCCTTCAAGCAAATCGAGGTGTCAAAAATTGCTGAATACGTTAATCTTGACCCGCACTGACAAAACTACCAATACAGCATCAATCATAGTAACTTATGAGTCAGCAGATACAATTTGACAGCTCTATCAGTCGAACTCTAGACTGAAAGAACGGCAAAGACTCAAAGCGACTCAAAGAACGGCACCCCGCTACGACGAAAACGGACATCGTGCGGCACTTTGTGGACGCTGGATACGCCCGTTCCGGCATCTACAACATCTTCCACTATTAGACAACAATCAGAGCATCGAAAGAAAGCCCGGTTCCGAACGGCTGACGACCCTGAGCGACAAGAAGCTCCAAAGGATGTTGAAGACGAAGACCGAGGAAAAGTGGCTACATCGCTGGGTTCGCTTGGCCGGGAGGTCGGTTCAAACAGTGAAAAAGTACCTTGCGAACATGAACATACATGTCAGGAAGCGGAAGTCACGTCCACTGGTTTCGGGCTGCAGGCAATGGCTGAATAAGATGGTCAACTCGATTTTCCCGGCGAATCGCGACGTGGCGGTGGTGATGAGACGACGAGAACTATCTCACCCTGGATGGCAACGACTGGAAGGGCACTTCGTATTTTACTTCCCCACAAAGTGAGCTCCGAAGTGAAGTTCATTTCACACACCAAGTTCCCCAAGAAGGTGCTGCTGTGGCTGACAATGAGCAAGAAGGGGATGTCAAAGCCGCTCTTCTTTCGCTCCGGACTGGCAGTGAACGGGAAAATTTAAGGCGATCGTTGGAAGAAGATGGAGCGGCTGTATATCGATGTGGTACTCACATCGGCGAACCCACCATAGGAGAATTTCTGGGCCAACCTGAAGCTTAGATCTACTCCAACAATTTTGTCGCTAAAACTGAGGAAGAATTGAAAAACTTAACGAAGAAAGAACTCAAAAACATGCCATACAGGCCGCTCGCAAGAACCTACAATTTTTTGCAAGTTTGCTTAATTAATTAACTTCCATGGAAAATTTATCAAAACCAATTATCTGTCTTAGTTTTTTTTTATCACCATCCGAAAAAGTCCATTGTTTTATGCAAAGGTTAAACGTAAGCATTCAAACTGCGTAGCATGTTCCGTAGGGATGATTCCAAGAAATAGAACGATCCCAGGAAGAGTGTCTGAAATCGTTCTACTGCTCGAATCAAGGGAAAGAACAATGCGTGGACCTCCTTACCAAACGCTTCAATATGAAATTGAGTTATGTGATGATTTGTGTTTTATCGTTGGAAGCATAATTATATCTTTGTTTGCCTCTTTGTTAAATAAAAAGCAGATCCGTTGTTTTGAATAGGTTTTCCAGATATCTTTAATAAAAAAAATAACTTACTGTTATGATAATAATTATAACTATGTGTATAATACTAATAATAATAGTAACTATAATAATACTCTCTTTTACCACAAAAGTTCAACTAAGTGGACGCAGTGTTTCTACGCCCCAACAAAAAATAATAATAACTATACACGGAAAAATGCTCAGATCCGTAAACTGCAGTCACGAATTCGAGGACAAGTAAAAATAAACCTCTAACTGAAATCATTTTGGGAACGATTTTTTCTGTGTAAATGGGTTGGGCGTTTTGCTTTTTCATTTCTCTAAATAAAAAGACTAATTGGATATATATAAATAATATTGACTAAAAAATACACTCTAGCAAGCAAAGAAATGGACAACGCTTTATTTCTCTGAAGCGGATCTGTTTCCATTTGCAGCATGTTGACGTTTCCGCTGCGCAAACAAGAAAGCTACAATCAATGGCATGAAAAAAACCGGTAATTTACGTAACTTACCATATCGTTTGTTGTTCGCAATCGCATGACTCTTTACGCAATGACTCATAAATTAGCATTAGATTGTATCCAAATCCGTTTTCATTGAAATACTCTGTTTGATTGAATTTTCCTAATTGACACATTGACAGATGTTTCTCAGACTTTTCTCTTCCTTTTATTTTTTGCAAATGTTATCCCACTCGTCATGACTCACTGCAAGTAAGCATTACATTTTTCGCATGAAAATAGAAACTCCAGTCGACCGAAGTAACTTCTTATCTCATTGCGTGAATTATTTCACATCACTGCCCTTAAATCATTGAACCCGGTTTCTCGGCGTTTGTGCTGTGAGCAAAATCGTAAAACCAGTTCTCGACTTCCATCATGATCATCAGCACTGCCAGTTAGTACCCTTCGTCCACAGAAGCCTGCTGAGTGGCTTCAGCCAGCAGTGGGGTAAATGATCACATTGAATCACATTTCCTTTCGAAGCCAGTGTCTTTCGCGGTAACACGCGCTCTAACTCCATTTATTCCATTTCACTAGTTTTTCACTTTCATTCAGGTCCATCAACGAATGTGCGACACAACCGCCAAGGGCAGCGTCTAGTGAGTGCGCGGTTCACTGTTGGTTGTGGAGATAATTATTGATGAGTGATAAAAATCTTGACCAGCATGACCGCACCATGTTGCGTTTTTATGGATCTGCTCGATCTGCTAATTTCACGCGGTGTAACTTGTTAGCGAGATCGTGGTTATAAAGCACGGCATGGACCGTCAAATATGATCCGTTTTATCACTCATCAATAATTATCTCCGCAACTAACAGTGAACCGCGCTCACTAAGTTGCCAGCGACGATGCACATTCGTTGATGAACTACAGATAGTGAAAACAGTGAAAATATGATAAATAATTTATCAGGTACAGCTCGAAAATGTGATTCAATGTGATCATTGCCACTGCAGCTGTAACTGTGATGATCATGATGATCAGGCTCGATTTTACATTTTATCTGCCTGTTTCATTGATCATCATTGACGTGATATGAGTAATTCACGCAATGGCCCAACTCGGTCGGCTGGGATTTCTATTTTCATGCGAAGAATGTAATGTTTACTTGCAGTAATTCGAATGATTAACATTGCAAAATAAAGGAAAATGCAATCTGTCAATGTCAATTAGGGAAATTCAATCAAACAGATATTTCAACAGACACAGATACAATCTGTCTTGGTATGGTATGCAGTACTGGTTTTTTCATGCCATTGATGTAACTCTTTATTTGCGCAGCTATGAGCCTGAGCAGATCGCTCGAAAAATCAGCATTAATCCTTCTTTAACTACTAGAGAATATGATTTTTAGTCAATATTTATATATATCAATTAATCTTTATTTAGATGGCATCATATTGTTCCTGAAAGAATCGTTCTAAATGATATAATTCATTGTTCCCAGTTGGATCTGGTATTTTTCCGTGTAATTATTGTGAACTTGTCATCGCAGATTGAACACAATGATAAAATGATATGATTTATATTATTATTATTATACACAGGTCATTATTAATGTAGCAAACAATTATTTTTTATTATCTGACTATTCAAACGACGGTCTTTGTGCCCAACAAAGTCAAACAAGATATAATTATGCTTCCAACAAACAAACTACAGATATCGCGACTGGTACAAATATTGAAGCGTTGTGGGAAGATCACGCATTATTCTTTCCTTGATTCAATGTAAGAACGATTTCAGTTTCTCATGCTGAATCATCCCTACTGAACATGCTGCACGGCGTTGAATGCGCAACGCTGCGTAAAATAATGGACTTTTTCGGATGTGATAAAAGACTAGACTAGTAGTGGTTTTGATAAATTTTCCATGAAGTGAAGTAATTAAGCAGGCTAAAAAAATTGTAGACCTTTAACAACAAATTGCCCATTCTTCTCGTTTCACTGACAAAACCCAGATGAATCTTAGACTCTAATGGAATGAATTTACTTCATTCATGAATATAAATCGATGTGACGCTCATCTGTGATGTATGATCTGCGTTGCCGTCAGGAGCGGCTGTGCTCGTTGTCGGCGAAGACAGTGTGGCTTCATGGAACCATACGCTGTGGGAAACCGTACGTGCCTTTCTGATGTTATAATCCAGGCGGATAGTTGGGCATTCACCATACGTGATTCCTCAATCTCAACGGCCGTGCCAGTGTGACTTTCCTGTATCAATGTTCATGTTAATTACTTTCACCGTTTGTCCCGGTAAACCCTCGTGCTGGGCTTCGCTCAGAGATCGTGAACAGGCGCCTTCTTTCGTGCTCTATTGTCACAATAAGTGAAGTGTGGCAGATGCCGGAACGGAAGCATCAACGTCACAAAACCCAATCTTTACGCCGTTCTTTCCTGGTGATATGATAACCAGTTTTGTCGGTGCGAATAGCTGACACCTCGATTTCTTTGAATATATGCAGCAAACCCAACATTCCGCGTGTGTGTCGTGTTTTGTCGTTGAACGATTCTGGCTTGTCTTCCGTATTGTCTTTAGTGCAGTGTTCTCCTGGCGATAATGACTGTAGTAACATCATCCAGATGTATAATATTTTATCTAGGTACTTCGATACTAATGATTTTAGTAGATAAATATTGGAGAATATAAGTCATGTGGTACCGCGCTAAATGTTAAAATCTTCACTAGCGCCACATAAGTGTACGAACAAGAACTAACGCTTTTTTCAGTCCTCTGTCTGTGAATGGCCCAGTAATTTCTGGTCTAATCCAGCCGTTTAAAACCGGAGCCACATACGTCAGATATCCTTGCAGATCTAGTCTTGCTCTTGTGTAATATCACAACCCTTGGCAGATGCAGCTCCATACTATCAAATTAGGCCATCGATCTAATTCACACTATCACTGTAGGCCAAAGACAGAACAGACCCGTAAGCAAAGTTGAACACACGCAATACGAGAGAATGCGTCCTTCCAACGATATGATCCAACCGTCAGTAACACAATTCGCAATACTCATTAAACTCTACAGGATAATGTAATGAGAAAAATAGACTCAATCAAACCTCGTCAATTTCAGCATGATGCTCCCTAACAGTATTATATTTATATAATCTCAGATGTATGCAACTCGTAATATGTTATATATAGGCCATAGTAGGCAAAGTCCTGTAAGGATATTTAGTTAAATTAGTAGTTGAGTTCACAATCCTATGATAACCGTATTAAACAGAATTATTAGCCTATGATAATATGTAAGACATTAATAACAATATGCGGCACAAACGCAAAAATATACGTGGGTGACCATAATCTCTGGAGTGAAGTCTCTTGTATTCATTGAGGTAAATATCAAAATTCAGTATGCAGAACCATATATTATATTTATACCGTCTTGTATGACATATGAATATATGGCCCCTTCTGGAATGAGCATTTATTAATTTTGATTATTATTTGATATAATGTAATAAAATAATTATACTATCATAAACTGAAGCAATTAAAATTTATTAATGTCCTATTACTTCTTCATAATATTATATGTATGATATGCAGTGAATGATGAACAGCTGTGTTCCTCTGAACCCTTTCAAACAGTAGTTGATGATCGTGTACTGTGAATCTATTACGCCATTTGAAATGGAAAATATAATGAAGAAGGTAAGGTAGTGGTCAGGCGTGATCCATTTCTAGTAATGAAAATTATGCTGGAAAAAACATCATATAATAACGCATACTAGTAATCTGCATCTATAAGCAAATCTTACTCGAGAACCCTCCATTTGGTGCTAGATACAGCTGTATTCTTACTGCTGCTTCTACCGAGATGATCGTCTATAACCGCAAGTTTCCTCTCCTATAGGCTGTATGTACCTGAAGAAATTCACGCTCTGGCGTAATACATGTAATGAAATATGCAGAACCAAACCCAATGAACAAACCAATGTCCTATGAATAAAATATATGAGATGAGTGATGTGCAATGAATTGAAATTACATATGTGCCGACTGCTACTGTTAGGCTGGCATCCATTATGAACAGAAGGCCCCCAGGCAATGTATGACCGCCGAAAAAGGGCACTAAAATTTTAGGTGTTTGACACAAGACCCTGAGTCATGAAGTTAATGATATGATCTTGATCCTTTATCCATGTGTCAGTTATTTCTTGTGCTGAGCTACGCCGACATCTCATCAAACTAATGATCCTGTGATCACCTGTCGTGGAAGGCATCAGACAGAACTATTGGACAGAGTCGACCAATATCGCCTGGATCAGTCTTTTAAGATGCAGTTATTTTTTTCTTTGTAACGCTAGTTGAAATTACGCGTCTCTTCATGTGACATTATTTTCATCAACATTCTGCAACACAAAATCTTGAGCAAACAGATAACAAACTCCTACAGTTAATACAACTAAAGATTTTAATGTCACAAAATCAAGATGAAACGAAAATATTCTGTTTACAGTGCTGACGAGACGTCTGTGATGGATGTTTTTGACTGCATTCTATACATTTCGTGAACCCTCTGCGTCAAATCTGCATATTGATGTAAAATAAACTGTAACTTCTTTGCATGATCTCGTCAGAAAATCATAAAACTAAATCTCTCTGATGGAAATATCGTTTGTTCAGTTGACTGACGCTAACAAAAATGCCGTCAGAAGAGCTGGTTCTCTTCTGAAGCCAAACCTGATCCAGCGGGCTGAACTCAACCACGCGAAGCCAACAACGATAATCCCTCGTTAGCTTCAAACGTAGTAATGAAATTGATTCGCGATAATGTGCGCCGACAACAATGTAACTGTCTTTCGCGCAACAACTAGATTCGGGCATTATCAACCTGTTACGTGAAACCATCTTGTCGCCGCGTACTTCACGTTACAAAATATCTGAGATATCTATAATGTATGTAATTAGCCACCATCCCTTCTACGACAGCTGTCTATGCAGCTCCATAATAACAGATCCGTGGTGCAATTAACATTCTGGCTCAACTGTATGGGCAAAACTGATTGGGCAGACCCATGAAACAGAGACACTGCATAGAAACCCGCAGGTATAAGTTCTCCGCTCAACATTACGATCAACAAATCACAACTAATTCATAATATAAACTCTACGGAGATGGCACCTATTTAGAAGGCGTCTTCACGCTTCAATTTGAGTAGAATTCTGTACCTTCCTGTCAGATCGGTAGGATGAAGTGATGCTGTTTATTCCTCACAGATCCGCCGGTTATCATACAACTCCATTAATCCAGATACCCTGATATACTCACCTTGTATATATATTCAATGTCGTATGAAGCTATATGGTATAGTAAATGTATTGACTGATGTATTTAATATAGTAAGTGTTTTTATTGAGAATCGAAGACAGATGTAGGGTTGCAGGCAGCGTTTGGCAAATTCAGCTGGTTTCTTGTATGTATAACCAGTCATGGAAATAGCTAGGGTGTAATAGTGATGTAATTAATCTTATTGAAGATTGGAGAGAGGATAGGCAGTTCAAAATGCCAGTCAAATGTCAGCCGTCAAACTGCGCAGATTCGCCGTAATTCCGTCGCAACAAACCGCCCGCCCAGATTGACTGAAATTTCTGTTCCATTTCGTTCAGAGGGATCTACGGATTCGTCGAATCCTCTCATGCCGGTGTGCCGTTGAGTATTCACCGCCTAACGTAGCCATCCAGAAATGATGTCGACAATGCAACGGCCTGTTGGGTTCTCGACAGCTCCGGCGACCCGTAAATTATATTTGAACACCATTACGTGAAGAAGTAAAACGTATTCGATCTGCCACCGACTCGAACCTAACGCGCAGCAGGGTATTCCCTGTTAATCGATGCCGTATTCCAAATGATTGATCTCGGTATCGCGGCAACTGATCATTCGTAATGTGCCGGTGTCGAGGATTCAGCGATATTCAGACTGGAGAGAATCGGCCGAGTTCATGCAGGCGCTATTTGTGCGGAATGTCAAACTCTCGGGCGTGTAAACAGCGTCTCTCAATTTGCCGAAAGCTGGTATGCAACATTCAGCTTCCCCAGAATCTCGCGTGAATGACGACGTCCCGAGAACGGGCATCCACTCAACCCTTGTTGGCGAAGAACTCTGCTACGCTGTCTGTTCGGCAATATTGACTGTTTATACAGTTCCGCATTATTTCTGGCCTTCCTAAATGATTGGCAGCGTTATCAGTAAGTGGCCTGACGTCCATATCGTAGCTGGCTCAGTGAAAGGAAACGAAGGAAGGCGATGTGCTGGATGATACTGCTTTCCAGATAATTTCAACTCGATAAACTTGTCGCAGCCTTGCTAGAGAACAGCGCCGCGTGATAGATCATTGACTCGATATTGATTGGTCCAGCTCGTGCCCGCTGTGGAAGACAGATTCGGACGTCGACCGGTTGACCATCAACTGCACCAGTGGTGTTATAGTCATCACTTGCGAACGCATTCAACGCGACACTCATTCCGCAGTATCAAACGCTCGTGTGAAACTGTATGTGACTGTGAACCACAGTGAAGCTATCATGGTACTCGTGACGAAAAATGACGGCATTGAGCGAGCAGACAATAATATTGGGTTAATTGTGAAAGATACTGTGCCTCTTCACATTCTCTCAGATGACCTTGGGCAGGCATTGGCTCGGTAATCGGTAATGACTCAGTAAAATATTTGTCATTAACGTACACTGAAAGTCCTTGCTAGCCTTCCGTCAAGCACTAAAACGGCTAGGTATACCCTTTTCAACAGTTATCAGTGTAAGTTGATAGTCTTGATAATTTGGTATATTGATGTGATTATTTATTTCGGAAAACACCACGCTGAAGCGGGATTATGGTGTGTGTCTACATGTGTATTGATCTGCAGAGAGCAGTGTGATCTCGGCCTCACTCTCGGTTGGCATTGAAGTTTTCCATCTTGGCTCTCACCATCACGCCAGTACGGTTAGTCTGAATGAAACCTGCCTCCTGAGGGCATGAATTGCCTGGATAAGCCATGTCTAGCTAACCTCCTGAGATCGAAGACAAGCTAGTCCCGCCAATGGAGTCTTGTCTTGAATTTCGCCTGAAATGAATGTGGAGCGATGTAATTTGCTAATGGATATGGACGCGCTTACTCTCGGATGCATCATGGCCATTGAATATGCAGCGTGCAATGCCTGTGCTGAGACCTGTAATGAGGATGAGATCAGGAAGGCTGCACAAACTTCAGCCAATTTGAGGCTATCACCGAACGGAGGATCTTGTTCGTCATGTGAAAACTGGAATTCCTGTCGCTGCAGCTACGAACCGGGCCTGATGAGCAACATGTTAGGGATTCAGTGGTAATTTCCTTCCATCATGAACGACATATTCAACAAAACAACAATTAGGCCAGATATCGTGTGCGCAATCTTCCTCGGCACCCGCCAAAACATCATTCAACATGGAACGCTCTTCTTTCTTTCTCAGCTCGCCATCAGATACTGCTGCCTATTTGACTTGCTGCAATTGCCAGTATGACTTGTAAATAACATGCCGTAAGTACGTGTTTAACCGATATTCCCTCTTCTGACCATCTTCCAGAGAATCAGCAAGCATCATTGTCATCGAGTTTGATCATTCGAGCTTCCATTTGCTGCTATGTCGCCAGTGACCACAACTACGGGAAACGGCAGAAGAATGATAAGTCCTGCTGTCTTCAATACACATCATTGAGAACGCCATCAAGCCAGCAAACTATAAAACGATATTTGTTGTTTACAGCAACACCTTCTTCACTGGAGCAATGACAACTGTAAGAGACTGATCATCCAGCTCCCAAAGATGCGCGGTGCTGGTTTAGGCTATGGGTATCCTCAATCTCAAACGTTGGCTCGTACCTGTTGGGCAACGTATCAACGACGACAGCCACCTAACTGATGACTTTAGATGAGATTGTCATTAAAGTAGAGTACAAAATCAGCAACTGAAGAAGAGTTCTATACCAAATAACGCTGATCTTTACCGGACGACTGGATCAAATAGACAGTATGGTAATCGTGATAGTCGCTGGTCTGGCTGAAATTGTTTGACAATTTTCTCGGCACCATGCATGGGACTGTGTCTGATGATTTGCACGCGTTAATCTTGCTGGCTGTATCGGCTTTCCGGCTCGATCGTAGTTCATCTCGTGATACTACTTATGATCGCATAATCAGCGGCACGTCATCTTTATCAGGCATCATTAGACACCATAATGAACGTTAGGCGTCAATCGGAGCTGGAATCGAGGGCCGAAATCGGCAATCCAAATATTGCTGTGGTCAACAAAGATGAGACGTTACGGCGTGCGGCAAAGTGATGCGTGGAAGCCACGCTACTGACCGGTTCATCGTTCCAGGATGGCCTGAATTGGTGCGACACGGCTTTGAAACTTGTGCGTCAGCTTTTCTTCTGGCTCATATGGATGAACCTGCTGATATGACGGGTAGTGTTTCTTTGATGTTTCGAAGAAATGATGAGTGACGACCTCAATGAAGCTGGAACTGTCTGTGGCAGCCGTTGAGTTGTGCAAAACAAAACCGTGGATCGATGAACGCAGGCTTTCAGGTGACTTCATTTTCGGACATTTCAGCCGTCGCGATGCTGGTTTCGTTATTCTCTCGCGGTCCTCTGCAAACTCGTCGAGACATCGTGCAATGAACACCAGGCCTGAGCAGGCAACGATGTCATGGCGTGTTGGTTTAAAGAGCGTTGTCTTCAACTTGAGCGAAATGCTCAGTGGCGCGGACAAATAGCGGAGCAACTTTCCATAACGAATATTTCATCTTGACACATATGAGTGGAAGTTGGTCTCGAATTTCTTTCAGGAATACAATATCTTTGAGCGATGAACCTGATGACCGCGCGAATAGATCAATGAACGACGCCCTTCAGACCAGGCGAATTCTGGCTTGTGAAGATGAAGATATCTAGTCTTTGGCCAGCTGTCATTCCGTGTATCATACGAAGATGATTCAGCAGCAACATGCCAGCTATTTATTAAGTCGCTGTGATCCTTCTTCTTAATGCTGTCGCGTTACTGGTTATATTTTCAGGCGGTTGATTTCAGAGCAACATGTTGCCTGCATCATCGTCATTTACATCGTCCTCATAACGTCAAGGCTCTTTGTTGCACTGAACAATAGACAGCAGATCTCGAGCCGCTAATCTGTTGTACCTCTATTTCTTCGGCCGCTCTTCAACGTCAGAACCTATGTTACGCTGATCCGTGGCTCAGACGTTTTCTTTCACTTGATTAATTTATCCATTGTTCACTGTTTCACTCTGAAATAATTCGATGCTGTTTCTGGATTCAAACAATACGCGATCACAATTGGCGGTATTCTTACGCAACAATTAATCGACAATGCGATTCACGGCTGGCAGCGTTATGTGCTGTGAAGACTGAAAGGCGTCAAGATATAACAGGTTACAGGCGAAGAAAATAAAACGAGCGTTTCAGTTGCTTTTAGAATTCAGCTGGTTTGCTGTAATATCTTCAATGCCGTCGCTAATAATTAATAGCAGAACATGACCCATCTTATTGAGAAATGCGAGTAAGCTCTGCAAGTTATAAAGCAATGTCTTAAGAATGACAATAACAATTCCATTTTTAGACATTATATTTATGCTATGAAAATGATTCAAGCATATTTTTATCACTTTAGGTATCCATGGATGAATCTGAAATTATATAACATATGAAAATAGTAAACAAAGAAAATTTCAGTACTTCTTCCATTTCACTGAATCACAAAAACGTAACTATAACAAACCCTCAAGGCTGGAGCCCAAATGCAATGAATAATAAATATCATTTAATATCATAACTATAAAATAAAATTTGACGTTAATAGGAAAATAAAATTCAGTGGAAACCAGTAAACCTGGTAGAATACTCTGTCGTAACCCAACTGATATCGAAAGACTGTTACAGCAATCATGATGTAATATCTATTAAAAATTTGTTTTCACAGTTATAATCAAATAACATGATAAACAAATTTATCCACGCGGATTTGTAATTGAATATGTTTTAATATCACAATGAATCTTTGAAAGCTGAGCAACTGAAACAGTGGGAAAATGCATTTTATATGGCATGAATAATGCAAAGTACCAGATAAGTAAAGACCGGACAGAAAGTCGACAATGTATTGTCTGGATCTCGTGTGATAGAGGAGAACCAGAGCAATGATTATGCGGCATGGAATGTCGATGAAATAACGAGGATGTTATACCGTAAGTGATAATCGCAATTGTAATTGTATTCACATATCTCCCTGTTAACAATTCTACCTAATTATGGGACTTGCCCAGCACTCATGCATTGCTAACAAATTATCATAACCGCAAAAAACAGGAAATATATTTTTAAAATTGACCCAAAAATGCCAGGATTCTGAAAATCGATATCTACCACATCGCTGTACTATATCGTGAAATTGATATGATGTAACTGCAATGGAGACTTATTCTCGTTGCGGCACGTCAACTAATAGGACTAATTCAACAAATGTCGAATGGCTGAAAATTCAATGTTTCTTTTTGTCAATGTGATCAATTGATGACTATATATATTTGTGATATAACAGGAGATGAAAACTTTCTCCACCTGTAATGCCAACTGAAAGAGCATGTTCCTACCTTATAATTGTATGTCTTCCGTAATGACGTGAGCTTAGAGTCAAGCAATGTCTCAAAAAATCGCAGTTCAACTTTTGGTATTGGCGCTAATTTATATTCATCTTTATTTCATAAGTGACTGTTCCTCGCACAATCAAATTTCAAGATGCATAGATTCTAATCTCCTTGCATGCTGAAACTACCTCAGAACTGACCGCTTTCTGCGATACCAATGTCATTTTTGCATGAAACCCCTGTTTATCTCAGTTATGCATAATTCGATAATCTGAAGTCTGTTGTACTTCAGACTATCAATCTGCCTTCTTGTACGGATACTGTGCAATCTGTAGTCTGGTAGCTGACATTCGGCAATCATTCGTGGTTTTTGGCAGTTCGTTCAGTAAATTTGGCCTCGCTGCGTATCCATGAATATGTTGTAAATTTTGGAACGATTGTGTAAGTATCTGTTTACCGAAATGATACGTAAATTCTGGTGCCTCGGCAAATTTATGAGCAGACCTCCTGATTTTCTTTCTTGATGTTACATTGAGAATGATTGATGTATTCCCATTCAATAACAACTCATTCCCGTTTATTCAGATTTGGTTTCAGTTATTTGAGTGTAAACATTTCGAAAATCAGTAAAACTGCGAAACCATCTATAATGCAGATAGAAGGCAATCAATCCACATATGTGCGAGCTTCCTATCAAACGCTGCTGAACAAACCAAAAATAACGCTTCTGGCGATGTGCTGCAGTCTGAAGAGATGGTATCAAAGTGAAGTGACTTGACTCGCTGACTTG